>CM070593.1:80121413-80581527 GCA_036346395.1 Hsuehochloa calcarea | reverse complement strand
CGCCGAACTTCCAGTAGCATCTCATCCGTTAGTTTTTCATCTAACGGCTGGTGAGTAGGGTGGCGCGTCGTTCTGTTGCCGCGCGTGGGATTCGTTGGATCCAAGATCAACGGCTCGCGTGAGCGTGAACGTTCGGACCACCGAACGCTCTGGGCCACGTGAACCGTTGGATCCAGATCCAACGGTTGACGTTTGAGGCTTCGCGCGCGCGCGCGCGTCAGCGCTGGGACGCGAGCCGTCGGATCCAAGATCGACGCTCCTCGTTCGGCCACGTCATTTCTAAATTCTGAATTTCCCGAGAGGATTTATTTATCAACTGAAAAATGTGATAACTTGTAAAATGCATAACTAATTCATTTCAAATCCTTTTCGGTTGATTCAAATTTTGTTGGTTATGTTTTTAACTAGACTTTAATTTAAAAATGTTTCCAAACTCAGTATAGCTCCAGAAATTTTTACTAATGAATAGTAGCATTTTTGATTTATAAAAGCTGAGTAAAAGTGTTTTGGTCATATCTTTGGCATTAAGAATCCAAATCAATTGGTTCTTGTTGCTAAATTCATTATAAATCAAGACCTTACTACTGTAAAAATTTTAGAATTTTTGGAGGGAGTTTACTGTTGGGTCTTTGCGTTTTATTCGTTCTTATCGGTTGCTTTTTGCTTTCTCGTTAGGATCCGAAGAGCGCGTTGATAATCTTGTTGATCCACAAGCAGCACACGACCCACTGACAAGGTGCAAGATATTTGATCATAAATGTCCCATTACTTTCAAAGTCTAAATATCTTGTTTACAAACTATATGTATGCATTGCTTTTGTGTCTAATTAATTTTGCCCTGTTTAGAGGTAGCTATTCCTAATGCATTGTTGCCATTAAAATGTTATCCCCTGCCACAACCATAAGTTATTAATATATTTGGTGAATTAGAGCCCGTGATTTAATTATGCTCTTTTACTGTCTTTGCGATGTCATGCTTATAAATGCTTAGCTACCGGTAGAATTGGGCGGTTATCGACTTAGTCGATGACCTTGATCACACAAATTATTTTGTTTATTTTTGGTTCAGCACCTTATGCTTTTGTTTTGTAAAAACCGAAAATGAAACAAAATGATTTGACTTGGGCACAATGGCATGTTGGTGTGATTGTTGGGTGTGACAAGGAAAGGTGCCCAGGTCCCTAAGGACCGAAGTGTTACTTGTGTCACTAAGCCAAGCGCTTATGCGTGCTAACCACGCGAGAGGATATGGGACCTCTCTTGACTTAGTACTTTGGCGTGGGTTATCTCCGAGTCGCGGGGAGGGGTTGTGTGTGTTGTGTGAAACATGATATGTGTTCTTGTGTTCTTGTGTTGGGTGTGCGGTGGTGGAGATTCCGGGTAGGCTCTCCACCTCGAGGAGCATTGTAGTTGTCCAAGGCTTTACCTGCGACGGGTAGTTGACCGAGGCTTTACAATGACTCCGACACAACGTATGGGTTTCTATCCATACGGGCGGCTCGTGAATAATTCACAATATTGGAAATGTCTCGTAGGACTTAGCCGTGCCGGCATACCTACGGAAGTGTGCTGAATCTAGTGGCAAAAAGGCGGTCTGGCGTGTGGGTACATTGGTACACCCCTGCAGGGATAAAACTACTCGAATAGCCTCGTCCTAGGTTATGGACATGCTTGGTAAGGTCGTGCAAGAACTAGACTACAACCTTTTAAAAATTAAAATTTGACATGGTTGGCATGAATGGGTAATTCATGCTATTGTTGTGGTGACTAATGGTTTAGTCACTTCAGGACTGGTTTTCTTGTTGTTGCTACTTGATTACTACTGTTTTTATCAAATAAAATCAGATTGCAAAATTGCCTTCAATCTATTACGTTATTGCAAATAAAACTTGCTTCATGCTTACAAATTTGAGTCCTAACCTGCTCCACTTAAATAAGCTTGCATGTAGTTATTGTATAGATCTGTTATTATTCTTATATATCTTGCGAGTACATTCAAAGTACTCACCCAGTTTTTGCTGGGCTGCTTTTGTTTGCAGAGGAAGAAGGTGAGCCCCAAGGGCCGCACTTTTGTGAGTTGTGCTGTGGATTCGACGACTAGCCTGGCGGTCCGGTCGGTTGCCTTGTGGGTTAAAGGCACACTGATTGGCTCTTTTGTTTTATAGCCATCTTATGGCACTTTTGCTTCCGCTGTTAAATTTCTTTATGTATTTGTCATTTGGCCGGTTGGTCTCTCTTTTGTAATGACTATCCTTTATTTATGTTATCTTCTGGATTGTTGTTTATGTTTCGGTTCTATGTGAATGAATGGAATTGATGCATGAACTTTGTAAAGGGGGTGTGTATACTGCATTTCAGGGAAGTATACACGTCTCGAGTCTCGGATTATCTGCTTTGTGATGCTAGGACCGAATGGGTGGTTAAGCATTACAAGTCGGATAAACCGGGGTCTCACAGGGCACCGCACAGGAGAATGCCTTCACCACATTGAAAGATAAGTTAACACATGCACCTCTACTCCAACTCCCTGATTTCAATAAGACTTTTGAGCTAGAATGTGATGCAAGCGAAATTGGTTTAGGTGGTGTGTTGTTACAAGAAGGCAAACCTATAGCATACTTCAGTGAGAAATTGAGTGGGCCTAGTTTGAACTATTCTACTTATGATAAAGAGTTATATGCCCTCTTTCGAACATTAGAAACTTGGCAACATTATTTATGGCCCAAAGAATTTGTTATACATTCTGATCATGCATCTCTAAAGCATATTCGAAGTCAAGGTAAATTGAACCGTAGACATGCAAAGTGGGTTGAATTTATTGAGTCTTTTCCCTATGTCATAAAACACAAGAAGGGAAAGGAGAATGTTATTGCTGATGCTTTGTCTAGGAGATATGCCATGTTATCACAACTTGACTTCAAAATTTTTGGATTAGAGACTATTAAAGAGCAATATGTGCACGATGCTGATTTTGCAGAAATATTGTTGAATTGTGAAGAAGGGAAAATGTGGAATAAATTTATCGTTAATGATGGATTTCTGTTTAGAGCTAACAAGTTGTGCATTCTGCTAGTTCCGTTAAATGCTGCTTTGTTACAGGAAGCACATGGAGGTGGGTTAATGGGACATTTTGGTGTGAAGAAAACAGAGGACGTACTTGCTGATCATTTCTTTTGGCCAAAGATGAGACGGGACGTCGAGCGCTACGTTGCTCGCTGCACTACATGTCAAAAAGCTAAGTCACGACTTAATCCTCATGGTTTATATATGCCTTTACTCGTTCCTAGCATTCCGTGGGAAGATATTTCGATGGACTTTGTTTTAGGATTGCCTAGGACAAAGAAGGGCAAGGATAGCATATTTGTGGTTGTTGATAGATTTTCTAAGATGGCCCATTTTATACCTTGTCATAAGAGCGATGACGCTACCAATATTGCTGATTTATTCTTTCGTGAAGTTATTCGCTTGCATGGTGTGCCTAATACTATAGTTTCAGATCGTGATGCTAAATTCCTTAGCCATTTTTGGAGAACTTTATGGGCTAAATTGGGGACTAAGCTGTTATTTTCTACTACTTGTCATCCCCAAACTGATGGACAAACTGAGGTTGTGAATAGAACTTTGTCTACCATGCTTAGGGCTGTGTTGAAAAAGAATTTAAAAATGTGGGAATAATGCTTGCCTCATATTGAGTTTTCTTATAATCGGTCATTGCATTCTACTACAAAGATGTGCCCTTTTGAAGTTGTTTATGGTTTTGTGCCTCGTGCTCCTATTGATTTAATGCTTCTCCCACCTTCAGAGAAATTGAACTTTGATGCAAAACAACGTGCTGAACTTATTTTAAAAATACACGAGACAACTAAGGAGAATATAGAGCGCATGAATGCTAAATATAAACTTCTTTGGTAGTCGGGAGAAAACACATAACTTTTAAACCCAGAGATCTTGTTTGGTTGCACTTGAGAAAAGATAGGTTCCCAATTGAGAAAGTCAAAGCGATGCCTAGAGCTGATGGTCCTTTCAAAGTGTTAGAAAAGATTAATGATAATGCATACAAGCTTGAACTGCCTGCAGATTTTGGGGTTAGTCCCACATTTAACATTGCAGATTTGAAGCCATACTTGGGGGAAGAGGATGAGCTTGAGTCGAGGACGACTCAAATGCAAGAAGGGGAGGATGATGAGGACATCCCTATCATGGATATAACCGTGGCTACACACACAACTCAACCACAACCAGCACAAGGACCTCTTACCCGAGCTCGTACTCGCCAACTTAATTATCAGGTGAATTCGTTCCTAGGATTATATACTACTGAGAATAGACCGCTACCTAATGCAAGTGATTTAATTGTGCTTAGGAATATGGGAAAGGACCATGGAGAGGCATGCGGAGTCGTGGAGATGTATGGAAGGTATAATGGAGATCATCACGTCACTTTGGGTCCAAGACAAGCAAGAGTTCGAGTTGGGCTCGTTCTGGAGTCAGATTCGGACTACGGCGTCAGCACTAACTTTAAACTGGCGTAACTTCTTCATACGGACTCCGTTTCGGGTGTTTCTGGACTTCGTGGAAAGCTTATCAAGTCTACTTTCTAACGGATCCAACCTCATCATCAAATTCTATCCGAACCGGCTGAAATTATCAATGGAGTCCGTATCCGTATCAGAGTCCGAGTCGAAGGGTGCTGCGCCACCTCTACTTTGGCCCACGGGCCTTGTAACCCTAGGGCGTGCGTCCACCATGCTGGCCGCCACCCCTGGTCGTTTCCCCTATATAGGAGCCGCCGTCTCCCTCGCTTGAAGGTGATACGGGCATAACTACTACCAAAGCATTGGTTTGCATCCCTAAATTGCAAACTAATGCTAGAACTCAAATTGGCTCCGTCGGTGATGTTTTACAACAAAAGGTAAAACAAAACATTGTGAAGGTCAACAGGGTGGATGGAGATCTTTGGCCAACGAGAGGAACATGCTCGGGTTAAAACCCTAGCGCATGCGGTCTGTCAAGAAAGACATGTGGTGACATGGCAACAAGGGTTGCATTACGCCAAAGAAAGCATCAAGTGCATGGAACATGTTCGCAAAAAAGCTCGTAGAGAAGAAAAGCCCACAACACAAGGGAAACCAAGAGGGAGATTTGGCCATGCATGGAGAGACGCCTTGAACATGGCATGTGGGTTGGTTGATTTGGATCCAATTCAGATGACCAATTGGTGATTAATATTTTATTCCAAAACTAGAATAGTTTAAATTCTAATTAAAAAAAGAAAGTATTTTTTTGTTTGGATTCTTGTTCATGTGAGCAAAGAACCCACTCGGATTCTTGTTCACGTGAGCGAATCGGACACTGCCATCGTAGCAAATTAGGACCTTTGTTCATCCGATTTTGTGCTTGCGTGGGAGGCTATATAAACCCCCATGGCCGCACCATATGGAGGACAAGTTATGATTTAGATAATAAAAATCAGAAAAGCCGTTTTGGCGCATATCGTGTGTTCTTGAGTCGTGATATGAGTTGGAGAGATTGAGGGAGAAAGATTGAGAGTAAGATCAAGATATCTATCTCTAGTTTTGGAGTACTATTCACCTAACGGTTCTACTTGCAATTCAATCTATTAGATTGGTTTGTGAGTATATTGATTTTCTTACAATTCAATTCACCGAATTGGTTTGTGAGATTGCTACCGATCTTCGAGTGTACCGTGAAAGATTGGGCCAACAATCAGGATTCATCTAATCAACTAGGTGGATCCGTATCGTGGTATCGAGCTTGCTTGTTCACGGTGCTTCGTTGCTACAAAGATCAAGTATCGACATGGCCGATACGGCGACATGAAGTTGGTCATGCAATTCGGCTACACTATAGATCAATGTGAGGAGGATCCACCCACGATCCGAAAGCTACATATTCTTCAATCGGTGTCGAGTGGGAACACAGATTGTGCTATGATGATCGATCGGGAAGCTTGACAAACGCCGCAAGCCAAACACTGGTGGATGATTGGGGTTGATCACAAAGCCACATCCGAGCCATATCTATTGCTTTGGAGGTTCAAGCACATTCCGATCACAAAACAAGTGGAGGTAAAATTTTCTTTGGATGGGTATTCTGCTGTTGTTACTTGTGACGTGATTCCTATGCATATGAGAGCATGTTCGTTGGTGATTGGTGCATATTGGTTGAAAGAACAGCACATACATCGAGTTGCATCACGCCCCGTCATGCGGTACTCCTTTCCATGGAGAGGAACACGAAAGGACATTACATCTTGGTCCTCGTCAAGGTACTTTGAAGATAGCGGCTGACGAGACAAGGCCCATGGAGACATTAAAGAAGCAAAGAAGAAAGGCTAAAGGCCAAGAAACGTGAAGAAGAACGGTTGGTAGGGAAGAACAGAAGAAATTAGAATTGGCGACCCTTCTTTCTACCCAAAAACACAAGAGGTGTCGTTCCATGATGACAAAACTACTAGTGAGGCACCACAAGATGGTCTTTGTATGCTGACCAAGACGGTTCGAGTTGACAACACTTCCATTCTCACAACGGGGCAGCGAACCAACGTTTTCAAATCTGAGTGCAAAATCAATGGCAAAGTTTACAAGCTTATCATTGATGGTGGAAGCTACAACAATATTATTAGCAACGATTTGGTGCAAGCTTTGGGGTTGACAACCTGGCGACATCCGAACCGTATATGCACAATGGTTACATAATGTCAGTGGCTGAAAATTACTCATCGTGTCCAAGTTTGTTTTTCAGTAGGAGACTATCACGACAAAGTGGAGTGTGACGTCGTGCCTATGCATGCATGTCACTTGTTGTTGGGGCGTCCGTGGCAGTATGATCGCAATGCTACGCACCATGGGAGGTCCAACAAGTACTCTTTGGTACATCAGGGAAGATCATATACCCTGTGTCCTATGCCAGAGAATTCTATTCATGCTGAGGAGATCATCACTAAAAAGCCGATGATGAAGACTACCTAGACGAAGATTCCTGAGGTTACACAAAAGACGAGGACGTCTTTTCTTGAAGAAAGGGAGGATGATACGGGCATAACTACTACCAAAGCATTGGTTTGCATCCCTAAATTGCAAACTAATGCTAGAACTCAAATTGGCTCCGTCGGTGATGTTTTACAACAAAAGGTAAAACAAAACATTGTGAAGGTCAACAGGGTGGATGGAGATGCTGGCCAACGAGAGGGAACATGCTCTCGGGTTAAAACCCTAGCGCATGCGGGCTGTCAAGAAAGACATGTGGTGACATGGCAACAAGGGTTGCATTGGCGTCAAAGAAAGCATCAAGTGCATGGAACATGTTCGCGCAAAAAGCTCAGAGAAGAAAAGCCCACAACACAAGGGAAACCAAGAGGAGATTTGGCCATGCATGGAGAGGACGCCAGAACATGGCATGTGGGTTGGTTGATTTGGATCCAATTGCATGACCAATTGGTGATTAATATTTTATTCCAAAACTAGAATAGTTTAAATTCTAATTTAAAAAAGAAAGTATTTTTTGTTTGGATTCTTGTTCACGTGAGCGAGAATCGACTCGGATTCTCGTTCACGTGAGCGATGAATCCGGACAAATTATTGTAGCAAATTCGGACCTTTGTTCATCCGATTTTTGTGCTTGCGTGGGAGGCTATATAAACCCCCCATGGCCGCACCATATGGAGGACAAGTTATGATTTAGATAATAAAAATCAGAAAAGCCGTTTTGGCGCATATCGTGTGTTCTTGAGTCGTGATATGAGTTGGAGAGATTGAGGGAGAAAGATTGAGAGTAAGATCAAGATATCTATCTCTAGTTTTGGAGTACTATTCACCTAACGGTTCTACTTGCAATTCAATCTATTAGATTGGTTTGTGAGTATATTGATTTTCTTACAATTCAATTCACCGAATTGGTTTGTGAGATTGCTACCGATCTTCGAGTGTACCGTGAAAGATTGGGCCAACAATCAGGATTCATCTAATCAACTAGGTGGATCCGTATCAGAAGGGGATTCGTTGAGTTTAGGTTTAGCCATTGTGCAAACTTTGTTCTTGATTGTGTCGAACGACCACTGTCAAAACGACCGAGGATCCCATCTTTGCTATTCGCAATACAATTTATGCTTCCTTCATATTCGCAATATCGGATTGCCTATGTCTTATTCTTGCTAGTTCTTCGATTGCTCGCGAGGATTGAACTTCGTGTTCAGTTGATCACGCCTCCGGTAGTCAATAACACTTGGAGTTGGTTCAGCGATTGCTAAGGCGCAAGCGTCGTAAAGACGGTTGTAGTCGGATCATGAGAGTCACCGCCACCAAAATCGATAGTTATCAATCTCATCGAAAGATCGGACACCTCGTTTCCATCACACTCTCCACAAACTGAAGCACAATGTCACCCTTCTCTACATGGTCTCGAAGAAAGTGATATCTGATATCAATATGCTTGGTCCGAGAATGTTGCATTGGGTTCTTAGCAATGCAAATCGCAGACGTGTTATCACAAAAGAGTGGAACACGGTCGATTACTAACCCAAAATCCTGCAAGGTCGAGACCATCCAAAGCACTTGGCTCAAAGAATCGGCTCTGACAACATACTCGGCCTCTGCAGTGGACTGTGCAACACCGGACTGCTTCCTCGAAGACCAGGAGACAAGAGAAGTGCCAATGAATTGGCAAGTGCCAGAGGTGCTCTTCCTATCTATCCTACAGCCAGCAAAATCTGCATCGGAGAAGGCTCTAAGAGATAGACAAGAAGAGGAAGATTACCAGATACCATAGTCAATGGTAGCTCGAAGGTATCGAAAGATGCGTTTCACCGCCTGGCGGTGAGATACGCGAGGAGAAGCCTGAAATCGAGCACAAAGACACATAGAGAAATGTATGTCTGGTCTCGAGGCTGTGAGGTACAAGAGAGAGCCTATCATGCTTCTGAACTCCTTTTGATCAACTGGCTCGCCGTCTTCATCTGGGTCAAGAGAGGCTGTAGAAGCTATTGGATTTGATACTGGCTTGCCATCACTCATGTCAAAGCGTCTCAGGAGATCACGAGTGTACTTGCCTTGGTGCAGAAAAGTACCTTCCCGAGTCTGTTTGATTTGGAAGCCAAGGAAGAAACTCAACTTGCCCATCATGCTCATCTCAAACTCTGAGCTCATGACATCCAAAGCGGAAAGCGAGAGCATGCGAGGAGCCGCCAAAGATAATGTCATCCACATAAATCTGGACGAGCAGAAGATCAGTGCCAAGACGGTGGATGAACAAGGTCTTGTCAATTTTACCCATCTCAAAATCATGACTCAAAAGATAAGACTTAAGCCTTTCATACCAGGCTCGAGGAGCTTGCTTAAGTCCATAAAGAGCTTTTGAAAGCTTGAAGACATGATTAGGGTACTTGGGGTTTTCGAAACCTGGGGGCTGTCTTACATAGACTTCTTCCTCAATTAGTCCATTGAGAAAGGCACTCTTGACGTCCATCTGGTAAATCTTGAAGCCTTTAGAAGCTGCGAAGGCAAGCAAGATTCTAATAGCTTCAAGTCTGGCTACAGGGGCAAAAGTCTCCTCAAAATCGAGACCCTCAACCTGGGAGTAACCCTGAGCTACCAGTCTCGCCTTGTTTCGAATGACTACCCCATCTTCGCTTTGCTTGTTCTTGAATACCCACTTGGTCCCAATGATATTGTGACCTCGAGGGGGCTCAACAAGCGTCCAGACCTTGTTTCTTTCAAAGTTCTCCAATTCCTCTTGCGTGGCATTGATCCATGATTCATCAGAAAGAGCATGACAAACGTCTTTAGGCTCAAATGAGGCAACAAAGGCAGAATGGAGATAGAAGAGAGACATGCCAGATTTTGAACGAGTGACTCGCTCAAAAAGATCTCCAATGATTTGCTCTGAAGGATGGTCCTTTTGAATGTGTCTAGGAGCTCCAAGGTGAGATGAAGAAGTGGCCTCTATCTCATGAGCAGATGAGATAGGGACAGAGCCACTAAGCGGAAAGAAGCGAAGGTAAGGGCTGATCTCCTCGAGGTGCGGTGGAAGAAGGCACCTCAAGAGGAGGAGAAAGAACTGGATCGGGTAGACAACCCTCATCTCCGTCCTCCTCATCATCCACAAAGATGGACTCAGACTGCTCTAGAGAACCTGAGATATCAGGCCTAGTCCCCGGACTGGCCTCATCGAAGGTTACCTCACAGGTTTCTACCATTTTGCTGGACTCGCAGTTCCAGACTCTATAGGTACGAGAAGAAGTCGAGTAACCCAGAAAGATCCCATCACAAGATCGTGACTCGAACTTATCTAGGTTCCCAGACTTTAGAATAAAACACTTGCAACCAAACACTCGAAAATGCGAGATAGTGGGCTTTCGCCCATATCTCAACTCATAAGAAGTGCGATGCAAGAGTGCCCTAAGAAAAACTCTGTTTGAAACATGGCCTGCAGTGGCAATAGCCTCAGCCCAAAACTTTCTAGGTGTAGAATATTCATTTAGCATCATCCCGCCATCTCGACTAAGTGCAGTTCTTCCTCTCCACAGCGCCATTCTCACGAGGGACGTGTGGAGAGGAGAACTGGTGCTCTACACCTGTCTCACCACAGAAACTCTCAAAGTAGGAATTCTTGAACTCGGTGCCATTATGACTGCGGATTGCTCGTAATGCACCTAGGAGCTCAACAGAAAGCCTACTAAAAAGACCCCAAAAATGAGTAAACGTCTCATCCTTCGAGGCTAAGAAAAACACCCAAGAGTACCTCGAGAAGTCATCGACCACGACAAGAACATACCACTTCTCTCCTGCCGTTGACTCAAATGGGCCAAGCAGTATCCATATGGGCGGTTGTCACAGTGCATCGATCATTATCTTCAGAATCGAGAGTGAGAAGCGGCAACCATCTTGCCGCGGCTAGGCATGGAGAGCAAACTAGATCCTTGACCATCTTGAGTTTGGCAAACCACGAATGAGATCGTGGCGCTAACTCGGTCAAATGATCAAAGCCTATATGACCAAGTCTCCTATACCGGAAGGTCAAATCACGGATTGAAGCAATTAAACACCGGAGAGGATCACGGAAGACTCGGAAAAATCAAGACGAAAGATCCTCCCATAACGAAATCCATAAACGATCGCTCAAGAATCAAAATTTTTGCAATTGTTTTCTTAAAACTCACCTCGAAATCGTCATCGGTGAGTCGAGAGACCAAAGCAGATTATCTCGCAGCCTTACTTACTAAGGCAACATCTTTCGAATAAATGATTCATTAATCGCGTCAGTACCTTTAGCAATGACGCGCCCAAACGAAGCATCTCCAAAGGTGATCGTCTCATCACCGAGCACGTGCTAGGAAGAAAACCAGCGAGAATCTCCGGTCATATGGCGAGAACAACCCGAGTCTACAAGCCAAACCTCCTTCTCTCGCCTCGGCGAACCCGAGTCAAAGCAGAGTAAAGTCTCGATGCTAGGGTGAATCAATAGTGATTTTGGCACCTAATCTTGAGTAACACGTCGAGCAGATAAAGTAGTCAAGCAAGATCGACCTCTATCTACCCTACGCTCTGTTACTCAACGAGCGGAAGGTCCGTGGTGCGGACACAAGGTCGTCGCGAATCCATTGCTATGGAAGAGCGAGTCGAATATCGGCAACATCTTGATCTCGCCGCTGGTAGCCATCTCAAAAGGGAAACCGAGATCTACCCTCAAAGCAGCGGAAGTCACGACCAAAGGGAGCATGAGGACGAAAATCGAAAACTCAGAAAAACCAAGTCCTCGATGCTGCCCTAAATCATCAGTTGTAGCAAACCTAGACCTCGTGTTAGTCTTAGGTGCACTCATAGTCTGGGGCTGACCCTGAATGTGCCTAAAAGACTCAACACGATCTCTACGCGCGATCTTGGCGCGCCTGAAGCAATGATCAAACAAATGTTCATCCTTACGGATGGAAGGTGCAATGATACCGCCTACGAGAGGCCAAAGCTGCAGTGGAATCACCTTGCCGTGAGAGATCCTTTGAACAAAACCGCCGATTTAAAATTGACTTTCTCGCCTGGCTTAGTTTTGATCACACCGGTGCTATGGTTCTGAGCACAACAGGTGGATGCTTCCTCATGTCCTCATGGAAATCATATCCTAGACCCTGATTAAATCTGCAAATCTTAGATTGGTCTAGAATGAGGTTGAGCTTCTTCTTGCCTCCTACAAACCTCTCGAGAGTGTTCATAAGATCTTGACACTCCCGAAGAGAGAGTGCAAGAAGAGCGAGGGGAGAAGGAACACAGAGGATAAGAGAGCGAGAAGAAGAACCAACGGCGGAGGAAAGATTGGCTTATGCATGCACGGTATTGACTGGGGAACAGTCCTACTACTAGTCAGTTGGTTTACGTCGCTAGGCGTCTCTACCAAACCCTCATGATTCTTCCCAGCACACACATTACAAGCATATGGTTGCTTCTCTAGACGGTCCTTAGTTAGCTTCACACATTTTTCATCCAGAACAATCAATTCATATTTGAGTTTTTCACAGTTACTGCATGGTGAGCTAACAGGGTCCTTAGAAGTAAATTTTGCCAATTTGTTATTGTCATCAACTAGTTCTTGAAACTGTTTGGAGACAGATTCAAGTTCAGTAGTAAGTTTGGGATAGTTCACACATGAAGCAATAGGCTCAAGAAGGAAAGCTTGTAGTTCAGTGATTTTGTGGTCTGCCCGTTTTAGATTCATCTTCAGATTATTACAACTTTCACAAATCTCGGGCAGATCAAGCAACAGGGTATAAAGACCTTTAAAAGCATTGTCCTTATCCTCACACGAGGTGCAAGAAGTAGTTTCTACACTAGTCGATGAACTAGGTGCTACCCTACTCATTTCTAGTTCAGAAAGCATACTAGTATTCTCCACCTTAAGTTTATCAAGCTCAGAAGTCAGACTATCATGCGAGGTCCTTAATTTCTCCATGTCACCAATCAAAACACAGCATGTATCACAATCATCACGGGAGGTAGCAGATTTAAGTGAAGTATGCTCCCGTGATTGTGTATCTACTTCCTTCTCAAGATCACCAACCCTGGCTCTAGATCTAGCATAAAACTTTTCTAGCTTAAGAAATACATCATTGAGCTGGTCGTAGGAGGGACCTACCTCATCTGAGTCGCTGTAGAGCTCGCTGTCGCTGACGTCGGTCCCGTTGGCCATGAAGCACATACCGATGAAGTCGTCACCATCCTTGGGATCTTGATCATCCTTGCCCTCGTCGTCGCTCCATCCCTCCACGTCGCTGAAGTTGAGGTCGTCGAAGGCGGTGAGGACGCGATGGAAGAGCTTCTTGGCCTTCCCAAAGTTGCGGAACTTCTTCTTGTCTTGAGCAGGTGCTGAGGGCTTCATGTTGCGGTTCTTGTCGATGTAGTCATTCTTGCTCGGACCGCCGTAGTCACCTTTGCCCTTCCCAAGCTTGGGGTAGTTTGCTCGGATGTGGTTGGGGCCACCACACTCGAAACAAATCACGGGTCCTCCTCTTCTTCCATCCCTCCTTTTGAAAGCATGGGAAAACATCCGAGCTAGGAGGGCTAGTTGTTCATCGACAAAGTGCTCTAAGCGATCATCGGTTATGTCACGAGAGCGACGGGGACAAACCGCGAGAATCGAGAAGAAGATCGGAAGTGGGATCGGTGACTAAGGCCATCGATTGTGACTTAGACCTTCGAGAGACTATGTCAATCTCGTGAGTCTTGAGGCGCGAGTAAAGTGCATCAAGAGTCAAGGTCGAGAGGTCCGTGGTATCCTTGATGGTAGTCACCTTCATCTCCCAAGCGCGCAAATCAAGAGCTGCGAGCATCGGCGAGCATTGTCGAGTCGGGGTATGTAAGACCGACCAGCTCGGAGGTTACTCAAGATCTTGTGAAAGCGCCGCAAAGCACTCATCAAGGACTCGCCGATGAGCATTTCAAACTTGTTGTACTCTCGTTTGAACTGGTCCTGTTGAACTATCTTGATCTGGGTGGTGCCCTCATGGTAAGCGTCGAGGGTCACCCAGATGTCGAAAGCCGACGTTAGATGAGAGATGCGATCAAACTCGCTTCGGCTCAAACCTTGGATTATAATGTTCCTTGCCTTTGCATTGGCCTCAACATCGGGCATGTTTCCCATATTGATGTCTTCATCGGCAGGAAGAGCGAATCTAACCTTCACCTTCCGCCAGATGGCATACCCCTGAGCCTGAATGTATGTTTCCATTCGACTCTTCCAGAAGGGGTAATCCAGGCCATCAAAGACGGGAGGCTTGGTGGAATACTTGTCCGTTGCCATGGCTCACAGACCGGTTAAAGATCTATCGAAAAAGAGCTAACCGGCTCTGATACCAATTGAAGGACCGAAATGGCAACAGAGGGGGGGTGAATGGTGCCTTAAAATTAAGATCCTCCCCTCTCAAGTGTCCACACAGCAATCCAAAAACTTATGATAAACAAGAGACGTGAAGTGAATCAAATCCAAAAGGTTTAAAGCAGAATCGGGTACGTTTCAGGATATCGGAAGTTCGATTCTAACTAACGGTAGTTCCGCTTTTCGGTAGCGGAAGTTCCGCTAGCGGTAGTTCCGCCTTATAGATAGCGAAGTTCGATTGTCTGACGAAGACGGTATATCTTTGGAAATTTCCAAAAATCCGAAATACTCAAAGATTGTTGCTCTTCTCGGGTCAAGTCTTACAGGACATCATCCTAAACAACATCTTGACCTCATTGAGAAGGAATCGCAGACAAAGATCTATTAATCAAAGCAAAAATGGATTTCTTGAATATTTGACAAGAGAGACCAAAAACTACAATTCGCAAGATACTTAGATTCTTGGCTCATGAAACTTTGAGGATAAGTTAGCAATATCAGTAAGACTCTAGATATCAAGTTTCATGCCATCTCATAAGAGGAATCAAAAGTTTCACCAAAACCCTAGGTATTCAAGCCAAGAATGAGAGAGAAGAAAAGATGCATATTCAAAGAACCAAACAAAGATTTCATTGCTCGAAATAAAGGATTACAGAGGTAAACAAAGAGAAATGATTACAAGAAGTTCAATTCATCCTCTCAATCTCAACAACTAAAGCTATAAAGCAAAACAACCTCTCCAAAGGCTCTTTAGCTAAAGCTAACCCTAATTTTCTCACTCAAAAAGTCCAACCAAACAACCAGGGGTTCACCTCTATTTATAGCCATTGGCTAACGGGTCTCCAACCCGTTATGCCGGCTAAACCCTAACGGAGCCCGCTTCCACTTGTGCCGCTTTGCGAAATTACCCTTTCGCCCCTCGCACACCTTCTGGAAGCTCCCGCATTCCTTGTTGTACACGACTCGCAACCGCCTCGAGTGTACGCCGTCTTCGACACATCTTTACCGTTCTGACCTCAACGCCGCCTGCGTCTAGTCCGGTCTCCACGTGTCTCGCCACGACTCCACCTCGATGCCCTGCAACCAGCACAGACAAGAAACACATCACATAGCATTGCTCAAGATAATAGAATCATCATTTGCTCTTAACTCAAAATGATTCATAACTCAAAATCAAAACTATCCTCTCTGCGACTTATTACGCCATTAATCGGAAGTTCCGCGCTTAACATTGCGGAAGTTCTGATTATCGGAATGTCCGCACTCCCAGATTGGAAATTCCGATTATCGTCATAGCAGAAGACACTTGTCAGGTTTATCGGAAGTTCCGCGTTCCCAGGAGCGGAAGTTCCGATTATCGACACACCAGAACACAATCGTCAGGATAATCGAAAGTTCCGTTTTACCAGGGCGGAAGTTCGGTGTGGATATCGTGAGGATATGTGCACGATCTCAGGATGATGAGTCAATTGGCAATGGCGCTATTGGTTTGCAAATTCTCGCGTTTTCGGGTTTGCTCCAAAGGTGTCGAGCCATTGGCGATCGGCCGGTTGTCGGGCGGTCGACCGCCCGTGGAGCAGTCCGACCGGCCATGGTGGCCGGTCCGACCGCTGATTTGAAAGTTGGGTTTTGGAGTTGAGCCAAAAATAGGTTGTGTAGGCAAGTTAGGGAGTCTCTGGATGTGGTCCCATCATTTTGGAGCTCCGGTAAAAGTTCTATTCGATTGAAATTTCGGAAGGTTTGAATTTCTCGCTTGAATTTTGGCTAAGTCCTTTGGACCGTCCGACCGCCGTTGTGGGAGCGGTCCGATCAGCATGAATCGGTCGGACCGGCCTGTGGCGATCAGACCGGCGATACTGGAGGTGAGCCAAGTGTTGCATTGAGTTTGTTACGAGTGTGTGTTTTTATGAACTTCAATGCTTTATTGATGTATATTGCATTCGGGGCAGCGTGGGTCAAGTTGTGAAGAACTTGTTCCGGAAGCGGTTTGTTTGTCTATTCTTTGCGCGGTGGCTTGCGAGTCAACGGCGTCAACGGTGAGTGGATCGGGACTACGCTTGGAGAGCCGAGGTCGAGCGATCGGGGATCTGGGTGAGGTCGTGTGACTCAAGCATGGTGCGAATGGACAAGATGGATCGAGCGGGTGGTTGAAAATTTGGTTGGATCGGTGGTGCGGATATCGGTGCGAGTCTCGGGAGGTTCGATGGGATTCGGACAAGAGAGGCTTGGCGTCGATGAGAACCGTTGATCAACCTACACGTGGTGAAGCGGCGATTGCTTCAAGAGTTATTTGTGTGTGGGTCCCATGTGTAAGAGACCCAAAAGGGAAACCCTAGCTCTCTAGTATAAATAGGAAGGGAGAGGTGGAAAACCTAAGCAAGCATTCATTTAGCCCCTTCTTCTTTTTCTAGGGTTTGGAGGAGAGGAGAGGAAAACTAGGGTTTGGAGTGTGCTCCTTGTTGAGCTCTTGCCCTCCTTGGTGGAGAGGCTTTGTAAGCATCTATTGTGGATGAACAATCTTGTGATGCTTAATTGAAAGATCAATTGCTCCTTTGTGTTCTTCTCTCTTTTGGATGTTTTGGTGCTTCCTTGATTCAAAGGTTCATGCTTGGTCTCTTGGCCTACTTTACCTTGCTTTGATGTGTGGGATTACTCCTAGAGTCATCTAGATCATCAAACCCCACAAGCAAGTCTTGAATCAAGTTTTCTCATTTCTAGGGTTTGTGCACCTCTTTGGTAAAATCTCGAGAGATCGATTCTGCGAAGTGGATCGACGGATCGTCGCTAGAAATAGGTCTCTAATATCATTAGGGAGGTGTGCTAGAAATTTGGTCAAGTTTCATTGGTTGAATCAAAAGTTGGATCAAATTTCGTTTTGGTTTTGGGTGGAGTTTTGATCTTGGACTCTACGGTCCGCCGACCTTTCAAGCGGTTCGACCGCTTGCGTGTTCGAACCGCTGGTTTGGCGGGTCGAACCGCTATCCACCGGTCCGACATTTGGTTAGTTGCGGTCGATCATTTGGATGACCGTCGGTCCGATCACCGCGGTATGGCGGTCGGACCGCTGTGCCGATGAAGAACATTGAGTTCTTTTCTCCTTTTGTGTCGTGGTGCTTGAGGGGTTTATCAAATTCAACACAAGGCTTCGTTGTGTGCTCTTGAACTTCTTAGCTTTCATAGCTAAAGGAGTAAAGTTCGTGTTGGTTTTGATTTAGGCGAGAAAGTTTTGAAAGCGCCTATTCACCCCCTAGTCGCCTTTCCGGTCCTACAAGTGGTATCGAGGCGGTTAGCTCTCTTCTATAGATCTTAACGGTCTTTGGAGCCATGGCGGTGACAAGTACTCAACCAAGCCACACATTTTTGAGGAGTTGACTTTGCATCTTTGGAAGGCTCGTATGCAGCGTATATCGAGGCTCAAGGGCACGCTATTTGGCTAAAGGTGAAAAACCCTTATGTCGTGCGGTAGATGACGATCGATCACTCCGGATGTGGAGGCCAACAACAAGGCTCGAATTATTTGATCCAAGGCCTTAGTCGATCGAGTTTGGCGTGTTGCTCACTTGCGGTTCGCTCACGAGATCCGCGGACACTTTGTGATTATCACGAAGGGTCCGCTGCGATCAAGGAAGTGAGATGAACCAGCTCAAAAGGTTTACTCGAAGATCGAACAAAGGCACGGTGAGTCTTTGGATGAGGTGTGGGGAGATTCTCTAAAATTCTTCATGATCTCCGTATTTGTTGACTTGGTATTTTACGAGTGCGAAAATGCACGCCGACGGGTGCTCTTGATGTGAAGGTGCAGGGAATGAAGATCACTTCCATCAATGACAACATCTGTCATGAGTGAGCTTACCATGGATAAGCTCTACTCGAGGTTGAAGACGCATGAGATTGACTTTATCTCGCGTCTCCCAAAACAGAGTCGATGGCTTTAGTGGTCGACAAATCCAAGGGTTGCTCTTCCGATTCTCTTGATTGTAGCTCATCGGCTTTTCATTATACTTTACATTCTTTGAGTGATGAGCAACTTGAGAAATTGCCCGAGGATGACTTAGCCCTCCTTTCCACCAAATTCACAGAGCGTACAACAAGGTGAGAAATAGGAGGAGGAGTGGACCTATCACGTGCTTGAATGTGGTGAGCCAAACCACATTCGCTCCAAGTGCCCCAAGCTAAAGGGCAAGGAGGAGAAGGAGACACGAAGACATCCCGGAGAGGATGCAAAACCCAAGAAGACAAACTATCGAAAGTTTGTCGGTAGGGTCCTTGCCGCTCTTGAGAATGTAAATATGAGCGATGTGGACTCGGAAGCGGAGGACGACGAGAGTGATTCTCGTGGCAAGAAGAAGGCGCATGACTTCACCCGGCATGTGTTTCATGGCCAAGAACGACCACGACAAATGATTCCTCCAAAGATGAGGATCCTTTTAGTGATCGATGAGGTATGCCCTTCTATTGCGATATGAAAAGGGCTTTGGTGCTTGCTGAGCGAAATTGCATAAGCAAGTAAAAATGATTAGGAAGCGAGGACATTATGATTGATAATTTGAATCTTGAAGTTGTTAGGCTTAAATCTATCAATCCTGCGATATTTGTGATTCTGCACTAGCTTGCTTAAAGATTTGACAAGCTTGAAATCGCTCATTCCTCTGTCACAAATCAACTAAAAGATGCTCTCGATGAACTAGAATCTTTCAAGTCTAGATCTGCTTGTTTAGATGTCATTC
Organism: Hsuehochloa calcarea; assembly: GCA_036346395.1. Lineage (NCBI taxonomy): Eukaryota > Viridiplantae > Streptophyta > Magnoliopsida > Poales > Poaceae > Hsuehochloa > Hsuehochloa calcarea. Next base: position 80,562,421 of record CM070593.1, on the reverse strand, counting down.
CTCTTGATGTGACTGCCATGGAAGCTATCCCTTTAACTTGCTCTAATTGTGCTTTGCTAGAATTAAAATTGGATAGTTCCTTAAAAGAATTGCAAAAGTTTGATGCTAGTCACACATGCTCTCATTGTAAGGATAATAGGATTAAGATGCAAGAGATGACAGAAACATTGATTTACTCTAGAGTTGCATCTTGTGAAAATTGTCCCAAGCTTACAATTGAGATTGAAGCCTTAAACAAGACCATGGAAGAAAAGGCTAAAATTGAAAGATCCATGTCTTTTACCGCTTCTAAAAAGGTTATTGATTCTAACTCTTGTGTTTTGAATGCTGAAGTTGAAACCATGGTTAGTCAGATACAAGAGGCTTTTAGAGTCAAGTTTAAGGAGCAGTTGAGTAGGATTCAGGAATCCTATTGTGTGTCTTGTGAGGCCTTCAAAGTGGAAGTGGCCCTTCTTAAGAGTAAGCGCAATGAGGTAATCAAGTCTAGCAAGTGTACTAGATGTGAGGAGTTAATGAAGAGAATGATTACCTCAAGGTGACTCTTGAGAAATTTTCAAGTGGGAAAAAGAAACTCAACATGATTCTTGATCAATCCAAGGTGAGCGTGAAAAATAGTGGTCTAGGTTTCAACCCCCTAGAGCATTCCAAGAAAAACCCACCTAAGATTGCTAGAGTTGTGAAGAATGGTTTGTTTGAGCTAGAACCTCCTAAGCCATCCGGGGTTGTTTTCAAATCCGGTGGTTTTGCTCAAACTCTTTCTGGCAAGAAAGGTGCTTTCACTCATGCATGCTGAGACCCTCAAAGGTCGATACCATTGCACCTTCTGCAAGAAAGAAGGCCATCTTGTTGAGTTACGCTAGGAGAGCAAAACTTGAGAGAAAAGAGAGGATGGCGTCCTAAGATCCATTAGAGGAGTCCCTTCTCGGATGTAGTCTCTAGAGCTAGGCGACTGTTTATCGCACACACATAGGCCTAGATTTGTAGAGAACTTTGTAGACTCTTTTGGTGGGTCTAGGCGGCATGTTGGATTAGGACATCGTGAGGAGAGACAGGGTAGCACCTAGGCAGGGGAGTATCGATCTTTTGGTAGATCGTTTGGAGAGGTCTAGGTGGTTCTCATGTGCATTCTTATGATTTTATTCTGATCATGTTTCACTATTTCTCTGCTTGCTCCCGGACATCGTGCTTCTCGATCTTGGATTCCTCGTTCATTTATCACTAACTTGATCTTGAGGCACGGATGTTTTGATTGTGCCTTTTAGGTCCGTCGTGCGAGGAAGGAGGACAAGTGGCTTGTTGACTCGGGTGTTCTCGACATATGATAGGAGATTCTAGATGGTTCTCCTCCCTCACACGTGCATCCGGCAATGAATTGATTACATTTGGGGATGCTTCTCTGGGACCGTTGACTGCAAAGGGCACTGTGCGCGTCAACGACAAGTTCATGCTAAAAGACGTCGCTTTGGTGAGTAAGCTGAGGTATAATCTTCTATCTTTTTCATTTGCTTGATGAGGGTCTAGAAGTGAGGTTTAAGAGAGGTGAGTCAGAGTTCTAGATTCCTCGGGTGAGCTTGTTTTTGAGATCTCAGTTTGAGAAGATCTTACGTGCAAATTTGATATTTCTTACATTTCCAGTCCTAGATGTCTGGTAGCCTCTGATTCTCATGACCTTGTTTTGTGGCATCGTAGACTTGGGCATATAGGTTTTGATCATTTGTCTAGAGTCAGTTGCAAGGACTTGATTAGAGGTTTGCCTAGGCTGAAGGCTGTCAGAGATCTTGTGTGCTCACCTTGTAGACATGGTAAGATGGTGTCTGCTTCCCACCCACCTCTTACTTTGGTAATGGTGATGGACTGGGCGACTTCTTCACTTAGATCTGATTGGTCCTTCTAGAGTTCAGTCAGCTGGTGGGAAATGGTATGTGCTGGTGGTTGTGGATGATTACTCCAGGTATTCATGGGTTTATTTTCTTGCTTCTAAGGACGAAGCATTTGGATTCTTTAAAGATTTGGTCCTTAGAATTCTTTGTTGATATACTGGAGCTTTGAGAGCCATTAGGAGTGATAATGGGATGAGTTCAAGAATTCTTCTTTTTCTACCTTCTCACTTGATAGGGAATTGAGCATCGCTTTCTTCTCCTAGAGTTCCTCACAGAATGGTGTTGTAGAAAGGAAGAATAGAACCCTTGTAGAGATGGCTCGGACCATGCTAGATGAGCATTCTACTCCTAGGAGATTTTGATGTGGCGATCTCTCTTGCTTGTTATATCTCCAATAGGGTTTTCTTGAGATCTGTGGTTGGGAAGACTTCTTATGAGCTTAGATTTGGTCATTCTCCCAAGGTCTCTCATTTCAAGATTTTTGGTTGCAAGTGCTTCATTCTTAAACATGGCAATCTTGATAAATTTGAGTCTAGATGTTTTGATGGCATATTTCTTGGATATCCTGCTCATTCTCGTGGCTATCGTGTTTTTAATGTTGATACTAACAAAATTGTTGAGACTTGCGAAGTCACTTTTGATGAGGCTAGTCACAGTACTAGACCCGATGCTTCAGTACACAGTTTACAAACTCAAGAAAGCATCTTAAATCGATGATGATTACGAGGATGAAGACCCAAACCATCCTCCTGCTACCTCGAGAGGGTGGAGAGCTGCTACTACTACTTGACTGTCGGTGAGCGGTAGCCTCCTATCCCCACCGACGATCCGAGTGGCTCTGTTCCTACCTCCACAACTCATGAGGTAGAGGCCACTTCTGCACCAGGAGCACCTCTTCGCATACAGCGACAACATCCACCTGAGAGATGATTGGGGATCTTCAAGAGCGAGTCACTCGCTCGTGTTTATATCTCCGATTCCCATGCACATTCGCTTTTGTTGCTTCTTTTGAACCCCGAGATATCACCCATGCTTTATCTGATGCCTCTTGGGTCAATGCCATGCATGAAGAGCTTGAAAATTTTGAAAGAAACAAAGTCTGGTTTTTAGTTGAGCGACCTTCTGATTCTCATGTTATTGGAACAAAATGGGTTTTTAAAAATAAGCAAAGTGAGGATGGATTGGTTGTTACGCAATAAGGCTAGACTTGTTGCTCAAGGTTATTCCCAAGTAGAGGGCTTAGACTTTGAGGAGACCTTTGCTCCAGTAGCTAGATTGGAAGCCATTCGCATTCTTTTAGCATTTGCAACATCCAAGGGTTTCAAGCTTTTTCAAATGGATGTTAAAAGTGCTTTCTTGAATGGCTTCATAGAAGAAGAGGTCTTTGTCAAGCAACCTCCACAGGTTTGAAAATCAAAATTCCCAAACCATGTTTTTAAACTCTCTAAAGCCTGTATGGATTGAAACAAGCTCCTAGAGCTTGGTATGACAACTTAAGAGTTTCTTGCTTGAAAATGATTTCAAAATGGGAATGGTTGATAAAACCTTGTTCACTCTCGGGCATGGCGGTGATTTCTTGTTGGTTCAAATATATGTGGATGATATTATTTTGGTGGTTCCTCTCATGCTTTGGTGTCTAGATTTTGATTCTATGAGCGGTGAATTGAGATGAGCATGATGGGAGAGCGACATTCTTCCTTGGTCTTCAAATCAAGCAAGCTGAAAGAAGGCACCTTCGTCCACGAGTAAGTATACAAAGGACCTTCTTGGCGCTTCAATATGGGAAGCGATGAGGCCAATGTCTACTCCCATTGCAACAACCACCGTCTTTGGACCACGATGAGGATGGAGAGTCGTGGATCGGAAGGAGTATCGCGATATGATTGGCTCCCTCCTCTATCTTCTGACGTCGAGGCGGACATACAATTCGCCGTATGTCATGCGCTCGATTTCGTGCTTCCCTCGTGCTTCTCATCGTCAAGCGATGCGCGCATATTGTGTATCTTCAAGATACGCTTGATTTTGGACTCTGGTATTCTTCTTCTTCGGCTCTTTCAATTCGAGCATTTTCTGATGCTGATTTCGCCGGGTGTAGAGTTGATAGGAAGAGTACTTCTGGCACTTGTCATTTCTTGGGCACATCTCTTGTTTCTTGGTCTTCTAGAAAGCAGGTCTTACATTGCCTGATACTGGTGAGGAGTATGTAGCGCATGCAAGTCATTGCTCTCGAGTTCTCTGGATTTTATCCACTGCGGGACTATGGGTTATCTTTGGGAAGTGTTCCTCTTTTACGTGACAACACTACGCAATTAATATTGCCAAAAACCAGTGCAACATTCGGGACTAAACACATTGACATTCGATTTCATTTTACGAGAGACCATGTTGAGAAAGGTGATGTTGTGCTTCATTTTGTAGAGTCTGAGCAACAGCTTGCAGATATTTTCACTAAGGCTCTTGACTCTTCGCGTTTTGCTGCTTTGCGGGGAGAGTTAGGAGTTATTAGTCCTATTGGGCTGTTTTGAGGGGGAAGTTGCTCTTTTTGCATTCATTGTATCATAATGCATGTTTCATTTCATTTGTCTTGCATTGTGTAATAAAATCAGTGGAGCTTTGATTATTATCCTTGTATGACTTGTTCTCATATTCTATACCTTGTCATATCGAGTGATAGTCTGCTAGACCTCTTTTATGGCTCTTCGTGTGTGTGGCTTAGCTTTTGACTTGCTAGCTTTATATCTGTGAGAAATTTGAATCAAATCATGTCTTGTTGGATCTTGTGACTAGTTTTGCTCTAGTGATCCACTTATGATTCTCGCCATGTCTTACAAGTTGAATTGAGTCTTGAACTTATTCTGAGTTGAAAAATGAGCTTTTTATCTTATTAAGTCAAGCAAATGAAAAATGAGATTTTCTGTGCGAAAAAACTGATCTCACCAATCCTTTCTCATGAGACGGCTTGCCATTGCACTAGGCATGAACTCAGGGGGAGTTTTGGATGACCTAGATCATTCTTTTAAGCTTATCGCTTGAGATGGTCGCGGCAAGGCTTGAGATCTAGCACAGCAAAAAAAAGGAAAAAGAAAAGGAGAAATTGCCCAAAAAGGGCTAAGTGCTTGAGCTTTTGCTTCAAAAGAATTTTCGTAATGCTCAAAATGCCTCAATTCTTGTTTTGAGTCTCTTTTTACTTATAGACATGGCTTGACTCATTTTTGGTTGCTTTGAGTGGATCTATGATTTTGAGCAACCTTTCATGATTTCAATTCTGTTAATCTCAGATTTCTGCTATCTTGGTTTTAGCTTTGCGATTACGTTTTGCCATGATTGAATATAGCGTCTTCTCCTTATATGGCTTGGTATAATACTTGTCTTCTATATGTATAATGGTCATGGCTCCTTTTCACTAAAGTTCAAAAATAAAGTCATTCCTTCATGCTCTTTCTTTTTCATGCATCTTGATGAATTCATTGTCAAAGGGGGAGAAAGATTGTGAAGAAAATGATGTTAATGTTGTTGGAGCTTTTGGTTTCATACTCAAGGTTTAATATAAAAGAACTTCATAAAATAAAATTTTTGAACCTTTTGAAAATCTGTGATCATGGTGAGTTGAGTTTACGGATTTCATTGTCTTATCTTATTTGATTTGCAATTGAAGAATACTCACAATGATCAAAGGTCAAATAGAACATTTTGTCTTTCAAATGGACCTTAGTGAGATTTTTGGCTACTTTACGGAATTTGAATCCTTTTGTGCTTTCAATGCCTTATCTCACTTGCTTACACTATTCGAAGCCACTTGGTGGTTCCTAGGCTTTTGTTGCTTATGGACCAAGTTGTGCCTTTATGCAGAAATGAGTTTTTACTTTTCATTTTGAAAACCACATTTTCTTGAAAATTGCCAATGTGTTCATCAAGGGGAGATTGTGGATATCGTGAGGATATGTGCACGATCTCGGGATGATGAGTCAATTGGCAATGGCGTATTAGTTTGCAAATTCTCGCGTTTTGGGTTTGCTCAAAATTTGTCGGGCCATGGCGGTCTGACCGGTTGTGCGATGGTCGGATCGCGATGGAGCGATCAAGCCGCCATGGTGGCGGTCCGACCGCTGATTTGAAAGTTGGGTTTTGGAGTTGAGCCAAAATAGGTTGTGTAGGCAAGTGAGGGAGTCTCTGGATGTGGTCCCATCATTTTGGAGCTCTAGTCAAAGTTCTATTCGATTGAAATTTCGGAAGGTTTGAATTTCTCGCTTGAATTTTGGCTAAGTCCTTTGGACCGGTCCGACCGCCGTTGTGGGGCGGTCCGATCGACATGAATCGGTCGGACCGCCCTACAATGAAGCGATCGGACCCGCGATCACTGGAGGTGAGCCAAGTGTTGCATTGAGTTTGTTACGAGTGTGTGTTTTATGAACTTCAATGCTTTATTGATGTATATTGCATTCTGGGCGGCGTGGGTCAAGTTGTGAAGAACTTGTTCGGAAGCGGTTTGTTTGTCTATTCTTTGTGCGGGTGGCTTGCAGTCAACGGCGTCAGCGGTGAGTGGATCGGGACTACGCTTGGAGAGCCGAGGTCGAGCGATCGGGGATCTGGGTGAGGTCGTGTGACTCAAGCATGGTGCAGAATGGACAAGATGGATCGAACGGGTGGTTCGAAACAGCTGGTTGGATCAGGCGGTGCAGATATCGGTGCGAGTCTCTGGGAGGTTCCGATGGGATTCGGACAAGAGAGGCTTGGCGTCGATGAGAACCGTTGATCAACCTACACGTGGTGAAGCAGGCGATTGCTTCAAGAGTTATTTGTGTGTGGGTCCCATGTGTAAGAGACCCAAAAGGAAACCCTAGCTCTCTAGTATAAATAGGAAGGGGAGAGGTGGAAAACCTAAGCAAGCATTCATTTAGCCCCCTTCTTCTTTTTCTAGGGTTTGGAGGAGAGGAGAGGAAAACTAGGGTTTGGAGTGTGCTCCTTGTTGAGCTCTTGCCCTCCTTGGTGGAGAGGCTTTGTAAGCATCTATTGTGGATGAACAATCTTGTGATGCTTATTTGAAAGATCAATTGCTCCTTTGTGTTCTTCTCTCTTTTGGATGTTTTTGGTGCTTCCTTGATTCAAAGGTTCATGCTTGGTCTCTTGGCCTACTTTACCTTGCTTTGATGTGTGGGATTACTCCTAGAGTCATCTAGATCATCAAACCCCACAAGCAAGTCTTGAATCAAGTTTTCTCATTTCTAGGGTTTGTGCACCTCTTTGGTAAAATCTCGAGAGATCGATTCTGAAGTGGATCGGCGGATCGTCGCTAGAAATAGGTCTCTAATATCATTAGGGAGGTGTGCTAGAAATTTGGTCAAGTTTCATTGGTTGAATCAAAAGTTGGATCAAATTTCGTTTTGGTTTTGGGTGGAGTTTTGATCTTGGACTCTACCGGTCCGATCCTTTCAACGGCGGTTCGACCGCCGTGTTTTCAGAACCGGTTTGGTTTGGCGAATTGAACCGTATCCACCGGTCCGACCATTGGTTAGTTGCCGGTCGGACCATTTGGATGACCGTCGGTCCGACCGCGCGTGATAGCGGTCGGACCGCTGTGCCGATGAAGAACATTGAGTTCTTTTCTCCTTTTGTGTCGTGTGCTTGAGGGGTTTATCAAATCCAACACAAGGCTTCCGTTGTGTGCTCACCGAACTTCTTAGCTTTCGTAGCTAAAGGAGTAAAGTTCGTGTTGGTTTTGATTTAGGCGAGAAAAGTTTTGAAAGCGCCTATTCACCCCCCCCCTAGTCGCCTTTCCGGTCCTACATTCGGATTATCAGAACTTCCGCATTCCAAAACCGGAAGTTCCGCACAGTACAGAAACATACCAGCAGCAGCGCAAACGCAATGAATCCAATCATAAACTTTTCAACACAGCGTCAAATACTCATCACTCGAAAGGGGACCCTACTCACATGGTCTCTCAATCTCCCCCTTGATGAGTATATTGACAAACACGAAAAAGCATACAGAAGAGTTTGTGATAATGACCAAACACGGTCTAATCTAGGAAACAAGGAGGCTCAAGACCATGTTTGTCAAAGGAGAACGACTGAAGCTTGAAATGAATGAGCAAATTGTTCTGCAAAGCTCTAGAAGACTTTTTCTCTCCAAACTAACTTCTCCCCCTTTTGGCAATAAACACATCAAGATTAAATAGAGGAAATGACTATATGATATTCATTTTAAGCATTAGGAGCCATGAAGATTATCCAAAATGACTATTGGAGTATTACACCAAGCCATAACACATAAGAATGCTATCAAGATCATGACAATTGATGTATAGCATAGCTAAGATAAGGAAATCCATAATCGAAATTGGTCCAATTCTTTAGCATGTCAAGAAAACCAAGATTATAGTCTAGCTAAAGGTATCCAAGGATGCTACAAGCCATGTCAAATACTCTAAGTGGAACCAAGAAGCATATTATTGAGCAGATTGAGTGCTACAGGTTTAAGAACGACTCAATTGAACAAGTACTTGAGTACATTAGAAGATAAGCAAATTTAGCACATTTTTTTTCTAAAAATTCTTTATGGTTTTATCTTAGTAAAGCAAGTCCTGGACTAGGTGCCATCCACAACTGCCTCCTAAGCTTCAACCATTTTTCAAATCTTAACTATGTGCTAGATCCCAAGCCTTATGTGACCACTCCAAGCAACAGACTTAAGGAAGTGATCTTAGGTCATCCAAGACTCCCCCTGAGTTCATGCCTAGTGCAATGGCAAGCAGTCTCATGAGAAAGAGTTGGTGAGATCAGTTTTTTCGCACAAAAGAGATCATTTTTGTTATTGAAGTTTTTAGACCAGCGATTAAAGATAAGTCATGTTTCTTAGCAATGACATAGCTTACTCTAAAGTCAATAGAGATTAGGGACTCAACTCGGCCTATTTGACATGGCGAGAAACATAAAAGGATAACTTCAACAGACTAGTCTCAAGAGCTATCATCACAAGATTTTAGTTCAAGTTTAGCAATTTTAGTCACCTTATCATGGCAAAGACTAAACTACATAAAAGTCATGATAAATCTAGCGATTTAGCATAAATCATGGCAAGATGTAAAATAGTGAAAACAGATCATAAGGGATAATAAACAAGGCTCCATGTAATTATATTACAATGCAGGATGAAATGCAAGATGAAAAGCCAGATTCCCTTCAGAATGAGAAACACTTTTTTAATTCAGGTTGAGTTATGACAAATTTAAGAACTAGAAGAACCAAAATGAACTCCCCCTGAACCAAAGCAACAAAAACGAAAAACTGGGAAGAGAAAGAGAAAAGGCAGACCTTAGAGCATAGACAAGATATAGTGAATACCATAACACGAATGATTCTTATCTACCCATATGATTCGGGACTATCGGTTGATCAACTAACACACTAAGGAGCAAACACTATCCTGTCTACCCAAGGGTGGCCCGACCCTTGCTAGAACCTATAAGAAGTGAGTAAGCTCGACTTTAGAGAGGAGAAGCGACCAATAAGCAGCATCCTAGAAGCACAAGATAAGAACAAGCAGTCAAAGCAACTTGGCCATAGAACCATTCTAACCTATGCTGGAAGGACTTAGACCCAAAACACCCAAAAGAAATGCAGCCAGAAAGGAAAAATAGCATAATTAAAATATATCTGATAGTAAAGCACAAGCTCCCCTCACAGCAGTCCATAAGGACAAGCCACCCCAAGCTCTCCATGAGAAGTGAAAATCGGAAGCTATCCAAAGGCTTGGTGAATGATTACAAGAAGTTGAGTTCATCCTCTCAATCTCAACAACTAAAGCTATAAAGCAAAACAACCTCTCCAAAGGCTCTTTAGCTAAAGCTAACCCTAATTTTCTCTTTCAAAAGTCCAACCGAACAACCGAGGGTTCACTCTATTTATAGCCCTTGGCTAATGGGTCTCCAACCGTTATCTGGCTAAACCCTACGGAGACCGCTTCCACTTGTGCCGCTTTGCGAAATTACCCTTCGCCCCGCACACCTTACAGAAGCTCCGCATTCCTTGTTGTTCACGACTACTAGCCGCCTCGAGTGTACGCCGTATTCGACACATCTTTACCGTTCGACCTCAACGCCGCCTCGTCTAGTCTGGTCTCCACGTGTCTCGCACGACTCCACCTCGATGCCACGCAACGTGCCTGATGGACAAGAAACACATCACATAGCATTGCTCAAGATAATAGAATCATGATTTGCTCTTAACTCAAAATGATTCACAACTCAAAATCAAAACTATCCTCTACGCCTTTATTACGCCCACAATCGGAAGTTCCGCGCTTAACATTGCGGAAGTTAGATTATCGAATATCCGCACTCCCAGTTGGAAATTCGATTATCGTCACTGCGAAGACACTTGTCGAGTTTATCGGAAGTTCCGCGTTCCCGGAGGCGGAAGTTCGATTATCGATTCTACCGAACACAATCGTCGGGATAATCGGAAGTTCCATTTTACGGGCGGAAGTTCCGATTATCGGAACTTCGCATTCAAAGCGGAAGTTCCGCGCGATCTGAAACATACCAAAGAAGACGGTATAAGCGCAATGAATCAATCACAAACTTTTCAACACAGCGTCAAATACTCATCACTCGAAGAGGACCCTACTCACATGGTCTCTCATTAAGAGGTGGGTGGGAAGCGGACACCATCTTACCATGTCTACAAAACGAGCACACAAGATCTGTCGAACCGGGAGCGAAGGATCCCAAATTCTCTGTGTTCATACACTAGTCCGGATTTCCGGTGTACACGATCACAAAATGTTATCACAAACATATCCGGTATATATTTAATAATCATAGAGTTTATTACAAGCTGGGGAGGCCAAATAAAACAATAAGCGGAAGCAAATAATAATGGTAAGCCACACGATCGCCACGTAATAAATGCGGAGGTCATTGCCTAATCGTCTGCTCCTCACCATACGGATAGCAGTCTTCTCTGAATAATAATATTCGACAAGAGTGAGCACTACAAGCTGTGCTCATAAATTACACCCAATACAAAATTTAGAATGCATGCATAAGTTATTCAAAGGAAGGTTGTAGGGTTTATTTGCATAAATCACCTTTTGGTTTAAATAGTTATACTAAGTTTCAAGGCACATTTTCATTACATAACTAAAATCAGATTTAAAATTGATCATTTTATAGTGGATAACCTCCATATGAAACATGGTGAAGGATACCCTCCTATCACAAGGCTACATTAAATTTACCACAAGGATTAACCATCCTCAAATCATGTCCAAAGTTATTTTAAAACCAAAAACAAATCTAACTTAGAGTGGCTTTGCTCGGCATGTCCATGGCCAGTGGACACGGCTATTCGAATAGATTTACACTCTGCAGAGGTTGTACAACTTTACCCACACGAGATAATTTGCAGTTATGTGGCCAATACACACTTCCTTAGGTGTGTGACTAGGCAATTATCACAAGGCGTTTCAATGCACTACCTCAATACCAATATGCCGCTAAGGTTTCACTTCCATTAGGCTAACCACTGCTGGAAACCCCTCTTGCGCCAAGTGGGAATAAAGTCTAACAAACACCCACACAACAAAATGGCATAAACAATCTGAGGTAATACAAATTATTAAGCACGGTTACGCCCATCTGAACATGTGGTAGTCTGGTGGAGCTTTTGCAAGATGCGGCTCAAAGGCCGGTCCTTAATCTACTTGGGCAACTTTCAATAAAAACCACAGGTCTCGATCCTAACGAGACAGCAGTGCATAAACTGCACCCACCAGCGGTCCATGTTTGCCCAAGTACAAACCATTTTCTTTTATTTTTAATTTTCAAAGACATTTGCAAAAGTCCACCATGACAAAGCAATGTCATAGGCTTTTATCAATTTATGAAATTTTGGCTAAATTCTCCCAAAGTCAAATATTTCATGGTCTAAGCATTGCTATGCATATATTTATTTTAAATTCATTTGACTAAGGTTACAAGGAATTGATAATACAACAATCAAATTTGGCTATACAAAGGAATTGGAATAATTAAATATTTAAAGCAGAATTTAAAATAATTAAATACAATTATGCATGCAATAATAATTTAAAACATGAATTAAATAATTTTAAATATTGGGGCAAAATGGTCAATGGTGTAACTTGCCTTGCTCAAATTCACGGTATTCTACTTCTTCAATAGGGTCAAGCTCTAGAAGTCGTCAAAATCTATCTGTGAAAATATTCCAAATTCAAGCGAATTCAAATGAACACAAATAAATTCAAATGAAAATTCAAATTAACTCCAAATTAAATAATTTTGGTTTAGTTAGCTAGATCTTGATTTTATACAAATTTAGAAATTTGAATCACCTAAATCGGAGTTTGTATGAAGAAATACGAGCTCTGGAAGTTTAAATCTAAATTTAATTCCAAAATCGAATTTCCAAATTTCGAATTAAATTTCTAAAGGAAATTCTATTTATTGCGCGCATGCGTCGCCGCCAATCTTTATGCACTGAGGCGACATGTGGGCCCAAGCAGTATGGGTGAGTCCACGGCGTCAGCCCGAGTCCACGGTGGACTCGGCGCATATGATGTGAGGGGTAGGCTCTTGTTTGGCCTCCTGCCCTGGCGCCTATGCATCCACGTCGTAAAGTGCCCATGTATGCAGCGATGATGTGGGGCTCGGTGGCGAGCCGTCGGCCGCCGGAGGAGGCGCTCGGGAACAGAGTTCGTGAGCAGGCAGTGCGGCGAGCTCCGGTGAGTCGCAAAACATTCGAGGAGGCGATCATCGATCGATCGCGCTACTGGCGCGCGAGAATGGCCGGAAGATGGTCGGCGGCGGCGAGCGGCGGTGTGGTTGATCGTTGGCGGCGAAGGTGCTCCGGGTCGTTGAGCGGCGCGAGAGTGCGCACGAGGATCGCGGAGGATCTTGAGGCGAGAGTGCGATCGAGGTGGCGGCGGAGGTTCACCGTGGCGGCGCGGAATCGGAGTGAAACAGCCGGCCGGCGAGAGAAGAGCCAAGTGCGGGCGATTGAGGGCGAGGAGGTGTGGAGAGTTGGGGAAAAGAATGAGGGAGAGAGGCGCACTGGTGCTCCCTTTATAGGGAGGCGGAGGCGGGAGATGGAGATCGTGGGCGGTGGCAGCGGCGGTTATGCGGAGGGTGGCGGCGTTAGAGGCGAGTTAAGGAGGGGGTAGCGGGGGAACGAACGCGGTGTAACGGCCGCTTTCATTGGCGTGATGGCGAGAGAAAGGGGGAGGAATCACGGGATTGAAGAGCTCCGTGAGGCTTCAATGGCGGCGAGGCGGCGATCGCGCGGAGAGAAGAAGGGGCGGGAAGAAGCACAGTGCGAGGGCCCACGGTCAGTGAGACGAGAGGCGGGAGAGAGAAGCGCGGCGGATTGATTGTTGGCCGTCCGATTTTGATCGGACGGTCGCCGCGTTACTGCGCGGGGAGAGTTGGGCGAGAAGCGCCGCGATCTTTGGGCTTGACCCGATCTTTATGTGTAAGATTTTAAATTCTTTTCAATTGATTTAATTCGAGAAATTCAAATAAGCTTTAGAAAATAGTAAATGAAGTCCAAAAATTTTGAGAAAATTCACATAAATTCTATGAGGCATTCTGGACTTAAATAAAATAATTCCAACTTTTAGTTGGTAATAGATTTTGCACATAAATTCTTTTAGCCTTAATATACTTTATTGAAAAGCTTTTAAAAATTCGGAAAATCCACAAAAATTAATAAAGTCTTATTTTTAAATGAAATTGAAATTTTGGGCATTACAAACCTACCCCCTTAAAGGGAATCTCGACCAGAGATTCGGACTTAGTCGACAAAAGGTAGGGATACTCGGCTCTCAAAACTTCTTCTCGCTCCCAGGTAGCTTCTTCTTCTGAATGATTGCTCCACTGAACCTTACAAGAACGAATGACTTTGCTTCTGGTGACGCGTTCTGCCACATCGAGAATCTTGATTGGTTGTTCCACATAGGTGAGATCTTCACGAAGATCGATGCTCTCAGCAGTGTTTCTTTGTTGGTACTCTGAGACATTTCTTTAAGCGGGATACATGGAAGACATTGTGAGCAGTTGCAGAGATCTTTGGTAGTTCAAGCGATAAGCAACTTCACCTCTTTTGCCAAAATCTTATAGGGTCCAACAAATGCAGGTGCGAGTTTTCCTTTAGTAAAATCTCTTCACTCCTCGGAGTGGAGTTACCACGAGATAGACAAAATCTCCCATCTCGAAGGATAGTTCTCTCAAGCGATTATCGGCATAACTCTTTTGTCGGGTTTGAGCTACTTTAGACGTTCTCTTATTGCTTTTACCTTACTTTGACTTCTTTTATCAATTACAGTCAGAAGAATTGGTGTTCTCCTACTTGATCCCAAAGGAGAGGGTTCTACACTTTCTACCATACAATGCTTCAAATGGCGACATCTGAGGCTAGCTTGAAAGGCATTGTTGTAGGAAAATTCTGCATAGGGCAAATTCTTATCGACTTCTTCCATAATCTATAGCACAAGCTCGAAGCATGTCTTCTAGGACTGATTTACGTTCGGTCGGCCATCTGTTTGGGGATGATATCTTTGTCTTTGAAGTTGAGTCTGGTTCCCAAAGCTTCATGTAGACTCTGCCAAAATTTTGAAGTGAACTGCGAACCTCTGTCAGACACAATTTTCTTGGGTATACCATGTAGACAGACGATCCTGGCCATGTACAATTCTGCTAACTTATTGCTACGTAAGTGGTCTTGGATGGAATAAAATGAGCCACTTTTGTTAATCGGTCAATTATTACCCAAATGGAATCACAACTGATTGGGTCCTAGGTAGTCGGTGATAAAATCCATACCAATCTCCTCCCATTTCCACTCGGGAATTGGTAATGGTTGTAACAATCCGCAGTCTCGATGTTACGCCTTAACACGACATACATCTGGCGTGCAACAAACTCAGCGATCTCTCGCTTCATACTAACCCACCAATACTTTTCCTTCAGATCCTGGTACATCTTGGTACTCCCGGGATGGATAGAGTAAGGTGATTCATGAGCTTCTTTCAGAATCAGTTGTCTGGTTTCATGATGTTTAGGTACACGATGCGGTTGCCAAACCATACTTGTGCCTCGCTCGTCTTGAGAAAATCACAGGGCTTTGCCTCTTCTCATGTTCTTCATGATTTCTTTGATGTCTTCGTCTTCTATTTGTTTTTCTACGATCGACTTTGTATGGTTGGTTGGACTTCCCTTGTGTTGATCTGACCTTGGTGACAATTTCAGTTCGGATGCTTTAGTTCTTCATACAACTCGGTTGATTTTCTTGAACTAACACCGTGTTGCAAGTATGCTTTCCTACTCGAGCATCTGCTACCACGTTGGCTTTACGGGTGATAATGAATTCCAAGGTCATAATCCTTTATCGGCTCTAACCATCTTCTTTGCACGAGATTAAGATCATTGGGTGAAGATATATTTCAAACTCTTATGATCTGTGAAAATCTCACAGTGTTACCAATGAGATAATGCTTGATTTTCAAAGCATGCACAATTGCTTGCTAACTCTAAATCATGAGTTGGATAATTTCCTTCATGTGGCCTTAAGCGACGAGATGCATAAGCCACAACCTTTCCTTCTGCATCGGTACACATCCTAGCCCTCAGCGGATCGTCCTGAAAACTTCAAAATCCTTACGTATATCTGGTAAAACTAGCTTTGAGTGCAGAGACTAGTCTTTTCTTGACTCTTGAAAACTATGTTCACAAGCACTTGTCCATTCAAATTTCTTTTCCTTCTTGAAGTTGAGTCATGGGTTTGGCGATCTTGGAGAAACTTTCAATGAATCTGCGGTAGTACCCGGCTAATCAGAAAACTTCTCATACATGACGGACTTGGGTTGCTTCAATCCATTCTGACTTCAACCTTTGAGGGTCTCTGCAACTCCTCCTGCGACACAATGTGTCCAAGAAATGCCACTTGGTGAGCCAAAATTCACTTTTCTTTGAGTTTGGCATAAAGTTGGTGTTCTCGAAGTTTGCCCAAAATAATTACGAGATGTTTTCATGCTCTTCCATATCTCTTGAATAGATGAGAATATCATCTATGAATACCACCACAAACTTATCCAAGAATTCCATGAACACTTTGTTCATCATATTCATGAAATAAGCGAGGGCATTTGTTAGTCCAAATGACATCACTTGTGAACTCGTCTGATCCATATCGGTGGTGAAAGGTGTCTTGAATATCTTACGGTCGATTTTTAGCGATGGTAGCGATCTCAAATCAATCTTGGAGAAAACACTGGCTCCTTTAAGTTGATCAAGCGGATCATCTATCCTAGGTAACAGGTACTTGTTTTTGATTGTTACCTCGTTGAGTGATCTATAGTCCACACACATTCTCATACTATTGTCTTTCTTTTTGACAAATAGTACTGGAGCTCCCCAAGGCGATGAACTTGGTTGAATGTAACCTTTACTCTGTAGTTCTTGATCGCTTCTTCAACTCTGCTAGATCGTTGCAGGCATTACAGTAGGGTCGCTTGAAATTGGAGCGATCCACAGGACTAAGTCAATTAAGAACATTATGTCCCGGTCGGTGGCATACTGTAAGTCCTCGGAAAAACATCTGGATATTCTTGTACCACGGGTATATCTTCGATTTCACTTCCTTTAAACTGGTCAAGATAGGACTTCTTTCCGTAGAAGTCTTGGGTTGGAACTCTACTGAAATCCCTTGTTCATTGGTGAGGTTGATAGATCTACTAGCACAATCTATCTACCTTGATTTTTGGCAAGCCAGTCCATTCCAAAATTACGCCCAATCCTTGCGACGCAAGACTATTAAGTTGGCCGAGAAAGTTACTCGAGAGATTTCAAAGGTAAGATTTGGACAGAATAAACTAGCCCTCATTTACGAGCCGGGAATGGATTAACATGGGCTTAACTAAGGGGAGGTAGATAACCCATATTTTCCACAAACTTATTTGACACAAAAGAATCTGAAGCTCGGAATCAAATAAAGCGATCTTTGGTCTTGAGTTGACAAGGGCGTACCAAGAACAACATCTGGTGCTGCATAGGCTTCCTCTGCGGTGACGTGATTCACACGTCCCTTCATGAACTGACCGGCTGGTCTTGAGGGACCGCCGAGACGAAACTCCGGAGTTGGCTTGCGGGGTGGCGATCACGCTTCTTGGGACACTTATTGGCATAGTGACCCAACTCGTTGCGATGAAAGCAAGTGATTCTATTTGTGGAAATAGTCAACCTGCTTGGCAAATCATCCTCGGATGAACTACTACGGAATCCGAAGTATTTGGGCGCGAATCGAGCTGGAACTCTCGGTGTAGTAGTCTGGAATCTCCCACGCTGAGGTGGCTGAGACTGAGAGAAACGAGGCTTGGGTAGTCCTCCCGAGTTAAACTTCTGAGCTGCCATCCTCCGCTTGCGATTCTCCATTTCCTGATGTTTGCCTTCCTGGCGTATGGCCTTATTTACCAACTGCTGAAAGTCGGTAAAATCCTGAGAAATCAAACGAACAGAGAGTTCGTCGTTTAACCCTTCCAGAAATCGCTCTTGCCTGTCTTCATCTCTGGCTACATCCTCAGGGGCATAGCGAGCAAGTTGGTTAAACTTATGCAGATACTCGCCGACCGAGCGGTTTCCTTGGCGGAGCGAGCGAAACTCCTTCTTTTTCAAGGTAATCATGCCAGATGGAATGTGAGATCGGCGGAAAGCCTGCATGAACTCATCCCAAGTGATTTCTTGGGCATTAGCATGGGACATGCTGAAATTATCCCACCATTCTGATGCGGGACCAATCAATTGATGAGAGGCAAACAAAACTCTCTCACGATCTGTGCACTGAGCAATATCCAGTTTCTTTCCAATGGCCCTGAGCCAATCATCTGCGTCCATGGGTTCCGTGCTACTAGAAAACGTTGGCGGACGCATCCTCATGAACTCTGACAAAGTTACTCTTGCGGGAGGTGGAGGAGCATGATAGGTCACGACGCTTGGGTATTACGATTCTTTGTGAAGGGACTGGGCTAGCAACTCAATTAGATGAGTCTGATTGGCCATCATTTGGCGCCAGTCAGGAGCTTCAGTTGGAGGAGGTGGTGGTTGTTGAACTGGGTTTTCTTGATATTCGGCATTCTCATTTCCTTGCCCTCTAGCACTGACACTTAGTGCGGGTGGTCACCATCTGATGAATTCTTCACAGATTAGACAAGAGAGACAGAATTATAAGAGTATAGATCTAAAATAGCCCAAATTCAACAAACACAAGACAAGAACATTTTGGCAAAATAATTTATTTTTATTTTATTAATTCATTATGGCTACTACAAAGGTTTGGTAGCTCATAATTCGCAACTAAAGGAAAATTTAAGGTCAAATCTATGGTGTTATTGGGGTATAATCGGCTCACTAGAACTAGCCTCGCCTTCCTTGTAGGAGGCGGTTCCTTTCTGCAGTCTTCAACTTTTCTTACGCATCTTGTAATTTTACTTGCAGAGAGGCGGCTCATCTAGTGTATTCCGTAGGCATAATCCATGGCTCGGCGAGATCCACGATGAGTGAGATCGGGGCAGTCTTCATCTCTAGTTGAGCGAAAAGCCTTTGTCATGCCGGGTTGGGATGTGCATTGGGTAATAGTGGAACCCAAAGGCCGTTGAGGCGGTGATCGTAGATGTAGCGAAGTCTGCGGTTGCTTCCTAGTTGCATCTGGATGCCTTGGCGAAGGTGTCTCGTCGCATTGGGGCATCGAAGGCGTGGAAGTCGTGTTGGCGATAGATTGGAGTAAAGGATCACCTCTACTCTCCACCGTTCTGATTTCCCACCTTATACTTGTATCCTTGATCGTCGGTCTTTCTTCAAAGTCCAAATCTGCATCATCTTCCGGAGAATGGCGCCCAATGACCAAACAAAGACTCCATGGGAAATGGCATTGGAACTTGACCATCTACAATTTTTGAAAAGGAGATGAGTTAGTAAATAATTTTTCAAGAGAAAAGTTGAGAAATGACTCGGAAGACCAAGTTATTTTTAATTTTCAAAATAAATCCTTAAGGGTTTGATTTCTTTCTAGGTCACGACCTACGATCGATATGGCTCGATACCACTTTTGTCGAACCCGGAGCGAAGGATCCCAAATTCTCTGTGTTCATACACTAGTCCAGATTTCCGGTGTACACGATCACAAAAATGTTATCACAAACATATCCAAAGTGTATATTTAATAATCATAGAGTTTATTACAAGCTGGGGCGGAGGCCAAATAAAACATTAGCGGAAGCAAATAATAATGGTAAGCACACGATCGCGCCACGAGGCAATCGTGCGGAGGTCATTGCCTAATCGTCCCTCCTCACCTTACGGATAGCAGTCTTCTCTGAATAATAATATTCAACAAGAGTGAGCACTACAAGCGTGCGCAAATTACACCCAATACAAAATTTAGAATGCATGCATAAGTTATTCAAAGGAAGGTTGTAGGGTTTATTTGCATAAATCACCTTTTGGTTTAAATAGTTATACTAAGTTTCAAGGCACATTTTCATTACATAACTAAAATCGATTTAAAATTGATCATTTTATAGTGGATAACCTCCATATGAAACATGGTGAAGGATACCCTCCTATCACAAGGCTACGCCTAAATTTACCACAAGGATTAACCATCCTCAAATCATGTCCAAAGTTATTTTAAAACCAAAACAAATCTAACTTAGAGTGGCTTTGCTCAGCATGTCCATGACCGTGGACACGGCTATTCGAATAGATTTACACTCTGCAGAGGTGGTACAACTTTACCCACACGAGATAATTTGCCCGTTATGTCGGCCAATACACACTTCCTTAGGTGTGTGACTAGGCAATTATCACAAGGCGTTTCCAATGCATTACCTCAATACCAATATGCCCGCTAAGGTTTCACTTCCATTAGGCTAACCACCTGCTGGAAACCCCCTCTTGCGCCAAGTGGGAATAAAGTCTAACCGACACCCACACAACAAAAATGGCATAAACAATACTGAGGTAATACAAATTATTAAGCACAGTTACGCCCATACAGAACATGTGGTAGTACGGTGGAGCTTTTGCAAGATGCGGCTCAAAGGCCGGTCCTTAATCTACTTGGGCAACTTTCAATAAAACCACAGGTCTCGATCCCAACGAGACAAGCCGTGCATAAACTTGCACCCACCAACGGTCCATGTTTGCCCAAGTACAAACCATTTTCTTTTATTTTTAATTTTCAAAGACATTTGCAAAAGTCCACCATGACAAAGCAATGTCATAGGCTTTTATCAATTTATGAAATTTTGGCTAAATTCTCCCAAAGTCAAATATTTCATGGTCTAAGCATTTGCTATGCATATATTTATTTTTAAATTCATTTGACTAAGGTTACAAGGAATTGATAATACAACAATCAAATTTGGCTATACAACGGAATTGGAATAATTAAATATTTAAAAGCAGAATTTAAAATAATTAAATACAATTATGCATGCAATAATAATTTAAAATAGGAATTAAATAATTTTAAATATTGGGGCAAAATGGTCAATGGTGTAACTTGCCTTGCTCAAATTCTGGTATTCTACTTCTTCAATAGGGTCAAGTTCTCCTGAGTCGTCAAAATCTATCTGTGAAAATATTCCAAATTCAAGCGAATTCAAATGAACACAAATAAATTCAAATGAAAATTCAAATTAACTCCAAATTAAATAATTTTGGTTTAGTTAGCTAGATCTTGATTTTATACAAATTTAGAAATTTGAATCACCTAAATCGGAGTTTGTATGAAGAAATACGAGCTCCTGGAAGTTTAAATCTAAATTTAATTCCAAAATCAGGATTTTCCAAATTTCCCGAATTAAATTTCTAAAGGAAATTCTATTTATTGCGCCGGTGACGTCAAGCAGATCTTGTGCCGAGATCGACATGTGGGCCCGCAGTATGGATCGAGTCCACACGAGGCGCAAGTCCACGGTGGACTCGGTGCACGCATGATACAAAGGGGTAGTCTTTATTTGGCCTGTGCTTCTTGTTGCGCCACACCTGGGCTACCGACTTGGCTGCCACGCATGCGAAAGCGATGATGTGGCGCTGAGGTGGCAGAGCCACGTCGGCGCCGGAGGGAGGCGCGGAACCAAGGTGCAGCGCACGGGCGGCGCGGCGAGCTCCTGTGGTGCGCAAAACATTCAGAGACGATCATCGAGTGCACGAGGCGCTACTGGCGACGCGAGGCTTGGCGGAAGATGGTCGGCGACGGCGAGAGGCGCGGTGTGGTTTGGTCGTTAGCGGCGAAGGAGCTCCGGCGACGTTCCGAGGTGCGAAGGTGCGCACTGTGTTCGCGGTCTTGGCGGCGGTGGTGCACGAGGCACCGGAGGTTCCCGTGGCGGCGCTAGAGGCGTGAGCACGGCGCCGCCGAGAGAGAAGATCCAATTGCGGGCAATCGGGAGGCGAGGAGGTGTGGAGAGTTGGGGCAAAAGCTTGAGGAGTAGAGGCGCACTGGTGCTCCTTTTATAGGGCGAGGGCGAGGCCGAAGATGGAGATCGTGGGCGAGGTGGCGGCGCCGTTATGAGGTGGTGGCGCGGCGTTACGGCGAAGTTAAGGAGGGGGTAATGCAGGAACGAACGCGGCGGAACGGCCGCTTTCATGCGCGTGATGGCGAGAGAAATGGGGAGGAATCACGGATTGAAGAGCTCCGTGAGGCTTTAATGGCGCAGAGGCGGCGATCGCGGGGGAGAAGAAGGGGCGGGAAGAAGCACAAGTCGAGGCCCACCGGTCAGTGAGACAGAGCGGGGAGAGGCGCGGCGGATTAGTGTTGGCCGTCCGATTTTGATCGGATGGTCAGCGTTACTTTCGCTGGGAGAGTTGGGCGAGATGCGCACGATCTTTGGGCTTCGCCCCGATCAGAAATGTAAGATTTTAAATTCTTTTTCAATTGATTTAATTCCGAAATTCAAATAAGCTTTAGAAAATAGTAAATGAAGTCCAAAATTTTGAGAAAATTCACATAAATTCTATGAGGCATTCGGACTTAAATAAAATAATTCCAACTTTTAGTTGGTAATAGATTTTGCACATAAATTCTTTTAGCCTTAATATACTTTATTGAAAAGCTTTTAAAAATTCCAGAAAATCCACAAAAATTAATAAAGTCTTATTTTTAAATGAAATTGAAATTTTGGGCTGTTACATGATCCTCTCTCTCAGAATAACTCCAAGGGAGCGGGATCAAGCATGCTTTTCCTGCAAATTCGACCGTCTCTCCGTAGATCTCATTTCTGACGGAGCTATTATAACCTGTAGTTCCCTACGGAGGTTACTCCAAGTCGCCAGATGGTGTCTCTCGAGTACTCCTCTGATACTCATCAAGGGGGAGATTGAGAGACCATGTGAGAGGTGCTCCCATGTGAGTGATCAGTATTTGACATATTGTTGAAAAGTTTGTGATGAGTATTTGAGTTTGTTTTTGGGCTTTCTCTGCGTAGTCGTAGCTATGGAAGCCGTTCGATCTCGTTAAGCGTTCTCAGGAGTCGTGGTCGGAGGTCACCAGGGAAGTATTCGACCACGTTGGCCGTAGTCGAAGTCTGTTTCGACCACGCTAGTCGAAGTCTGTTTCGACCACGCTAGTCGAAGTCTGTTCCGACCACGATACTCGTGGGAAAAGTCTGTGTCGACCACGTTGCTCTGTGATCTGAGGTCGGAAGGGTTTCGACCCCGGCGTTTGTGGTCTGAATGGCGTCCGACCACGGAGGAAAGCTGTCGGTTGTATGACCTCCAGAATCGGTCCTTTGAGTTGGGAACCGGTCGTATGGTTTTGTATTGCAGTCGTAGACCTTGTGCATTTGATAGTTCATCATTTCGACCGGTCTTGTTGCAGTCTAATCTCTGTGGATGTGTTTTGAGCTCTGTTTGTCTATTGCAGGGTCTGGTTCTTTGTATTGTGCCGTGCTATGTGATGCTTTGTGTTTGATTTGGTTGCAGGATCTTGGAGACAAGTCTTGGTGAGGTTTGGAGAGGTCGGGACTAGACATAGGAGATGTTGAGGTCGAGTAATTTGAAATCCTGAAGACAAGTCTTGCAAGGTGATCGTGAACGAGTTGACAAACAAGGCAAGAGGAAGAAGCTTAGGGAAGACAGGTTGAGGAGTATTTTGGAGAAATACCTAAAGCTGCAAAGGGAAGCTGTCCCTCTGGGAAAGCAATGGAGTTGTTGGTGCTAATGGGCAAAGCAGTGGAGCCGTTGTCAGATAGTAACGGGTAAAGCACTGTGCCTTTGCGAAAGCACTGTTGTTCTGTTAATGGGTTGTCAGTGTTTGAAACCCGATAGCTGAGGCTATAACAAGAGATGTTAGGTTTCAGAAGAAGATATACGCGAGGAGAGGATGTCCCGTGAGCGGCTCTGAGCTTTTTTTTGTCTAAATTGTGTGAGTTGTCTCTGGGTAAGGGCATGGATGCTCGTGTATCTTCAATGGAGTGGTCGTATGAACCTCTATGATCAATCATACATTTATCAGTATCATTCTGAAGTTTTTGCTTTGCTTGAGATGTTTTGATTGATTTGTTCGAGTCCTCCGCTTTTTGTTTAGACCATAGCTTATTTGCCGTGCTCTCTCTGTCATCAGTGATTCGACCATGAGTTGGTGATCGACCAAGGCATAAGCTTTTCTGGATCATTGTTCGACCACGGCTGGTCTTCTCAGCTTTCGATCACGGCTATTGTTTAATAGGGTGATTTGATGTGAATTTGAATAGAGAGTTTTAAGGCACCATTCACCCCCCCTCTGTTGCCATTTTCGGTCCTTCATCCTCAAGCGGGGAGGCCTCGAGCGCAAGTGAGAATCATCAACGGGAGGTCTTCGTCCTTCCCTCAGACCAGGGTCAGCCTTATGGAGGCCGAGATAAGAACCCTCCCCGAAGATCACGCACTGCGCCCCCTTGTGATAATGGCAAGGGTATCACCGATGGCGGGCAGAACCAATACTCTGATGAGCGCGAGGGAAATCCTCGACATTCTCGCACTCCACTGAGAATGCCTCAAGGATCTGATGAGGAGGATTTTGAGGCCATCCGACGGAGGAAGATTGCAGCCCAGAAAAACCTGCCTGGGCACATCCAATATCAGTCGAAGGAGGTACAAGAACTCTATGACATCAGAGACTTGCTCGAAAATCCCACTCAAGAACTTGCTCGAACGCCAGGATACGATCTCTTCGCTGAAGAAATTGCGCAAAGGCTTCGAACCGTGATGACAAGACTGGAAGCACCTCGTCAACATCCTTCAGGTAGTCGTAGCAATGCGACTTCCTCAACTACCAGTCAATCAAACATTTCACCACGTAGAAATCGACACGGCCATAAGTTGCATCGATCCCCTACTTGGAGAAATATGTTTTGATTGACTGATGATCAAGGAGCTCCTCGAAGAGGTGATCGTTCGCCACTTCGACAACGAAATTCGCAACAAATGGAGTACGAGGAGTATTCCCCTCGTAGAATTGAGACCTACTACAGGACAGGTCAGCCTGTTACTAGGTATCGTCGTATACGATCACCTGGTGACATTAACCTTTTTTCCTGCAAAGAAGACGTCAAGAAGTTATTACCGGATGCCGGGCATTTTCGCCTGACCTTCGAGCTGTTCGCTGGCACCTCATTTTCGACCAGTGAACATGGAAAAGTTTGATGGATCTCAAAATCCCATCGAATTTCTTCAAATCTATACAACAGCTGTCCGAGCAGGAGGAGGAGGAGAGCATGTAATGGCAAATTACCTTCCAACTGTGCTTGAAGGATCCGCGCGATCGTGGTTATTAAACCAACCACTCGAGTAGATATACTCTTGGCAACACCTCTGCGACCTTCTACTGGCGAATTTCCAAGGCACATACAACCGCCCTGGAAAAGAAGACGACTTGCACCGGATAAAACAGAACAACGATGAGACTTTGCATCAATTCATCAAACGCTTTAGTCAGGTTCGTAATTCAATTCCGGAAATTTCTGACTCATCTGTTATCAGGGCTTTTAAGCAAGGAGTCCGTAGTAGAAGGATAACAGAGGATATTGCTTTGAATCCTCCCAACATCATTCTTGAGCTCTTGAGATGGTCGATCGATATCGATCGCTTCGAGGCGGTCGAGTGGAACAACACTATTGATCGAGAAATAAATACTCCTCGAGAGCCAGCTGAAGTTGGTAAGGACAAGAAAGCAAAGAAGTCCATGAATAAAATAAAGGGTCAAAAACCACAAACCAGTGGTTACAAGGAGGTCTTGGCTGTGAAAGATAAAGAGCCACGAACCACCAAGTCGTATCCTGATCAAGGCAAAGGTAAGCGCCCTGATCGAAAGAACGACAAACCAAGGTGGTGTCCTTTTCATAAAAAGAAGGACACGACCTCAGAATCGCCGAAGTTTTCCAAAGAAAGCTCGAGGACTACTACAACTAAAGAACCACTCCCCACTCTCGGCGGTAGGGAATACGAGTGGCCGTAAGTCGCCGATGATGAAGAGATGCCGTTCAAGATCCGCAACATACCGTTAAACACATCTACGGAGGATCATCGACATACGAGTCAAAGCGACAACTTAAAGTGCACGGACGAGAGGTAAACTCTATAGATGCTCCTCTTGTCAATAATTTACCAAGTGGTGGAAGTTACCATTTCTTTTGAGAAGGGTGATTGCCGATCACTTCAATCGATCAGTCGATATCCGATTGTGGTCGAACCCACCATCAACAAGCTGTCGAGTCAATCGAGTTTTAGTTGATGGTGGCGGTTTGAACATATCTGTTCACAAATGCCCTGGGACGAGATGCAAGTACCGGGACAAAGGTAAGACAGTGCGATACTCTTTTCATGGAATTGTCTGGGGTCTTGGCCAAACCCATTGGCCAAGTTTCTCTTTCTTTAACATTTGGTTCACCAAGTAATTTCGTGACGGAGAAAATCTCCTTTGATGTGGTCGATTTCGTCACAAGATATAACGCCATACTCGGACGACCAACTTTGGCAAAATTCTTAATGGCTACTCACTATGGGTATCAATGTCTTAAGATGCCAGTCCCAAAGGAGTGATCACAATTCATTGTGACAAGAAGATGGCGTATAATCTGCGATCGTCGATCCTCGAGATGGTTGGTCAAATACCAACTCGAGAGAAAGTCACCGACTAGCAAATCGAAGCCTAAAGTCGCATCAAAGCCGAACGACCAAGTCAAAGAGGTTCCTCGGGACGAGAGAAACCCTCAAGATCGTTTGCATCGGGAGACTTCCGACCCCAAATAGGAAGACACCCTCATCACCTTCCTCCGAGCTAACGCAGATGTCTTCGAGCACAGGCTAGCTTTACGGCCTGATAAAGTACCCGTAAAACAAAAATTACAGATTTACCCCTGATCGACGCGATGCTATTAAATCGAATGGATAAGCTACTTAAAGCGGGCTTTATAAGAGAAGTCAACCACCCGTAATGGTTGGCTAACCTCGTAATGGTCAAGAAGTCAAGCGGCAAATGGCGTATGTCGTGAACTTCACCGATCTCAATAAAGCTTGTCCAAAAGATGATTTTCCTTTACCTCGTGTCGATTAGTTGGTTGATTCTACTGCAGGTTGTGAAATATTAAGTTTTTAGATGCATATTCGGATACCACGGATCAATATGTGTCTAAACGATGAAGAAAAGACCGCATTCATTACGCCATTTGGTACCTTTTGCTATGTCAAAATGCCATTTGGTCTAAAAATGCGGTGCTTCTTTTCAACGCTTGATGCAATCAACTTTTCATCTTAATTAGGCCGAAATCGAAGCCTATGTTGATGATCTAGTCGTAAAAGCATTAAGAAATTTAATCATATCATCGACCTACAAGAAACATTCGACAACCTCGAAAGCTTTCGCTTAAAACTTAATCCAGAAGTGTGTGTTTGAATTTCTTCAGAAAATTGCTTGGAATTCCTAGTATCCGAGCGAGGAATCGAAGCAAATCTTGAGAAAATAAAGGCCATCCTCCAAATACGCCCTCCACCACAAAAAGGAAGTCCAAAACTCTTTGGATGCATGGCGGCTTTAAGTCGTTTCATCGCATGCGACTAGGAGAAAAGGACTACCTTTCTTTAAACTTCTCGGGAGACACGAAGGTTTTGAGTGGTCGAGCGAGGCAAGCAGCGCTTCGAGGATGTCAAGAGGTACCTTCGAGTGCTCTGTTCGGTTTCTCCAAAGCCGGAAGAGACGCTCTTAATTTACCTAGGCGCCACGCCACGAGTAAAGAAGCGTAGTCTTGGTCGTAGAACGTGGAAAACGCGATCGATTTACTACGTCAGTGAAGTTTTACACGGGCCTATGGAGCGTTACCCTCAGGTCCAAAAACTTCAATATGCCCTCCTCATTTCTTCGAGGAAACTGCGGCATTATTTTCAGGCGCACAAAATAGCTGTGCCGTCTGAGTTTCCTTTGGGAGCAATCCTCCATAATAAGGAAACAGCGGGACGCATGGCAAATGGTCAATCGAACTTGGGGAGTTCGACCTCCATTTTGTGTCCCGAACGGCCATAAAATCCCAGATCTTGGCAGACTTTGTTGCCGAATGGACAAATCCTGAACTTGTTCAGGATCCCCAGTACAATTCCCACGACCAGTGGATGATGTACTATGACGGGTCACTTACTTTAAGTGGCTCGGGTCGAGTGGTCTGGTATCTCCTACCGGAGAAACCTTAAAGTATGCCATACAATTAAACTTTCGGGCCACTAACAACGTGGCGAGTCACGAGGTTTGCTAGGCGGCATACGAGTTGAAAAGCACTCTCGATTCGTCGACTACTCGTGAGAGGAGACTCTCAACTAGTCGTGAATCAAGTCGGAAAGAGTACCGGTGCTCTAACTCGACAATGTCTCGACTTATCTAAGTAACGTAAGTTAGAAAAGCATTTTTAGGTTTCGAGGTACAATTTATCCTCGAAGGATAATTTCTCATGAGACCAACTTGCTCGGATGGCTTCTTCCCGTCTGCAGTACTAAAAGGAGTTTTCTTGGAGCAACTCCAAAAGCCGTCTGCAGTCGAAGAACGTAGACACCTCCTATTGAGATGGCCTCACTAGATTACGAGGATACGGATGATTCCCATCTACGAGTATCTTCACAAGGGTTCCGTACCCGAGGATGATCTTGAGGCAGATTGTTTATCCCGAAAAGCCAAAATGTATACTTTGGTCGAAGGAGTCCTCTACAAACGAGTAACCCAAGGGATACTCATGCGATGCATTCTGCAAAACAAAGGAATAACACTCCTTCATGATATACACAGTGGCATTTGTGGGACGCATGCTTCCTACAGAACACTGGTCGGTAAGGCCTTTCGACAAGGTTTCTACTGGCCTACAGCTCTGTACGATGCTAAAGAGGTGGTTAAAAAGTGTGTCCAATGCCAGTTTCATGGTAAACAGATACACTAACCAGCTCAAGCATTACAGACAATACCTCTTTCTTGGCCTTTTGCGACCTGGGGTCTCGATATCCTAGGACCGTTTCCCAAAGCTCCACTAGGTTTCGAATTCCTTTTTGTGGCTATTGACACGTTCACAAAATGGATCGAAGCTGAACCTGTAACTGGGATAACAACGGAAGCAGCAAAAAGGTTCATGATGAGATGCGTAATTAGCCGATTTGGAGTTCCGAGTCGGATAATTACAGACAATGGTAAACAATTTGCAAGTGCAAAATTTTAGAAATTTTACGACGAGTTGGGTACCAAGTTATGTTATACTTCTGTTGCACATCCCCAAAGCAACGGGGCAGTCGAATGTGCAAACGGCCAAATAATGCGAGGAATTAAAACCCGAGTCTTCGACTAGCTCGTTAGCGCTCGGGGCTTGGGTACAAGAATTACCTTACGTATTATGGGCGGTTAGATGCGACCACTAGTCGGGCAACAGGAGAAACACCATTTTTTCTAGTGTTCGAAGCCGAAGCCATGCTTCCTCCGGAGCTAAAATTGAGGTCGACACGAGTTGAAACCTTCAACAACTCCGACCAGGAACAACTTCGAGTAGATGACATTAACCTACTCGAAGAAAGGAGAAACATGGCCCTAATCCTTTCAGAAGTCTACCAACAAGCCCTACGCAGAGATACTACGATCGTAAGGTCGGCCTCATGACCATCTTGTAGGTGACTTGGTGTTGAGGCTCGCCAATCCAAGTCTAATCGGAATAAACTTTCTCCCAAGTGGGAAGGTCCTTACACCGTGGTCGAAGTCACTTTCGTGGGTCAGACGACTAGCAATGGAAGATGGACAGGTTCTCTCAAATTCTTGGAACATCGACCAGTTACGCAAATTCTATGTGTGACCAACCTCTCAGGCAATAAAGGTCCAGGTGCCTTCTACCTCTTTTGTCTTATTTTCGAGCAGTGCTTTTATAATTTTTCAACTATGATCCAAAAACACCCACTTTTCTTTACACTGGTCGAAAGGCAAGTAACATCATCTAGTCGAAGTCTCTCCTCTCTGCATGTGGTCCTGCCCACTAGAAGGAACTTCCTAGCATCGACTCGTTACTCACTTTTGTTGCCAATACAGAGAGCTCTGGTTCTATCTAGTCGAAATGTTCTCAAAGCCAATTCTTCCCATCTTAGTTTATTTTTTCAGTAATTTCGAGAAATATTCTGAGTAGAGTGCACTTTCTTATATTTATTCGACCACCTTTGGTGTACTTGTTTCGTATTAACTGGTCGAAGGAAGAGACACACCTAGTCGAAGTCTTTCCTCTCTGCACGTGGTCCCGCCACTAGAAGGAACTTCCTAGCGTTGCTCGTCTCCCACTTTTGCTCTTTGGAAAAGACTTATCGAGTCCACCAAAAAGGGCGAGCAATTATTAAAGTCCTCTAAGGCGTTTGCTTAACTCAAGTTCTTTGTTCTTGGTTCGATTAAACTAGTCGGAGATGGTAACATCACCTAGTCGAAGCCTTTCCTCTCTGACGTGGTCACGCCCACTAGAAGGAACTTCCTAGTGTCGAGCCGTTTCTACTCTTTCGACCGATTGCTTGACAACCATAACAAAACTATAAGTTAAACAAACCTCTCTATTTTGTAAACCAATTTCACACACTATTTACTTAGATTGTCTAAACAAGCTAGGCAAATAGTCGGGGGCTAGGATAAAGTTATTAATTTAACTTCAATTCTTAGTCTTTCATTCGTTTATTATCTTTTGAGTTACTAACTACTCGACAAGATGATTTGCAGGAAACAAGATGGCCTAGGATAAAGTTATTAATTTAACTTCAGTCCTTGGTTTTTCATTCGTTTATTATCTTTTGAGTTACTAACCACTCGACAAGATGATTTGCAGGAAACAAGATGAATCATATATTTCTCATCAACAGGAACTGTCTGCCTTACAAAGTTATTACAAATCACTCTGAAGAGGGAGAGCCCAATTGCATTTCCTCCGCCACCCTCTTGCCAACTGATTGCATTTCCTCAATCAGACGACTTGCCTCGATTGAGGCGCATCAAGTAAACTTCGATTGGTTGCACATTAAGGCGGGGGTCATGAGCATTAAGTTTCGCCAAAGCGTAACTTACTGCAGCTTCGTCTGCCTCCCTTATGGATTCAGCTTGGTTGGCCTTCAGAGTGGTCACCATTTCTTGCAAGGTTCCGACTTGTTCCCTGATGGTACTTGTGTGAGCAGCTATCGTATCTTCTCGAGGAGTTTTTCCCTCAGAGTGTAGCTCACCAAGCACATTGTTCAGGAGCGTGATGTTGCCTTGAAGATTAGTCTTCATTGATTCCATCTCCTGTTGGATACGAGTCGAAGCCTCACGAAGTCTTTTGTTCTCGACCACTTGTTCTGAAAAGAATAAAACCGGTCAAACAAAAATAAACTTCTAGAGGAAGAGAACACAAATATAATTATAGGTAAAGCATTTCTTACCTACTAGTCGAGAATCCAACTTCTTGACTTCTTCTTTATGGGAAGCAATGGTTTCAGCGTGCTTTTTCTCCCATGTTTTAATGTCCTCTGCATTCATCTTAGCAATGCGACTGACCTCGATTCTGAATCGTAGTCTTTTCATTGATTTCACCTCGAGGCTTCTCAATTCGGACAATTTCTAAAAGAAATTAGCATTAGAAAAGGGAAGATATTGAAAAGCGGCTGTGTAAAGAATTGCTTACATTACTCGAGTTTTCAGTCCTCGAGTTCCCGATCCTTATTCTTGGTAATGCGAGAAAACTCGAATGACTAAAGCTTTTCTCCAACTTCGTCAGGAGCTTCTTCATCTCATCTTCTTTTTCCGAAAAGAAATGAGAGTCGAGTAAAGGTCAAAGTCAAAAGTCTTTAAGTTCAAGACTTATCGTTTATTTATTTACGCAATCTTCTAGTTGCAAAGATGGCTTCTCGAAGTTTCTTCGAGAGGTCTACTACTTCCACCCTTAGCTTTTTCGACTCCTCTTTTTCATAATCGAGTGAGTCAGCTAAGGTCTTTGCGTCACTTTTTAACCTACAAAGGATAAAAGTGGATATGAACATCGGTCAATCGGTTGTAAGTTCTTTTACAACCATCGACCTGGTCGTAAGTCTTTCTACGACAAAGCCTCTGGTCGTAAGCTTTTTACGACCAATACCTTGTCATGAGTTTTTCCATGACAAATATCGTAAGCACTATATAAATAGTCAAGTCGAAAACGACTATGAATAACAGTGGCTTACCATCTCTCTGCCTGTATGCAGAGTTCCTCTTTTTCTTTTCGGAGCTCTAGAAGTTGTCGATGATACTCACCGACAACGGCAATTTGCTTTAGAGCTTTCTGCAAAAAGAAAACAGTGAGAAGAAAGGGAAAACCACATATATAAGTATCCTAAAAATACTTACATTCATGGTCGACCTAGCAAAGGTCGAGTACACCAGCTCAGGGTTCTGCAGCTTGTCTATCCTCGCGACTTGATCCCACCACACCTTCTCAAGACGCTCATTGTCAAAAGTGTTCCCTCTATTGGGAATATCATTGGGATGGAGGACCCGGCCGCGAGATCTAAAAGTAGAAGACCCTACGACTGAAGCAGGACCAAAGAAGTCAGCACAGAAGTTGAAATATTCTTCTTCTTCTGATTCTGTAGCTGCAGCTTCTCTTTGGATACTGGGAGGAACGCCTGCCACAATTTCCTTCCCAGTGCGGTGTACAGGCTCGTCACCGCCTTGACTAGAGGCCTCTACAATGCCTGTTGTCTCTCGACCTCGATGAGTCGTAGCTGCCACTTCAACGGTTGCAGCCGCTACTTCATCGATCGTAGCTACAACCTCAGCAGTTGTAGGAACCACTCTGGGAGCCACGACTTCCTCGGCCACCTGGCCAAAGGTGATCCTTCGACCACCTCCATTGTTACCTCTCCAGCAACTGAAGAAGTGACAATGGGCTTTCCAACGGAAGCATCCTCGGGGGCTGAAGGAGTCGGACTAAAATAAAGAAAAGCAAATCAGGTTATGAAAAGGAAAAAGGTAAATGTTGTTCTTACACTTTAGTACATTTCGCATACCTGCACTCGGTCTTAACCAGAACTTAGGAGCAATCCTCCCAACGGAGGACTTCTTCTTCTCTACGACCACGCCCAGTCGATGTTCAAGAATGAGCCCGGCCACGACCACGTGCCCGTCGTAGAGTTTGAACAGAACCATATCTCGGTCTCTCGATTCTTTGGATGGCCGAGATCGCCTCGACCACTCCAAAAGCAAAGACTACCTCATTGCAGTCGTGTCCGAGCAAAGATCGTCCTTCACAAAAGACATAAAATCTTTCCGGATCTCCTTTTGCTTGCTTAACAAAACTAGGAGTGGCGCAATGCGAAAGATTTCTTGTCATAGTAGAAGGGTACCTTAGCCCGCGAGGTTTGCGCTAAAAGATTGGTGCTTCAACCTCCGGCCGATAGTTGCGACCTCGGCTTCAATTACGGCTATATGCGCGCGCAGCTTTGTAGAGGGTGCGGTCGAAGACCGAGCTCGAACTTGCTCCTCCTTTGTCGGCGGATCTTGCAAGTCGACGTCTCTTATGTGGAGGAGCCGAGCCTTTGTCTTTCGACAACCCTGCGCCGATGGTCATCAGTGCGACTTCCTCGTCGTCTTGACGATTTTCCATGCCTACTTTCTGTAAAGCAAAACAGAAAAAGAAGAATCACTAACCAGTCGTAAGTTTTTCTACGACCAGTGCCAAGTCGTAAGTTTTTCTACGACACTTTCTTGATCGCAAGATATTCTACGATCACCACTAGTCGTAAGTTCTTCTACGACTATAAAATCCTAAAGAAAAAAAAATCAACTTTTTGATTACCTTTAGGCGCTCTATCTTTTCATCTGCGGGCAAAGCCGCAATGATTCGAGGAACCGCCACTCGGAGTGGTGGAGATTTCTCACAGATGAGTTTGACTCTAGTGTCAATCTCTGCCTGTGAAAGATCTGTGTAAACAGATAAAAATATTAGACAATGTTGAGAAAGACCAAACCGAAAGCTAAGTCGGGAGTTCACTTACCCTCGTCGTAGTCCCTGGTCGGGTCTCCTCTCCCCGAGTATCTCCACATAGGAGATGCTCATTTCTTCAAGGGACTAATTCGGCGTGTGATAAAATCTTTTACCACATGCCATCCGGTCAGCCCTTCTTCTTTCAAGTCCTTGATGGCTTGAATATAGGGGGCAATCCGGCTAATATCTTCAGGAGTTGAATCCCATGAAGATTTCTTCTCGGCAGCCTTCCCCATGAAAGAAAGGCTGTCTTCTGAGGTGACTTTCCAGTAAAACCACCTCTTTCTCCATCCCGGCCATGAAGACCGAGTGAAACTCTGAATATACTCCCTCGACTTCAAGTCGTGGAGCTTGAGCTACGACTTAGGCGATTCCGGTTTGTCGAGCCATCCCATAATAATATTAGAAAAGCTCGAGGTCCGCCGGAATCCCCAAGTACGCCTCGCACAGGTACACGAAGACACTCAGCATGGTAATGGAATTAGGACCTAGGTTCACTAATTCCACTCCAAAGTGCTCGAGTACCATAGTAAGAAAGGGGTGGGCAGGCAGTCGGAGGCCGCACTCACAGTACGCTTGGAAGACGGGGATTTGCCCATTTTCCCCTGATGGCGAGTCTCGCCTAATAGCGTAATCCATTTCACGAGCCTTCTCGAATCTTCCGTCGACCTGCACTTTAATCTTTCTTTGCATCCATCTCCGACTCCTCCCACTCGGAAACTTTCTTGGCCATTTCTCTCAGAAACAAGAAGTTTTGGATTGGGTTGGCGGCGGAGAAGACGAAGTCGAGTCTAAGGCGGAGAAGGCGAAAACCTAAAGAACGGTGGGAACGATTTGGGGAAAAGGTGAAAATCCAAGTCTAACTCCTGGTGAGTTTTTATAACCGCACGATTGCCACCGCTTCGGGAACCGTCTCATCGACAGGTCTGTGGGAGTCGGTTGCAATTCCCTAGATGGTCTGTTCGAGAAAATTAGGTGCGTTTTGTCACCTCCAAGCGAAATTACTTTCTTGACCAAGTCTTTCTGGTCGAATGAAGTATCAATCGGAAGGGATTTTTCTCCGATCGCCCTACTACGACCACTTCACAGTCATAGGGGTTTTTACGACTTTTTGATAGTCGTAAGCAACCTTCCTGACCAAGCCAATTCCTGGTCAAAGTAGTACTCAAATGTCGAAGAGTTTTTCCTTCGACCATTATTCTACGACATTTTCATAGTCATAAGACCATTTACAAATCCTTCACCAAGTAAGTTACTTTCACTTGAAGCTGGGGGGCTAGATGACGAGGATCTGGTAATCCTCATTTTATCTTTTATCTATAATTCTTATTATGGGTAAATATGATGTCACGTAGTCCCCAGAAGTACCCCTTATATTCATAAGGGAGAGGCCTACCAAGTGATTGTAAGATCTCCTACAATCACCCCCATAGTCGTAAGTCTTACTACGACTATGTCATGGTCGTAAGTCCTTCTACGACCACTATCTGGTCGTAAGCTCTTCTACGACCATTACCCAGTCGTAAGTCCTTCTACGACTATTGTGCAGTCGTAAGTTCTGCTACGACCTGTGTCCAGTCGTAAGTCCTTCTACGACCATTGTCCAGTCGTAAGTCCTTCTACGACTTGTACCCAGTCGTAAGTTCTGCTACGACCAAGTCAACCACGACCACCTTATAATCAATAGCACCTACAAGCGAGTGGGTCCAATTGATTAAGGAATCCAGACGGTCCACATGCACTATTATTTCGCGCAGTAATAGTGCTTAAATACCCCATTACCTCTGAAAGATAACTGCCCAACGGCTTGAAGGAGCCACTACACCGGTAATTATTGCCATCACGCGCCCATTACTGGCTTGATTAGGCGCCACTTCAGCAGGGGAAAACGACTACTCCTTCACGACTATATAAAGGCATCAATCAGAAGGACGGAGGAGGGGAAAAAGAGAGTCAAGGAGAAATACAAGGACTGTTCTTTGTAATAGTCTTAGTTTCTAGCTTGATTGTCGAGAATACAGTCAATACCACACACACATAGGAGTAGGGTTGTTATTCTCCCTGGAGAAGGCCCGAACCTGTATAAAAATCCCGTGTCAATCGCTCTGCGTGATTTCATCTCTAGGAGACCCCCCGAATCAAACAATCTTTACGTAAGATCGGTTCTAATACACCGACATATCCCATCTCATTCAACCTTATCCCACCAACCAAACGCACCCTAAGAGTGCTCGGCGGGAAGTTGATCAGTCTATGGCCTGATCTTCCGAAAGGTACTGATAAGTCGATTGTGGAGAACTCGACGTTGATGATCCGGAGGCTCCGACCAGAACAGATCAAACCTCCCGCAATCACTACACCACTGCTTCGATGGTTATCAACCGTGCCGAACGCAGTTGACCTCGCCAAGAAGGCTATCTCCTGCATGCGAATCGAGAACACAAGCAAGAGAGTAGAAGATGCAATCTGATATTGTGTTGCGAATATAGATGAAGCACACAATGTGGGGTTCCTCAACCGAACGTGCGGTGAGACTGCTAAGCAGAATAATCTCAAAGAAAAACCCACGTTAAACTATGACGACTACTGTATATATATAGGGGGACGTGAGGAGGTCGACCTAGGGTTGTGCGGCCGTGGGAAAAGGCGTACACAACCTGGGCTCCGACCTCGTCACGCTTATAAGGCCCTATTAGACCCCAAAACGGTGACGTAGCACCTTATTCACTAGTCATATCGCGCATCTCTGGTCGAAGACCTGGTCGTAAGACTGGTCCTGGGGTGGTCTTGAGGAGTCCATGCTATCTCTGGTCGTAGATTGTGTCCAACGCGTCCTGGGCTCGCCGAAATCGTAAAGCTGGTCGAGACTCGCGAATGGTCGTGACCTTCTTGAAGCGGTCGTAGTCCTATATTCCTAAGTACAAGTAAACCATCTTCGTTAGGCAGCATCATAGAGTTCTCAAATAATACACTCAGCCCTAGAAACGAATTTACCTAATAAATAAGTTGACGAGCACGTGCCCGAGTAATTGGACCTTGCACATCATTCAAAGTAGTAGGAAGAGGAGTGTTCATATCAGTAGAAGTGATGTCCTCATCAGAAGTGGAGGCTGAAGGAGCTGTGTCCAAGATCCCGACGATGCTGGGGGGAATCAGCCTCGCCACGGCCTCCACGGCTACAGCCCTGGCTTCGACAACAGCACCTACCTCCTCACCCTTTTGGTGGCCTTCCTTGCCGGGCTGACGTAGGTGGGCACCTCCGTCTGGGTGTACGACGATGTTCGCGGCCGCCGCGCCGCTAGCAAGAAGCTCTTGTACGCCTCCATCCCGCCGGTTGTCGTCGCCGTTGGGCTCTCGGTGGTTTCGCTGCTCTAGTAAGTGTATACAGCAGAGCCGAGAGCAAGGTTCGTGTGTGTCACTCCCTCTCGATTGGAGGAGCCAACAATAATTAACCTAGCTGTGTAGGTCAATGTTGTACGCTTGTTTCTTGTGTTGCTCGCTTGTTCTCTGTTCACTTGGGTTGGTCTCGCGCCATGCGTCTGAGCGATTTGTTCTTCTTATGTAGCCCATTGTATCACATATTTATAGGCATCGCATCGTTCTATACTTTATCTTCGTGTTTTGTTCTGAATCGGTGCATAACAAAGATGCCTGCAGCCTAATTGTATATGCTGGGGAAGACGAGTTTGTGTAAAAGGGTTGGCTGCCGGCCGAGCCCGGCGGATGACGCGGGATCCGTTGCATGTAGGAATTAATACGGGCTGGGCCCTGTTTTTAATTCTAATTAATTCTTGGAGAATCTCAAAGGCCCATGTGCACGTGCTAAAATTGCTTAGTCCTACATGGAGAGTTGCAGGGGAGTTACACCACTTTATAAGGTGGAGCAAGATAGCCCCCTTGTGGAATTGGAGAAAGCCAACACACGCGCGCGATCGCTCGCTTGCCTCGCCTCGTCGTGCCGTGCCGTGCCGTGTCGTGCGTGCGTGCATGTGTGCGCAGGCACGTCGGGCACGTTTTTCTTTATCTATTCGAAAATCAAAACGCACCGACTCGAAGTAATGTCATTAACGAACGGCTGGCAGTAACGGTTCCATTACCAGTGAGTTATGGCTGCGGTTAGCACTGGTTGATGGCAACCGTTTCCTCTAGTCTCTGCCTCTTCGTTTTTGGTTTTTGGCTATTACAAGAACAGTGAACTGTTCATGTTGGAGGCCTCTCCAATTCACTCCACGAGAGACTAATAAAGAAATCATCTAGTTTGTTGCTGCTGGATCTGGCGATCTCCTTCCCGGCGAGGAGCGTGTACGGTCGGACCAGGAGAGCAGGCCTCCAGAACCCTCGTCCTTGAAGCCTTGCACGAGCGAGGACGAATAAGGTTTTTGGGGAGCATTCGCGCGACTGCTCGCTGCTTCGTTTTCATTCGATCCTCTGCTACGTCTACATCAACTGCATAACTACTACCACGACGTCCACTACGCCATGGCGAACGATGACCTCACCAACACTTCTGATGCTGCTGTTCCATCTACTGGTTCTGGTTATATCAATCTCTCACTTGTTGTTTGTTTAGCTTTATTATCTGTTGTTATCTTGAACCCTGAGATAGGAATACCACTTTCTGTTCTTCTGGAAAATCGTATGACTATGGTATTCATGATTATTTGCTTTATGAAAAAGTATAGAGTATTGTCCATGATTCATCTAGTATATTTCTGGATTAAAGTAATTCGAAAAATGCTTACATGTTCAACAATCAAAAAACCTTATTCTAGTCATTTTTCATCAACTGGCTTTGCTGCTCCGCTCAAACCTTCTGAGTTCGATGGTGCGAATTACAAGAGGTGGCGCACCAAGATGGTGCTTTGGCTAACTGTCATAAACGTTTTCATGTGGCAAACGACAAACCTGAAGGAACACTTACTCCTGAACAGGAGCAAGCGTTCGAGGCTGCTGATAACCTTTTTAAAGGTGTCGTGGTTAGTATTCTTGGTGAGAAGTTAATCGATGCATACATGATGATTAAACTGGGAAAGAGATGTGGGATACACTCGAGGCTAAGTTTGGGGTTTCGGATGCAGGCAATGAATTGTATCTTATGGAGAAATACCATGACTATAGAATGGTTGATGGTTGTTCTGTAGTTGAACAGGCTCATGAGATACAATCCATGGCCACAGAACTTGAGCACTTCAAGTGTGTGTTACCGGATAAGTTTGTCGCGGGAGGTATTATTGCTAAACTTCCTCCTTCTTGATGTTGAAGAGAAGGTGATGAGGATTAAAACCTCTATTTATTATTTAGAATATAGAGACCATATGTCTTCATAGTCGTAAATCCTAAAACTAACGACCTCACTGGTCGTAAGAATTCCAGAGGTTACATAGTACCCAATCTGGTCGGACATGGTTTCAAACTAAGTCTTCGACCAGTCAAATGCTCACAAGGATTTGAACTGATGTCTGGATCTACGACCAGACATATGCTTTACTGTGTGACGAACGGAACATGTGATGTATATTCCATACCACGCGACGTTACGATACTGAAGTACGGTTACATGACTCATGGACATATAACCGCACGACAGTTGATACATTACCAACAGACATTTCTCTTCGACCAGACGCGTTGCTTCCCGAACAGGCGCCTCCTCCAGAGACAACTGCCAACCCTTCACCAACTATATAAGGAGGAATGCGGATTGAAGATAGAGAGGCCGGAACATTGAAGATCATTTGGGAGACACCCTCAAGAGCCTTGTACTCCCGAATTAGTCTTTAGTCTAAGTTCTATACACCCTTTGTAATAGCCAGTTCAAACCAATAAAGAGCAGTCTCACTACTTTCTAGAAGATACGTACCATTTTCCTCTTTTCATTTATATATTCATAAGATCGGCGATTTGATCGTCGATAGAAGGCGAGAGCAAAAAATACACACACTAGAGGTAATGAGGGATATTTTAGTGCCAATGTGGTGCAGAAGAAGAATGGCCAAGCTCAAAAGTTCAAAGGCAAGAACAAGACTGCACAAACAACTAGCTTCAAGAAGAAGAAGAACAACACAAAGGATGGTCTTTGCTTCGTGTGTGGCGAATCTGGTCATTGGGCCAAGGATTGCAGCCAACGCAAAGGTGGAAAGAATCAGCAAGGGCAGAATTCCAAGCCTGCCAATGTTGTTGGTACCATAGAGACGGGAACTTCAGGGTATGGTAATTTACGTACTGTTCTTTCTGTATGTCATTCTACCAATTGGTGGATAGACACTGGTGCTAATATAAACATGTGTGTGCTGATATTTCATTGTTCTCTTCTTACCAGGTCACTCGGGATTCAGCTGTTCTAATGGGGAACGGGTCACATGCCAATATTCATGGTGTTGGTACGGTCGATCTGAAGTTTACTTGGGGAAAGATTGTGCAATTAAAGAACGTGCATCACGTGCCATCCATCAATAAGAATATCGTCAGCGGATCTCTTCTGTGTAGAGATGGATTTAGACTGGTATTTGAGTCTAATAAATTTATAGTGTCCAAGTGTGGGCAATTTGTTGGTAAAGGCTATGTGTACGGAGGCTTGTTCCGCCTATCTCTTTCAGATTTGTGTAATAATGTTGTGAACCAGGTTTGCAGTGGTAATGAGACTACTATTAGGCATTCACAACTTTGTCACATAAATTTTGGTTGCATGACGCGGTTAGCCAGTTTAGAGTTAATCCCGAAATTCACCTTTGCCAAAGGTTCTAAGTGTCAAGTTTGTGTGCAATCAAAGCAGCATCGTAAGCCTCATAAGGCCGCGGAGGTAAGAAACTTGGCACCATTAGAACTCATACATTCAGATCTGTGTGAGATGAATGGTTTGTTAACAAAAGATGGTAATAGATATTTCATGACTTTGATTGATGACTCTACTAGGTTTTGTTATGTGTATATTTTGAAAACTAAAGATGAAGCTTTTCACTACTTTAAAATCTATAAGGCAGAAGCTGAGAACCAACTTGAAAGGAAAATAAAAAAGGTTAGGTCTGATGGTGGCGGCGGGTACTTTTCTAATAAGTTCAATTTATTCTGTGAGGAACATGGTACAATCCATGAGAGGACGCCTCCCTATTCACCCCAGTCAAACGGGGTTGCTAAAAGAAAGAACCACACTCTAACTGATTTGGTTAACGCCATGTTAGACACAACGAGTCTTTCCAAAGCATGGTGGGGAAGGCTATATTGACTTCATGTCATGTCCTAAACAGGGTTCCCACAAAGAATAAAGAGATAACCCCATATGAACAATGGGAGAAGAAAAGACTATCACTTTCATACTTGCGCACTTGGGGTTGTTTGGTGAAAGTCAATGTGCTAATTCCCAAAAAGCGTAAGCTTGGACCAAAAATCGTGGATTTCGTCTTTCTAGGCTATGCTCACCATAGCGTTGGATATAGATTTCTAGTAGTGAAATCTGCAGTGCCTGACGCGCATGTCAGTACAATTATAGAGTTCAGAGATGCTACATTCTTTGATGATATTTTTCCAATGAAAGATATGCCTAATTCATCGAGTCAGGAGCCTGATACAACTCCTGAACCTGTCATTCCAATAGAATATTTCGAGCAAATCTGTCGGGACCCAAATATGTAAATCTGGACCCTCTGTGTATTCTGCACTAGTCCAAGATCACGCCAGTGCACACAGTGTCAACATCGATGAAATATCACATCCATACAACGAATATAAGAATAAACGAGTACTTTGAATAACAAATAACTGTTGGGACCTTACGGTCGAGTTTTACATTTATTAAGCCATGCAAGGCTAACAATAAAGAAATAAACTGTAGCGGAAACGCAGTAAACTCCAGTGGGCTCCCATCAATTTACCACAGGCAACCGACTGGGATTAAGACCCTAACGATCAACCTTCGTAGAACTCCTCTTCAAAAGCAGGCGACGGCTCCTCCACTTCTGTTGATTTGTTTAGCAAGAGTGAGTACACACCGTACTCGCAAGTCATACCACAGAATGCATTTATACATGATGGCTTATTCCAAAGGAATGGCTTCTGTGGTTATTTTGCGGAAATGCAATATTTGCAATAGAATACAAATAATAGATTGAAAATATAGTTGAAAACAATTAAAGAATATTAATTTAACAATTGGTTTCACAAAGGACACACAGTCTAAACAAGTTATTCACAGAGCTGCACAAGTTATCATACACAACTGACCCTTCCCAATTGTTTTATGAAAATCTACCCCTCGTGTGAAATTCCCGAACATGTCCATAATCGAGGACGCGGCTATTCGAATAGATTGGTTTAACACTCTGCAGAGGTTGTACACTTTACCCACACGATGAAATCAACTGGATCAGAGTTGATCACAACAAAACCTTTTGTAGGACCGGAAAGGCGACTAGGGGGGTGAATAGGCGCTTTCACAACTTTTTCACCTAAATCAAATTCAACACGAACTTTACTCCTTTAGCTATGAAAGCTAAGAAGATCAGTAAGCACACAGCGGAAGCCTTGTGCTGAATTCGACAAACCCCGACAAACACACGACACAAAAGTGGAGACTTAATCTCAAAGGGTTGATCTCAGGCACAGCGGTCGACCGGCCAGATCGGCAATGACCGGCCATCGACGAGCGGTCGACCAAGAACTAACGAGCGGTCGGACCGGTGGATATCGGTCGACCTTAAAGACTAGCGCTCGAAAACAGGCGGTCGGACCGCCGTTATAAAACCGGTCAGACTGGTACAGTCCAATACTGAAAAATCAAACCCAAATCCAAAACGAAATTTGATCCAACTTTTGATTGAACCAATGAAGCTTGACCAAATTTCGAGCACACCTCCCTAATGATATTAGAGACCTATATCTAGCGACGATCCTTCAGATCCACTTCGCAGAATCGATCTCTCAAGGATTAAACAAAGAAGCGCACAAACCCTAGAAATATGAAAAACTTTGATTCAAGACTTGCTTGTGGGGGTTGATGGTCTAGATGATTCTAGGAGTATTCCCACACATCAAAGCAAGACACAATGGGTCAAAAGACCAAGTTTAAACACTTGAATCAAGGAAGCACCAAATTCATCCAAATGAGAGAAGAACACAAAGGGGAGACAAATGATCTCTCAAGCAAGCATCACAAGATTGATTGATCTCACAAGATGCTTACAAAGCCACTCCCTCAAGGAGGACAAGAGCTCACCAAGGAGCAACCACAATCTCTCCCTCTCTTCCTCTCCAAACCCTAACCCTAGAAAAGGCAAAGGGAAGACCAAATGAAAGCTTCAAGGGGGTTTTACATCTCCCCCCTTCTATTTATAGGAGAGGACTAGGGTTTCACTTTTGGGACCCACTCACATGGGACCCACACACAACATAACCATTGAAGCAATCGCGCTTCACCACGTGTAGGTTGATCGCCAGCTCATCGCGTCGCCAAGCCTCTGTTGTCCGAATCCCATCGGAACCTCCCAGAGACTCGCACCGATATCCGCACCGCCTGATCCAACCAGCTGCACCGAACCACCCGTTCGATCCATCTTGCCCATCCTGCACCATGCTTGAGTCACACGACCTCCCCCAGATCCATGATCGCTCGACCTCGGCTCTCCAAGCGTAGTCCCGATCCACTCACCGTTGACGTCGTTGACCTGCAAGCCACCTGCAGAGCAATAGACAAACAAACCGTTTCCGGGAACAAGTTCTTCACAACTTGACCCACGTTAGCTCCGCAATGCAATATACATCAATAAAGCATTGATAACCAAACATTAACCACAATCAAATCACATCAATGCAAACTTGGCTCACCTCCAAGTCATCGGCGGTCTGACCGCCCCACAAGGCCGGTCCGACCGATATCAGGCCGGTCCGACCGATCCCACAACGGCGGTCGGACCGCCCTAAAAGACTTAGCCAAAATTCCAGCTTGAAAATCCGAAACCTTCTGGAATTTTCAACTCAATAGAACTTTTTGTGGGAGCTCCAAAATGATGCAACCACATCCGTGAGACTCCTCACCTGCCTACACAACCTATTTTTGGATTAGCCCCAAAATCCATTTTTAGGTCAGACCGGTCCGACCGGCAACCAAAGCCGGTCCGACCTCTCCACGGGCGGTCTGACCGCCCCACATCACCGGTCAGACCGCCTGTGGTCTGACAGCTAGAAGCAAACCCCGAAAACGCGAGATTTTGCAAACCAACAAAGCCATTGTCAATTGACTCATCATCCTGAGATCGTGCACATATCCTCACGATATCCACAATCTCCCCCTTGATGAACACATTGGCAATTTCCCAGAAAATGTGGTTTTTCAAATTGAAAAGTAAAAATCGCCGTTTTCGCATAAAGGCACAACTTGGTCCATAAGCAAGAAAAAGCCTAGGAACCGACCAAGCTGGCTTCAGAATAGTATAGGCAAGTGAGATAAGGCAATGAAAGCACAAAAAGATTCAAATTCCAGAAAGTGGCCAAAAATCTCACTTAGGTCCATATGAAAGACAATATGTTCTATTTGACCTTTGATCATTGTGAGTCTTCTTGAATTGCAATTCAAATCA
This sequence comes from Hsuehochloa calcarea, assembly GCA_036346395.1. Lineage (NCBI taxonomy): Eukaryota > Viridiplantae > Streptophyta > Magnoliopsida > Poales > Poaceae > Hsuehochloa > Hsuehochloa calcarea. The sequence goes on along the minus strand of CM070593.1, from coordinate 80,518,446 downwards.
GAAAAAGGCAATAAAACCCAGAGACTCAACTCACTATGATCACAAATTTTCAAAAGGTTCACATTTTTTTTTATGTGTGTTCTTTTATATGAAACCTTATGCAAACCAAAAGCTCCAAAACAGCATTTTCTTCAATCCTTCTCCCCCTTTGACAATGAATTCATCAAGATGCAAGGGAAAAGAAAGAGCATGAAGAGATGACTTTATTTTTGAAATTTAGCAAAAGGAGCCATGACCATTATCGAAGTAGACAGTACAAGAAATGTACCACGCCATAAAAGATGAAGAAGCTATATTCAATCATGGCAAAATATGTACTGCAAAGCTAAAACCAAAATAGCAGCAATCTGAGATTAAAAGAATAAAAACCAGGAAAGGTTGCTCAATGTCAAAGTTTCACTCAAAGCAACCAAAAATGAGTCAAGCCATGTCTACAGGTAAAAAGAGACTCAAAACAAGAACTGAGGCAATTTGAGCATTAAGAGTATTCTTTTGAAGCAAAACTCAAGCACTTAGCATTTTGAGCATTCTCTAAAAAAAGACTTTTTCACTGTGCTAGATCTCAAGCCTTGCCGCGACCATCTCAAGCGATAAGCTTAAAAGAGTGGTCTAGGTCATCCAAAGCTCCCCCTGAGTTCATGCCTAGTGCAATGGCAAGCCGTCTCATGAGAAAGGATTGGTGAGATCAGTTTTTTCGCACAGAAAATCTCATTTTTCATTTGCTTGACTTAAGAAGATAAAAAGCCCATTTTTCATCTCAAAATAAGTTCAAGACTCAATTCAACCTATTTGACATGGCAAGAATCATAAAAGGATCACTAGAGCAAAACTAGTCACAAGATCCAACAAGACATGATTTGATTCAAATTGCTCACAGATATAAAGCTAGCAAGGAGAAAGCTAAGCTAAAACACGAAGAGCCATAAAAGAAGTCTAGCAGACTATCACTTGATATGACAAGGTACAGAATATGAAATCAAGCCATACAAGGATAATAATCAAAGCCCCACAAGTTTTATTATGCAATGCAAGACGTTTGAAATAAAAATGCATTATGATACAATGAATGCAAAAAGAGCAAATTCCCTCAAAACATCCATGCGTCAGTACTGGGATTTGAGATAAACGATCTAGGTGTCCAGTACTGAGATGAACGATGCCTGAGAATAGCAAAAGAAGCAGCAGAAAAATGATTAGGCACAAAATCATAAGAATGCCCATGAGCACCACCTGGACCTCTCCAAAACGATCTACCAAAAGACCGATACTCCCCCAGTCTAGGTGCTACCCGTGATCTATCCTCACGAAATCCTAAACCAAACTGCTGCCTGGACCCACCAGAAGAGTCAACAAAGTTCTCTACAAACCTAGGCCTATATGAGGTACGCTGAATAGGCTGCCTGGCTCTAGAGACTACAGCTGAAGAAGGGACTCCTCTAATGGATCTCAAAGTGGTCACTCTCTCTTTCCTCTCAATTTTTGCTCTCCGAAAGCAAAACTCAACCGTGTGGCCCTCTTTCTTGCAGAAGGTGCAATGGTACTTGACCTTTTGAGGGGTCCGTACTGGTGAGACAGAAGCACCTTTCTTGCTAGAAAGAGATTGAGCAAAACCTGCAGTTTTGGATACAACCTTGAAAGTCTTAGAAGGTTCTTGCTCAACCAAACCACTTCTCACAACTCTAGCAATCTTTGGTGGATGATTCTTGGAAAGCTCTAGGGACTTAAAACCTAGGCCACTATTTTTCACACTCACCTTGGATTGGTCTAGAATCAAGTTGAGTTTCTTTTTCCCACTAGAAAACTTCTCAAGAGTCATTTTGAGGTAATCGTTCTCTTTTGCCAAAACTCCACAACTGGAGCACTTTTTAGAATCGATTGCCTCAACATGTTTGCTCTTAAGAAGATCCACTTCCACTTTCAGAGCCTCACAAGACACACAATAGGACTCTCCAATCCTATTCAACTGCTCCTTAAATTTGACTCTAAAAGCCTCTTGTATCTTCCCAATAACAGTTTCAACTTCAGCATGCAACATACAAGAGGAAGAATCAATGACTTTCTTGGAAGCAGTAAGAGTCATGGATTTTTCAATTTTAGCTTTCTCTTCAAGAGTCTTGTTTAAAGCTTCAATCTCAATTGTAAGCTTAGGGCAATTTTCACAAGAGGCAATTCTAGAATAAACAACCATTTCAGTCATCTCTTGCATTTTAATTCGATTATTCTTACAATGAGAACAAGTGTGACTAGCATCAAATTTTTGCAATTCTTTTAAAGAGCTATCCAGTTTCAATTCTAGCAAAGCACAATTTGAGCAAGTTAATGGAATAGCATCCAAGGTAGTCACACCAAGCGGAATGGCATCCATGCAAACATAACTAGACTTGAGAGATTCTAGTTCAGAAAGAGCATTTTCCAATTGTTTTTCAACAGAGGAATGAGCATTATTCAAGCTTGACAATTCATTAAGCAAGTAGAGCATGAATCACAGAAATCATCAGGATTAATGGATTTGAGCCTAACCACTTCTAGGTTCAAATTATCAATCATAGTATCTTGTTTCTTAATCAATTTAGCTTGCTTATGCAGTTTTTGTTCAGCAAGCACTAAAGCCCTTTTCATGTCAGAAAGTGAAGGGCATACCTCATCGGATCACTAAATGGATCCTCGCTGTTGGAGGAGTCGCTGTCGTGGCTGTTCTTAGCCATAAAGCACATGCCAGTGAAATCACGTGCCTTCTTCTTGCCACGGGAGTCACTCTTGTCGTCCTCCGCCTCGGAGTCCACATCATCCATGCTCACATCCTCTAGAGCTTCAAGGACTCGGCTGACAAACTTGCGGTAGTTTGTCTTCTTGGACTTAGCATCCCTCGCTTGAGGATGCCTTTGTGACTCCTTCTCCTCTTTGCCCTTCAGCTTGGGGCATCTAGAGCGAATGTGGTTCGGCTCACCACATTCAAAGCATGTGATAGGTCCACTTCTCCTCCTACTCCTCACATTGTTGTAAGCTCTCGTGAATTTGGTGGATAGGAGGGCTAAGTCATCCTCGGGTAGTCTCTCAAGTTGCTCATCACTCAAAGAATGCAAAGCAGACAAAGAAAAGCCAGATGAGCTAACATTAAAAGAATCAGAATATCTACCCTTAGATTGATCGACCACTAAAGCCATCGAATCAGTCATGGGGAGACGCGAGATAAAATCAATCTCATGCGTCTTCAACCTGGAGTAAAGCTTATCCATGGTAAGCTCACTCATGACAGTGTTGTCATTGATGGCAGTGATCTTCATCCCTCAGACCTTCACATCCAAAGCACCCAAAAGCTGGCGTGCATTTTCAGACTCAGAAAAGACAAGATCAACAGTGCGGAGATCATGAAGAATTTTAGAAAATCTCCCCACACTCATCTAAAGATTCACCGTGTCTTTGCTCGATCTTGAGTATGCTTTCTTTAGTCGGTTCTGTCTCACTTCCTTGATCGCATGGACCCTTCATGATAATCACAAAGAGTCCACGGATCTCATGAGCAGACAAAGACAAATGAGCGACATGCTCAAACTCCGATCGACTAAGGTCTTGAATCAAAAATTCGAGCCCCGCCGCTGTTCTCCATATCCGAGTGATCAAATTGTCATCTACCGCACGACATAAGGGTTTTTCACCTTAAGCCAAATTGCGTGCCCTTGAGCCTCGATGTAGGCCTCCATTCGGCCTTCCAATAAGCAAAATCAACTCCATCAAAAACATGTGGCCTGATTGAATATCATCGATCGCCATGGCTCCAAAGACCGGTTAAGATCTATGAGAAGAGCTAACCGGCTCTGATACCACTTGTAGGACCGGAAAGGCGACTAGGGGGGGGGTGAATAGGCGCTTTCACAACTTTCTCGCCTAAATCAAATTCAACACGAACTTTACTCCTTTAGCTATGAAAGCTAAGAAGATCAGTAAGCACACAGCGGAAGCCTATTTCTAGCGACGATCCTTCAGATCCACTTCGCAGAATCGATCTCTCAAGGATTAAACAAAGAAGTGCACAAACCCTAGAAATATGAAAAACTTTGATTCAAGACTTGCTTGTGGGGGTTGATGGTCTAGATGATTCTAGGAGTATTCCCACACATCAAAGCAAGACACAATGGGTCAAAAGACCAAGTTTAAACACTTGAATCAAGGAAGCACCAAATTCATCCAAATGAGATAAGAACACAAAGGGGAGACAAATGATCTCTCAAGCAAGCATCACAAGATTGATTGATCTCACAAGATGCTTACAAAGCCACTCCCTCAAGGAGGACAAGAGCTCACCAAGGAGCAACCACAATCTCTCCCTCTCTTCCTCTCCAAACCCTAACCCTAGAAAAGGCAAAGGGAAGACCAAATGAAAGCTTCAAGGGGGTTTTACATCTCCCCCCTTCTACTTATAGGAGAGGACTAGGGTTTCACTTTTGGGACCCACTCACACATGGGACCCACACACAACATAACCATTGAAGCAATCGCCTGCTTCACCACGTGTAGGTTGATCAGCAGTTCTCATCGCGTTGCCAAGCCTCTCTTGTCCGAATCCCATCGGAACCTCCTAGAGACTCGCACCGATATCCGCACCGCCTGATCCAACCAGCTGCACCGAACCACCCGTTCGATCCATCTTGCCCATCCTGCACCATGCTTGAGTCACACGACCTCACCCGGTATCCATGATCGTTCTGAACATCGGCTCTCCAAGCGTAGTCCCAATCCACTCACCGTTGACGTCGTTGACCTGCAAGCCACCTGCACAGCAATAGACAAACAAACCTGTGGATATCGTGAGGATATGTGCACGATCTCAGGATGATGAGTCAATTGGCAATGGCGTTGTTGGTTTGCAAAATCTCGCGGTTTGTTGCTCAGGTCGTCGGACCACGGCGGTCTCGGCCGGTGGTGTCGGGCGGTCGATCGCTTGGTGGAGGAGTCCGACCGGCCATGGTGGCCGGTCCGACCGCCAAAGTGAAATTAGGTTTTTGGAGCTGGGCCAAAAATAGGTTGTGTAGGCAAGTGAGGGGAGTCTCCTGGATGTGGTCCGATCATTTTTGGAGCTCCCAGTCAAAAGTTCTATTCGTTTAAAAATTCCGAAGGTTTCGAATTTTGAGTTGAAAATTTGGCTAAGTCCTTGGACCGTCCGACCGCCGTTGTGGGAGCGGTCCGACCGCTGATATCGGCTTGACAGCCACTGTGGGCTGGCGGGCCAAGCAATGGCTTAGAGGTTAGCCAAGTTTGCATTGAGATGATTTGATTGTGTTCCATGCATGGTGATCAATGATTTATTGATGTATATTGCATTGTGGAACTGACGTGGGTCAAGTTGTGAAGAACTTGTTCCCGGAAACGGTTTGTTTGTCTATTATCGTGCGGTGGCTTGCGTGTCAACGACGTCAACGGTGAGTGGATCGACTACGCTTGGAGAGCCGAGGTCCGAACGATCGTGGATCGGGTGGTCGTGTGACACAAGCATGGTGCGAATGGGCAAGATGGATCGAACGGGTGGTTCAAGCAATTTGGTTGGATCAGCGATGCGGATATCGGTGCGAGTCTCGGGAGGTTCCGATGGGATTGGACAAGAGAGGCTTGGCGGCGATGAGGACCGCCGATCAACCTACACGTGGTGAAGCAGGCGATTGCTTCAATAGTTATGTGTGTGTGGGTCCCATGTGTAAGTGACCCCAAAAGTGAAACCCTAGCTCTCTAGTATAAATAGGAAGGGGGGAGATGGAAAACTCTTCCAAGCATTCATTTAGCCCCCTTCTTCCTTTTTCTAGGGTTTGGAGGAGAGGAGAGGAGAACTAGGGTTTGGAGTGTGCTCCTTGTGTGAGCTCTTGCCCTCCTTGTTGGAGAGGCTTTGTAAGCATCTAGTGTGATTGAACAATCTTGTAATGCTTAATTGAAAGATCAATTGCTCCCTTTGTGTTCTTCTCTCTTTTGGATGATTTTGGTGCTTCCTTGATTCAAAGGTTTTTGCTTGGTCTCTTGGCCTACTTTATCTTGCTTTGATGTGTGGGAGTACTCCTAGAGTCATCTAGATCATCAACCCCCCACAAGCAAGTCTTGAATCAAGATTTTCATATTTCTAGGGTTTGTGCACTTCTTTGGTAGAATCTCAAGAGATCGATTCTGCGAAGTGGATCTGACGGATCGTCGCTAGAAATAGGTCTCTAATATTATTAGGGAGGTGTGCTCGAAATTTGGTCAAGTTTAATTGGTTGAATCAAAAGTGGGATCAAATTTCGTTTTGGTTTTGGGTGGAGTTTTCAGTTCTGGACTGAACCGGTCCGACCGGGGTTGCAACGGCGGTCCGACCGCCCGTGTATTCGCATCACCGGTTTGTTTCGGGTCGAATCGCATGCCCACCGGTCCGACCGCCGATTAGTTGTCGGTCCGATCATTGGTTGACCGTTGGTCCGACCGCCGTGGTAGCTAGGGTCGATCGCCAAGATACCAAAGAAAGAACGGTGAGTTCTTTTCTCCATTTGTGTCGTGTGGTTGAGGGTTTATCAAATCCAACACAAGGCTTAGTGTGTGCTTATCGATCTTCTTAGCTTGCATAGCTAAAGGAGTAAAGTTCGTGTTGCATTTGATTTAGGCGAGAAAGCTTTGAAAGCGCCTATTCACCCCCCCTAGTCGCCTTTAGGTCCTATAAGTGGTATCGAGCGGTTAGCTCTTCTCATAGATCTTAACCGGTCTTTGGAGCCATGGCGTCGACAAGTACTCAACGAAGCCACACATTTTGAGGAGTTGACTTTGCATTTGGAAGGCTCGTATGCAAGCATATATCGAGGCTCAAGGGCACGCTATTTGGTGAAGGTAAAAATCCTTATGTCGTGCCACCGATGACGATATGATCACTCCGGATGTGGAGGCCAACAAAGAAGACTCGAATTATTTGATCCAAGGCCTTAGCCGATCCGAGTTTGAGCGTGTTGCTCACTTGCGGTCGCTCATGAGATCCGCGGACACTTTGTGACTATCACGAAGGGTCCATCGCGATCAAGGAAGTGAGACAGAACCACTCAAAAGGTTTACTCTAAGATCGAGCAAAGGCCCGTGAGTCTTTGGATGAGTGTGGGAAGATTCTCTAAAATTCTTCATGATCTCCGCTACCTGTTGACTTGGTATTTTACGAAATCGAAAATGCACGCCACTTACGGGTGCTCATGATGTGAAGGTGCTGGGAATGAAGATCACTTCCATCAATGACAACACTGTCATGAGTGAGCTTACCATGGATAAGCTTTACTCGAGGTTGAAGACGCATGAGATTGACTTTATCTCGCGTCTCCCCAAGACAGAGTCGATGGCATTAGTGGTCGACAAATCCAAGGGTTGTTCTTCTGATTCTCTTGATTGTAGCTCATCGGGTTTACATTCTTTAAGTGATGAGCAACTAGAGAAACTGCCCGAGGATGACTTAGCCCTCCTTTCCACCAAATTCACAAGAGCGTATAACAAAGTGAGGAATAGGAGGAGAAGTGGACCTATCACGTGCTTTGAGTGTGGTGAGCCAAACCACATTCGCTCCAGGTGCCCCAAGCTAAAGGGCAAGGAGGAGAAGGAGACACGAAGACATCCCCAGGATAGGGATGCAAAACCCAAGAAGACAAACTATCGGAAGTTTGTCAGCCGGGTTCTTGCCGCTCTAGAAAATGTAAACATGAGCGATGTGGACTCGGAAACGGAGGACGACGAGAGTGACTCTCGTGGCAAGAAGAAGGCGCATGACTTCACCGGCATGTGTTTCATGGCCAAGAACAGCCACGACAGCGACTCCTCCAACGATGAGGATCCTTTTAGTGATCCTGATGAGGTATAACCCTCTATTGCTGACATGAAAAGGGCGTTGGTGCTTGCTGAACATAAATTGCATAAGCAAGTAAAAATGATTAAGAAGCAGGATATTATGATTGATAATTTGAACATTGAAGTTGTTAGGCTTAAATCTATTAATCCTGATGAATTTTGTGAATCCTGCACTAGCTTGCTTAATGATTTGACAAGCTTGAAATCTGCTCATTCTTCTGTTACTAATCAACTAAAAGATGCTCTCGATGAACTAGAATCTCTCAAGTCTAGTTCTGCTTGCTTAGATGCCATTTCACTTGATGTGACTGCCATGGAAGCTATCCCTTTAACTTGCTCAAATTGTGCTTTGCTTGAATTAAAACTAGATAGTTCCTTAAAAGAATTGCAAAATTTTGATGCTAGTCACACATGCTCTCATTGTAAGAATAATAGGATTAAGATGCAAGAGATGAAAGAAATGCTAGTTTACTCTAGAGTTGCATCTTGTGAAAATTGTCCCAAGCTTACAATTGAGATTGAAGCCTTAAACAAGACCCTTGAAGAAAAGGCTAAAATTGAAAGATCCATGTCTTTTACTGCTTCTAAGAAAGTTGTTGATTCTAACTCTTGTGCTTTAAATGCTGAAGTTGAAACCATGATTAATCAGATTCAAGAGGCATTTAGAGTCAAATTTAAGGAGCAGTTGAATAGGATTAGAGAATCCTATTGTGTGTCTTGTGAGGCCTTCAAGGTAGAAGTGGCCCTTCTTAAGAGTAAGAGCAATGAGGTAATCAAGTCTAGCAAGTGCACTAGATGTGAGGGTTTAATGAAAGAGAATGATTACCTCAAGGTGACTCTTGAGAAGTTTTCAAGTGGGAAAAAGAAACTCAACATGATTCTTGATCAATCCAAGGTGAGCGTGAAAAATAGTGGTCTAGGTTTCAATCCCCTAGAGCATTCCAAGAAAAACCCACCTAGGATTGCTAGAGTTGTGAAGAATGGTTTGTTTGAGCTAGAACTTCCTAAGCCATCCGGGGTTGTTTTCAAATCACTGGTTTTGCTCAAACTCTTTACGGCAAGAAAGGTGCTTTCACTCATTGCATGCATGCACCTCTCAAAAGGTCCAAGACCATTGCACTTCTCGCAAGAAAGAAGGCCATCTTGTTGAGTTACGCTTCCGAGAGCAAAACTTGAGAGAAAAGAGAGGATGAGCATCCTAAGATCCATTAGAGGAGTCCTTCTCCGGTTGTAGTCTCTAGAGTTAGGCACTGTTTATCGCACCACACATAGGCCTAGATTTGTAGAGAACTTTGTAGACTCTTTTGGTGGGTCTAGGCGTGTTGGATTAGGACATCGTGAGGAGAGACCACGGGTAGCACCTAGGCAGGGGAGTATCGATCTTTTGGTGGATCGTTTGGAGAGGTCTAGGTGGTTCTCATGTGCATCCTTATGATTTTACTCTCGATCATGTTTACTATTTCATTTCTTGCTCCCGGACATCGTGCTTCTCGAGATTGGATTCCTCGATCATTTATCACTAACCCGAGATCGAGGCACGGATGTTTTCTCGCTTGTGCTTTTAGGTCCGTCGTGCGAGGAAGGAGGACATATGGCTTGTTGATCGGGTGTTCTCGACATATGACCGGAGATTCTAGATGGTTCTCCTCCTCACACGTGCATCCGCAATGAATTGATTACATTTGGGGATGCTTCTACAGGGACCGTGGATCGCAAAGGGCACTTGTCTGGCGTCAACGACAAGTTCATGCTAAAAGACGTCGCTTTGGTAAGTAAGTCGAGGTATAATCTTCTATCTGCTTCTCACCGCTAGATGAGGGTCTAGAAGTGAGGTTTAAGAGAGGTGAGTGTAGAGTTCTAGATTCCTCGGGTGAGTTTGTTTTTGAGATCTCAGATTTGAGAAGATCTTACGTGCAAATTTGAGATTTCTTGATTTCTATCCTAGGTGTCTTGTAGCCTCTGATTCTCATGACCTTGTTTTGTGGCATCGTAGACTTGGGCATATAGGTTTTGATCATTTGTCTAGAGTCGGTTGCAAGGACTTGATTAGAGGTTTGCCTAGGTCAAGGTCATTAGAGATCTTGTGTGCTCACCTCAGACATGGTAAGATGGTGTCCGCTTCCCACCCACCTCTTACTTTGGTAATGGTGATGGACTGTGATGACTTCTTCACTTAGATACTGATTGGTCCTTCTAGAGTTCATCATTGGTGGGAAATGGTATGTCTTTGGTGGTTGTGGATAATTACTCCAGGTATTCATGGGTTTATTTTCTTGCTTCTAAGGACGAAGCATTTGGATTCTTTAGAGATTTGGTCTTTAGAATTCTTTGTTGATATACCTAGAGCTTTGAGAGCCATTAGGAGTGACAATGGGATGAGTTCAAGAATTCTTCTTTTCTACCTTACGTGACCGATAGGGAATTGAGCATCAGTTTTCATCTCCTAGAGTTCCCCAGCAGAATGGTGTTGTAGAAAGGAAGAACAAAACCCTTGTAGAGATGGCTCGGACCATGCTTGATGAGCATTCTACTCCTAGGAGGTTTTGGGCTGAGGCGATCTCTACTGCTTGTTATATCTCCAATAGGGTCTTCTTGAGATCTGTGGTTGGAAAGACCTCTTATGAGCTTAGATTTGGTCATTCTCCCAAAGTCTCTCATTTCAAGATTTTTGGTTGCAAGTGCTTCATTCTTAAACATGGCAACCTTGATAAATTTGAGTCTAGATGTTTTGATGGCATATTTCTTGGATATCCTGCTCATTCTCGTGGCTATCGTGTTTTTAATGTTGACACTAACAAAATTGTTGAGACTTGCGAAGTCACTTTTGATGAGGCTAGTCACGTACTAGACCCGATGCTTGTGTACACAGTTCCCGAAATTCAAGGAAGCATTTTCGTCGATGATGACTCTGAGGATGAAGAACCAAACCATCCTCCAGCTACCTTTGAGAGGGGTGGAGAGCCTACTACTACTACTTCAGTTTCAGCTGAGCAGCCTCCTCCTATCCCCACCAACGATCTGAGTGGCTCTGTTCCTACCTCCACAACTCATGAGGTAGAGGCCATACGCACCAGAGCACCTCTTCGCATACAAATGACAACATCCACCGAGCGGATGATTGGGGATCTTCAAGAGCGAGTTACTCGCTCTGTGTTTATTTCTCCCGATTCTCATGCACATTCTGCTTTTGTCGCTTCTTTTGAACCCCGAGATATCACTCATGCTTTATCTGATGCCTCTTGGGTCAATGCCATGCATGAAGAGCTTGAAAATTTCGAAAGAAACAAAGTCTGGTTTTTAGTTGAGCGATCTTCTGATTCTCATGTTATTGGAACAAAATGGGTTTTTAAAAATAAGCAAAGTGAGGATGGATTGGTTATTCGCAATAAGGCTAGACTTGTAGCTCAAGGTTATTCCTGTAGAGGGCTTAGACTTTGAGGAGACCTTTGCTCCAAGAGCTAGATTGGAGGCCATTCGCATTCTTTTAGCATTTGCAACATCCAAGGGTTTCAAGCTTTTCAAATGGATGTTAAAAGTGCTTTCTTGAATGGCTTCATAGAAGAAGAGGTCTTTGTCAAGCAACCTCACGGGTTTGAAAATCAAAATTCCCAAACCATATTTTTAAACTCTATAAAGCCTCAGATGGATTGAAACAAGCTCCTAGAGCTTGGTATGAATGAGCTTAAGAGTTTCTTACTTGAAAATGATTTCAAAATGGGAATGGTTGATAAAACCTTGTTCACTCTCAGGCACGGCAGTGATTTCTTGTTGGTTCAGATTTATGTAGATGATATTATTTTCGGTGGTTCTTCTCATGCTTTGGTGTCCAGATTTTCAGATTCTATGAGCAAGTGAATTGAGATGAGCATGATGGGAGAGTTGACATTCTTCCTTGGTCTTCAAATCAAGCAACTGAAAGAAGGCACCTTCGTTCACCAAAGTAAGTATACAAAGGACCTTCTTCGGCGCTTCAATATGGGAAGTAGTAGGCCAATGTCTACTCCCATTGCTACAACCACCATGCTGGACCCTGATGAGGATGGAGAGTCAGTGGACCGTAAGAGTACCGCTGAGATGATTGGCTCCTCCTCTATCTTACACGTCGATTTGGACATACAATTCGCCGTATGTCTGTGCGCTCGCTTTCAGTCTTCCCCTCGTGCTTCTCATCGCCAAGCAGTACGCCGCATCTTCAGGTATCTTCAAGATACGCTTGATTTTGGACTCTGGTATTCTTCTTCTTCTGCTCTCTCAATTCGAGCATTTTCTGATGCCGATTTCGCCGGGTGTAGAGTGGATAGGAAGAGTACTTCTGGCACTTGTCATTTCTTGGGCACATCTCTTGTTTCTTGGTCTTCTAGAAAGCAGTCTTACATTGCCTGATCAACCGAGGTCGAGTATGTAGCTGCCGCCGATGGTCGCTCTCGTGTTCTCTGGATTTTATCCTTATTTGCGGGACTATGGGTTATCTTTGGGAAGTGTTCCTCTTTTACGTGACAACACTTCGCAATTAATATTGCCAAAACTCGATTGCAACATTCGAGGACTAAACACATTGATATTCGATTTTATTTTTCGAGAGACCATGTTGAGAAAGGTGATGTTGTGCTTCACTTTGTAGAGTCCGAGCAACGACTTACGGATATTTTCACTAAAGCTCTTGACTCTTCGCGTTTCTTTGCTTGCGGGAGAGTTAGGGTTATTAGTCCTATTAATGCTTTTGAGGGGAAGTTGCTCTTTTGCATTCATTGTATCATAATGCATGTTTCAATTCATTTGTCTTGCTTTGTATAATAAAATTAGTGGAGCTTTGATTATTATCCTTGTATGACTTGATTTCATCTTCTATACCTTGTCATATCAAGTGACAGTCTGCTAGACTTCTTTTATGGCTCTTCTTGTTTGGCTTAGCTTTTGCCTTGCTAGCTTTATATCTGTGAGCAAATTGAATCAAATCATGTCTTGTTGGATCTTGTGACTAGTTTTACTCTAGTGATCCTCTTATGATTCTTGCCATGTCAAATAGGTTGAATTGAGTCTTGAACTTATTTTGAGATGAAAAATGAGCTTTTTATCTTCTTAAGTCAAGCAAAAGAAAAAAAAAATCTCTGTGCGAAAAAACTGATCTCACCAATCCTTTCTCATGAGACGGCTTGCCATTGCACTAGGCATGAACTCAGGGGGAGTTTTGGATGACCTAGATCATTCTTTTAAGCTTATCGCTTGAGATGGTCACGGCAAGGTTTTAGATCTAGCACAGCAAAAAAAGGGGAAAGAAAAAGAAAAATTGCCAAAAAAGGGTTAAGTGCTTGAGCTTTGCTTCAAAAGAATTTTCTTAATGCTCAAAATGCCTCAATTCTTGTTTTGAGTCTCTTTTTTACTTATAGACATGGCTTGACTCATTTTTGGTTGCTTTGAGTGAATCTATGATATTGAGCAACCTTTCATGATTTTAATTACATTAATCTCATTGTCGCTATCTTGATTTTAGCTTTAAAGACATGTTTTGCCATGATTGAATATAGCGTCTACTCTTTATATGGCTTGGTATAATACTTGTATTGTCTTCATGTATAATGGTCATGACTCCTTTTACTAAAGTTCAAAATAAAGTCATTCCTTCATGCTCTTTCTTTTCATGCATCTTGATGAATTCATTGTCAAAGGGGGAGAAAGATTGTGAAGAAAATGATGTTGGAGCTTTTGGTTTCATACTTAAGGTTTAATATAAAAGAACTTCATAAAATAAAAATTTTGAACCTTTTGAAAATTTGTGATCATAGTGAGTTAAGTCTTGTGGTTCTATTGCCTTTTCCTGATTTCATTTGCATTTGAAGAAGACTCACAATGATCAAAGGTCAAATAGAAAAATTGCCTTTCATTTGGACCTAAGTGAGATTTTTGGCTACTTTCTGGAAATTGAATTCTTTGGTGCTTTCATTGCCTTATCTCACTTGCTTATACTATTCTGAAGCCAGCTTGGTCGGTTCCTAGGCTTTTTCTCGCTTATGGACCAAGTTGTGCCTTTATGCGAAAACGGCGAAGTTTTTACTTTTCAATTTGAAAAACCACATTTTCTTGAAAATTGCCAATGTGTTCATCAAGGGGGAGATTGTGGATATCGTGAGGATATGTGCACGATCTCAGGATGATGAGTCAATTGGCAATGGCATTGTTGGTTTGCAAAATCTCGCGTTTTCGGGTTTGCTCCAGGGCTGTCAGACCACAGGCGGTCTGACCGGTGGTGATGAGGACATCACTTCTATTGATATGAACACCCCTCTTACTGCTTCCATGAATGATGGGCAAGGTCCAATCACTCGGGCACGTGCTCGTCAACTCAACTATCAGGTAAATTCGTTTTTAGGAGTCAATAATATTTCACGAGCATTCGATACTTCCTAAGACTTGTGATTTTCTTGTCCTTAGGAACCATGGAGAAGAACCACGCGAGCTCAAGTGTAGAAGTGGAACCTCCAAGCGCAAGCCAACTCATATTCGCGAGTTCGACTCAGATTCGGACTGCTGGACAGCGCCTACTTCAAATGGCCATAACTTTTGATCTAGAAGGTTTCTCGGGGCCCGTGAGTACTCGTTGGAAAGATATTGGAGTCTACTTTCAGATGAATCTGGTCTCACCTCGAAATTCCATCCGAGCCGATCAGAAACTGCAAAACAAGTGGCGTCACTTTTCCAGTCCGAGTTAAAGTGGGCCTTGGGCCTTGTAATCACACTTAAACTATTTGGGCCAGCACTAATCATGGGTGTACTGTTCACGTGAACAGTACCCATGAATAGTACCACACCCCCTTTTGTTAGATAAGTGCAGCCTCCCCCACTCCTATTTAAGGAGGTCGTACGCCTTTAGTTTTCTTCGGGTTTTTCTTAAAGATTATTCTGCTTAGCAGTTTCACCGCATGTTCGGTTGAGAAACCCCACTTGTGAACTCAAACTTTATTCGCAATACAATTTCATATTGCGTCTTAAACTCTCTTGCTTGTGTTCTCGATTCGCTTGCAGGAGATAGCCTTCTTGGCGAGGTCAACCGTGTTCGGCACGGTTGATAACCAACGGAGCAGTGGTGTAGTGATTGCAAGGGGTTCGATCTGTTTTGGTCGGAGCCTTTGGATCATCAACGTCGAGATCTCCACAATCGATTTATCAGTACCTTTCGGAAGATCGGGCCATTGTCACATCAGTTGGTATCAGAGCAACGGTTGCCCGTGAGATAATTCTTGTATCCCTAGTTAGTAGATTGGTTTTTATTTCCTATAGTCCAAAAAAAAATTGCCCTACAAAAAGAATTAATTCCGCTGTCCAAACCCCGTTGTGCCTTTCAATCTGTTAGTTTTGGTTTGCTAAATTGAATTTGTGTCCATATTAACATTGTCTAGTTGCTGGTCATATCTTTATTCCAAAAAAAAAATCCAAACAAAAGAAAAATTCGTCACCCCAAACCCTAATTTTCAAATTCGGCTGATTTTTTTCCTTTCTCTGCAACCGCCACCAAAAACGCCATATCTTTTGATTCCCAGATTATTTTTGAGTGGGACCACCGCCATTAGATTCAGAAATTCCTTATCCATCTATCTGTAAAATTTCACGTCATTCCAGCAAGGAATTTAAGAGATATATGGGGTGAAAGTTGACCCAATTATCTGTTTTGAATCTGCAACAGTCAGCAGTTGTGATTTTTGTGCGAATTTTTGTGTCGGGATTCAGAAGTTGGCCCCAAAAGAAAATTTGTAGAAAAAGCCGTTAGAAAACAGATAAAAAAAGAATCAGTGAAAAAGAGGCATCTGACAAAAAGTTACGGCCAAAATACCGACATGCTGTCCAGTGGACAGAAATCTTCAGTTTTTTAATTTTGAGTCAATCCTTGTGCTCTTCAATTCCAAATTGCATTGGATTGAATTATCTTGTACTTACCACTCCTACACATTGTCATACACTTGATTTTAGCCTTCTTCCATTCTTGGTTGGTCAGCAACATAGGCTAAGTGTTAGATACGGACTATAATTCAATTCTATGCAATTCTGAAATTAACTGATTGTTCTCCATTGCTACCATATTGTGCCTTCCAAGCTACACCTACTCTTGATCGTAGCAGGTTCCCTCTTGCAATCGTATCCACGCCGACACGGTGTCACGAACCAGCCACCGGTTGTACTACCTGCTGCATTGGTAAGAACACTTGTAAGAGTGTGATAAGACGCTTGAGAGTGTGTGATTCTACTTCTCGCCACCTAGTAGTTGATAGGGATAATACATTTGTGTTGTCTTTTGTTTGCTACTAACCATGGCAGGTGAGACGTCTGATGCGCAAGAGTGTGTTTTTAAGGGAGAGCTCATGACGCTTTTGGATGAACAACGCGCTGCCATTACTGATGACATCGATAGGAAGATGGATACAATGCAACGTTCCATTAATGAGAGCATTGCAACACTCACTACACGCCTTGAAAGAATGGTGAATCGGCCACCAAACAATGGAGGCCAAGATCATGAGGAGGGAGATGATAATGAGAGACAAAACCGTGACGCCGGTGCTGCACGGCCACGACACCGTCCTCATCAAAACCGTCATGGTATGGGAGGTAACAATAATTTTCAATATCACAATGCTCATGTTCATGATGACCCGTTTGCTAAAGTTAAATTTTCCATACCATCTTTTGCGGGTACCTATGATGCTGAAACTTATCTAGATTGGGAGATGACAGTTGAACAAAAATTTAATGCCCATCTAGTTCCTGAAGTGCATAGAGTCAGACAAGCGACTAGTGAATTTAAAGATTTTGCTATCATTTGGTGGACTCAAGTAGTTAATTCTGGCTTAGCCCCTGATACATGGGATAGATTGAAGGTAGCTATGCGTGCTAGATTTGTTCCTCCTGCTTTTAAACGTGAAATGCGTAAGAAATTACAGCGCTTAGACCAAGGCAATAGATCTGTTGAGGAATATTATCAAGAACTGCAAATAGGCATGCTGCGTTGTAATGTTGAAGAGGATGAGGAGGATAAGATGGCTCGTTTTTATGGGGGATTAAGGCGTGAAATTCAGGACATAATTGATTACAAAGAGTATAATGATATCAATAGATTGTTCCAGCTTGCTTGTTTGGCAGAGAAAGAATTGCAGGGTAGGCAACAAAGGACAAGGAGCAATTTTGGAGGTATGTCTACATCGAGACCGACGCAGGGGCAACCCAAGACAGCCCCACCTCCTGTTTTTCGAGCTGCTGCCCACTCTGTGAGTAGGGCGCGTTCAGCAGCACCGCCACCACCATCACGCGCACCCGAGGCGAGCAAATCTACTAGCTCTTCATCGGTTGCTTCCACGGGCCGTACGACGGGCATTGTGTGCCACCGTTGTAAAGGCATGGGCCACGTCATGAGAGATTGCCCAAGTCAGCGGGCGTACATTGCGACAGAAGATGGTGGTTATGTAAGTGCTAGTGATGTTGAGGATGAATATGCTCTTGCAGCTAACCTTGCAGGTGATGATGATGATCATGAGACAGACAGTGATGGTGAGGAGATTTTAGGTGCAGCTGCTACGGCGAGTTATAGAACCATAATTGTGCAGCGAGTACTGAGCACTCAAAAAGAGCAAGAGGAGAAGCTACAACGTCATAATTTGTTTCAGATGTTCCTCATCGTCAAGGATTGCCGTGTTCGTGTTATAATTGATGGCGGGAGCTGCAATAACTTGGTGGATTCAGGATTGGTCAAGAATCTTGGCTTGACCACACGTGCGCATCCTCACCCATACCACATTCAGTGGTTCAACAACGTGTAAGGTGAAGGTAACACAATCTGCAAGAGTGCAATTTTCCATTGGTTCCTATCATGATGTTGCTGATTTCGATGTAGTACCTATGCAAGCATGCTCACTTTTATTAGGTCGCCCATGGGAATTTGATACCGATGCAACTCATCATGGTAGAAGTAATAAATACTCTCTTGCACACAAAGGAAAGAAAATAACTTTGCTACCTTTGACACCTACTGAAATTGCTAATTGTGATAAAGAGCTAGTGAAAATAAGAAGAAAGAACTTGAACAAGAATCTAAAATCAGCAAGTAGTGAAGGATGTTTTCCCACCTAAGAAAGAGAGGTTGCCATCTAGTTCTAGGACCGAGGGAATTAAATTAAAGGGTTGTGTCATGCTTGCAACCAAATCTGATCTTGCTGAAATTTGTCATGATGAAATGCCATGCTATGCTTTGATATGCAAAGATGCTTTATTTTCACTTAATGATGTATCTAGCTCTTTGTCGTCTGCTGTCATTAACCTTTTGCAGGAATTTGAGGATGTGTTTCACGAGATACCTCGTGGTGCCACCAATTAGGGTATTGAACATCAAATTGATTTGATTCCAGAGCTTCCCTACCCAACCGTGCGCCATACCGAACCAACCGGAGGAGACTAAGGAGATTGAGCATCAAGTGCGAGACTTGCTTGACAAAGGGTACGTCGTGAGAGCCTTAGTCCATGTCTTTGTTCTGTACTTTTGGTTCCAAAGAAAGATGGGTCGTGGCGTATGTGTGTTGATTGTAGAGCTATCAATAATATTACCATTAGATACCGTCATCCTATTCCTAGGTTAGACGACATGCTTGATGAATTAAGTGGCTCTACAATGTTTTCTAAAGTTGACTTGCGTAGTGGATACCACCAAATTAGAATGAAACTTGGAGATGAATGGAAGACGGCATTTAAAACTAAGTTCGGGTTATATGAGTGGCTAGTGATGCCTTTTGGTTTAACTAATGCCCCTAGCACTTTCATGAGATTAATGAATGAGGTTTTACGTGCTTTCATTGGTAAGTTTGTGGTAGTATACTTTGATGATATATTGATTTACTGACAAGTCACTAGATGAACATCTTGAACACTTACGTGCTGTTTTTATTGCTTTGAGAGATGCACGTTTGTTTGGTAACCTCGAAAAGTGTACCTTTTGCACCGATCGAGTTTGTTTTCTTGGGTATGTTATTACTCCGCAGGGAATTGAGGTTGATCAAGCCAAGATCATCGCTATCCAGAGTTGGCCGCCTCCTAAAACGGTCACACAAGTGCGGAGTTTTCTCGGGCTCGCTGGTTTCTATCGGCGTTTTGTTCAGGATTTCAGCACCCTCGCTGCACCATTGAATGAGCTTACAAAGAAGGGTGTTCCTTTTACTTGGGCCACCAATCATCAATAAGCTTTCGACACTCTCAAAGATAAGTTAACACATGCCCCTTTGCTTTAACTTCCTGATTTCAGCAAGACTTTTGAATTAGAATGTGATGCTAGTGGCATAGGTCTTGGGGGTGTGTTAATTCAACAAGAAGGAAAACATGTTGCATACTTTAGTGAAAAGTTAAGTGGTCCTAATTTGAACTATTCTACCTATGATAAAGAATTATATGCTCTAGTTCGAACTTTGGAAACATGGCAACATTATTTATGGCCCAAAGAGTTTGTAATACATTCTGATCATGAATCCTTGAAACATATTCGAAGTGAAACCAACTTGAACCGTAGACATGCTAAGTGGATTGAGTTTATTGAATCCTTTCCCTATGTCATTAAATATAAAAAGGGCAAAGAAAATGTGATAGCTGATGCTTTGTCTAGGAGACATTCCATGCTTTCACAACTTGACTTCAAAATCTTTGGGTTAGAGACAATAAAGGAGCAATATGTGCATGATGCTGATTTTAAAGATGTGTTGCTAAATTGTCAAGAGGAGAAGGGTTGGAATAAATTTGTTGTGCATGATGGGTTCGTATACCGTGCTAGCAAGCTTTGCATTCGGTGATTGACTGTTCGTCTTTTGTTGTTACAGGAGGCGCATGGAGGAGGATTGATGGGTCACTTGTGTGAAGAAGGCGAGGATATTCTGTTCCACCACTTTTATTGGCCAAAGATGAGGCGTGACGTCGAACGCTTCATTGCCATTGCACCACTTGCCAAAAAGCTAAGTCACGACTTAATCCTCATGGTTTATACATGCCTCTTCCTATTCCAAGCATACCCTGGGAAGATATTTCTATGGACTTTGTTTTAGGGCTTCCTAGAACAAAGAAGGGGAAGGATAGTATTTTTGTTGTCGTGGATAGATTCTCTATGATGGCTCATTTTATACCATGTCATAAAAGTGATGATGCTACAAATGTTCTTGATTTGTTCTTTAAGGAAATTGTTCGCTTGCATGGTGTTAGAATCGATAGTTTCGGATCGTGATGCTAAGTTTCTTAGTCATTTTGGAGAACCTTGTGGGGTAAGTTGGGAACTAAACTGTTATTTTCCACTACTTGTCATCCCCAAACCGATGGACAAACCGAGGTAGTCAATAGAACATTGTCTACTATGCTTAGGGTGTACTTAAAAGAACTTAAAAATGTGGGAGGAATGTTTGCCTCATGTGGAATTTGCTTATAATCGTCATTGCATTCTACCACAAAGAAATGCCCTTTTGAGATTGTTTATGGTTTCATACCTCGTGCACCTATCGACTTGTTGCCTCTTCCGACACGAGAAGGTAAATTTTGATGCGCAACAACGTCTTGATTTGATCGTAAGATGCATGAGACAACTAAAGAGAACATTGAGATTATGAATGCTAAATATAAAGTTCTTTGGTAGTCAAGGGCGCAAGCATGTTACTTTTGAACTGGTGATCTTGTGTGGTTACACTTGCGTAAAGAACGATTCCCGAATTAAGAAAGTCTAAACTCATGCCTCGTGCGAGATGGTCCTTTTAGAGTACTTGAGCGTATTAATGATAATGCGTATAAGTTAGACTTGCTCGCAGATTTTGGGGTTAGCCCCACCTTTAACATTCTTGATTTGCGACCTTGCTTGGGCGTGGAAGATGAGCTTGAGTCGAGGGCGACTCCAATTCAAGAAGGGGAGTATGATGAGGACATCACTTCTATTGATATGAACACCCTCTTATCGCTTCCATGAATGATGGGCAAGGTCCAATCACTCGCACGCGTCGTCAACTCAACTATCGTAAATTCGTTTTAGGAGTCAATAATATTTCACTGAGCATTCGATACTTCCTAAGACTTGTGATTTTCTTGTCCTTAGGAAACATGGAGAAGAACCACGCGAGCTCAAGTGTAGAAGTGGAACCTCCAAGCGCAAGCCAACTCATATTCGCGAGTTCGACTCAGATTCGGACTGCTGGACAGCGCCTACTTCAAATGGCCATAACTTTTGATCTAGAAGGTTTCTCGGGGCCCGTGAGTACTCGTTGGAAAGATCTTGGAGTCTACTTTCAGATGAATCTGGTCTCACCTCGAAATTCCATCCGAGCCGATCAAAAACTGCAAAACAAGTGGCGTCACTTTTCCAGTCCGAGTTAAAGTGGGCCTTGGGCCTTGTAATCACGCTTAAACTATTTGGGCCAGCACTAATCATGGGTGTACTGTTCACGTGAACAGTACCCATGAATAGTACCACACCCCCTTTTGTTAGATAAGTGCGGCCTCCCCCACTCCTATTTAAGGAGGTCGTACCCTTTAGTTTTCTTGGGTTTTCTTAAAGATTATTACGCTTAGCGGTTTCACGCATGTTCGGTTGAGAAACCCCACTTGTGAACTCAAACTTTATTCGCAATACAATTTCATATTGCGTCTTAAACTCTCTTGCTTGTGTTCTCGATTCGCTTGCAGGAGATAGCCTTCTTGGCGAGGTCAACCGTGTTCGGCACGGTTGATAACCAACGGAGCAGTGGTGTAGTGATTGCAAGGGGTTCGATCTGCTTTGGGTGAGCCTTTGGATCATCAACGTCGAGATCTCCACAATCGATTTATCAGTACCTTTCGGAAGATCGGACCATTGTCACATCAGGTGGTGTCGGGCGGTCAGACCGCCCGTGGAGGAGTCCGACCGGCCATGGTGGCCGGTCCGACCGCCAAAGTGAAATTAGGTTTTTGGAGCTGGGCCAAAAATAGGTTGTGTAGGCAAGTGAGGGGAGTCTCCTGGATGTGGTCCCATCATTTTTGGAGCTCCCAGTCAAAAGTTCTATTCGTTTGAAAATTCCAGAAGGTTTCAGAATTTTGAGTTAAAAATTTGGCTAAGTCCTTTGGACCGGTCCGACCGCCGTTGTGGGAGCGGTCCGACCGGCCTGATATCGGTCAGACCGGCCCTGTGGGGCGGTCAGACCGGCAATGGCTTGGAGGTTAGCCAAGTTTGCATTGAGATGATTTGATTGTGTTTCATGCATGGTTATCAATGCTTTATTGATGTATATTGCATTGTGGAACTGACGTGGGTCAAGTTGTGAAGAACTTGTTCCCGGAAACGGTTTGTTTGTCTATTGCTGTGCAGGTGGCTTGCAGGTCAACGACGTCAACGGTGAGTGGATCGGGACTACGCTTGGAGAGCCGAGGTCTAGAACGATCGTGGATACCGGGTGAGGTCGTGTGACACAAGCATGGTGCAGAATGGGCAAGATGTATCGAATGGGTGGTTCGAAACAGCTGGTTGGATCAGGCGGTGCGGATATCGGTGCGAGTCTCTGGGAGGTTCGGATGGGATTCGGACAAGAGAGGCTTGGCGACGCGATGAGGACCGCTGATCAACCTACACGTGGTGAAGCAGGCGATTGCTTCAATAGTTATGTGTGTGTGGGTCCCATGTGTAAGTGACCCCAAAAGTGAAACCCTAGCTCTCTAGTATAAATAGGAAGGGGGGAGATGGAAAACTCTTCCAAGCATTCATTTAGCCCCCTTCTTCCTTTTTCTAGGGTTTGGAGGAGAGGAGAGGAGAACTAGGGTTTGGAGTGTGCTCCTTGTGTGAGCTCTTGCCCTCCTTGTTGGAGAGGCTTTGTAAGCATCTAGTGTGATTGAACAATCTTGTGATGCTTAATTGAAAGATCAATTGCTCCCTTTGTGTTCTTCTCTCTTTTGGATGATTTTGGTGCTTCCTTGATTCAAAGGTTTTTGCTTGGTCTCTTGGCCTACTTTATCTTGCTTTGATGTGTGGGAGTACTCCTAGAGTCATCTAGATCATCAACCCCCCACAAGCAAGTCTTGAATCAAGATTTTCATATTTCTAGGGTTTGTGCACTTCTTTGGTAGAATCTCAAAAGATCGATTCTGCGAAGTGGATCTGACGGATCGTCGCTAGAAATAGGTCTCTAATATCATTAGGGAGGTGTGCTCGAAATTTGGTCAAGTTTCATTGGTTGAATCAAAAGTGGGATCAAATTTCGTTTTGGTTTTGGGTGGAGTTTTCGATTCGATGAACAGGTCCGGCCGGGGTTGCAACAATGGTCCGACCGCCGTGTATTCGATCATTGGTTTGCCGGGTCGAACCGTTGTCCACCGTCCGACCGCTTGATTAGTTGCGGTCCGATCATTGGTTGACCGTCGGTCCGACCGCCCGTGGTAGCGGTCAGACCTTGAGCACCAAAGAAAGAACAGTGAGTTCTTTTCTCCATTTGTGTCGTGTGGTTGAGGGGTTTATCAAATCCAACACAAGGCTTCCGTGTGTGCTTACTGATCTTCTCAGCTTTCATAGCTAAAGGAGTAAAGTTCGTGTTGCATTTGATTTAGGCGAGAAAGCTTTGAAAGCGCCTATTCACCCCCCCTAGTCGCCTTTCCGGTCCTACAAAACCGTTTCCGGGAACAAGTTCTTCACAACTTGACCCACGTTAGTTCCGCAATGCAATATACATCAATAAAGCATTGATAACCAAACATTAACCACAATCAAATCACATCAATTCAAACTTAGCTCACCTCCAAGTCATCGGCGGTATGACCGCCCCACAAGGTCGGTCCGACCGATATCAGGCCGGTCGGACCGATCCCACAACGGCGATCGGACCGCCCCAAAAGACTTAGCCAAAATTCCAGCTTGAAAATCCGAAACCTTCTGGAATTTTCAACTCAATATAACTTTTGACTGGGAGCTCCAAAAATGATGCAACCACATCCAGGAGACTCCCCTCACCTTCCTACACAACCTATTTTTGGATTAGCCCCAAAATCCATTTTTAGGTCAGGCCGGTCCGACCGGCAACCAAAGCCGGTCCGACCTCTCCACGGGCGGTCTGACCGCCCCACATCACCGGTCAGACCGCCTGTGGTCTGACAGCTAGAAACAAACCCCGAAAACGCGAGATTTTGCAAACCAACAAAGCCATTGCCAATTGAGTCATCATCCTGAGATCGTGCACATATCCTCACGATATCCACACCTTTCAGAAACATCATCTCAAACAATGACAATCCCGGTGTGCTTTCCTGTCTGCCAACCGATACACATAGCGTTTGGTTACGACACACATCGTTGGACAGGGATGCAGCAAACCGTCCCGCGATGTGACCTATCACATGATGAGTCACGGCGGCCCGATCTTCTGATAGGTTCTATTTGGTTCGTCGTGGGGACGTTGACGCTTTGAGGCTTCCGACCAACAGATCGTCACCTCGCAATTCGCTACACCCGCACGCCTGTCGTTATCGACCACGCTTGCACGTGATCGACCTTACCACGAAGGTTATTGTTCCTGCAAGCAATCGAAGCAACTCACAAGAACAAGGTAGATGCAATCTGAATTGTATTGCGGATATGGATGGAGTTTACAAGTGGGGTTCCTCAAACCGATAATCGGCGAAACTGCAATTGGTAGAATAATCTAAGAAAAACCCACCTCTAAACTATGGCGGCTACTATATATATATAGGGGAATGTGAGGAGGTCGACCTAGGGTTGTGCGGCCGTGGGATGAAGCGTACACAACCTGGACTCCGACCTCGTTACGTTTACAAAGTCTTATTAGTTTCCAAAGCGGTGTGTGACACCTTGTGTTGCGTATTTCTGGTCGAAGATCTGGTCGTAGGACTGGTCCTAGGGTGGTCTTGAGGAGTCCATGCTATCTTTGGTCGTAGATTGTGTCCAACGAGTACTGTGCTCGTTTTTCTGGTTGTAGATTGCTCCAATCGAATCAACTAGTCGTAGGTCTTCTTGTAGTGGTCGTAGATCTTCTTGCGATTGGTCGAGACCTTCTTGAACTGGTCGTAGTCCTAGATTCACGAGTACAAGTAAATCATCTCCATTAGGCAAAGATCATAGAGTTCTCAAATAATACACTCAGCCCTAGAAACGACTTTACCTGATCGATTAAGTGACGTGCTCTAGCTCTTATCATAAGACCGTGTAGTTCAGCACCCAGATCTGGAGGGTCTTGTGTCGTGCGTGTATCTGAAGGAGGGATGTCCTCATCATACTCCCCCTCTTGAATTGGAGTCGTCCTCGACTCAAGCTCATCTTCTTCTCCCACGTATGGTTTCAAATCGAAATGTTAAATGTGGGGCTAACCCCAAAATCTGCGCAGTAATTCTAATTGATATGCATTATCATTTATCTTCTTAATTATCTTAAACGGTCCTTCAGCTCTAAGCTTCAACTTTGATTTTCTTAATTCCGGAAACCTATCCTTTCTCAAATGAACCCAAACTAAATCACCTGGTTCAAATTTTACGACTTTCCTACCTTTTCTTCCAGCAACCTTATACCTTTCAGTCATATGCTCTATATTCTCTTTAGTGGTTTCATGCAACTTGAGAATAAATGCAGCACGCTTCTTAGCATCTAGATTAATTTTTTCAGAGGTCGGTAAAGGTAGTAAATCAATAGGAGCACGGGGGTTAAAACCATACACTACCTGAAATGGACTTACCTTGGTGGTGGAGTGTACTGACCTATTGTAAGCAAACTCAACATGCGGTAAACACTCTTCCCATATCTTCAAGTTTTTCTTTAAAACAGCCCGCAACATGGTGGATAACGTGCGGTTGACAACCTCCGTTTGTCCATCAGTTTGAGGATGGCATGTAGTAGAGAACAGCAGCTTTGTCCCCAATTTATTCCAAAGTGATCCCCAAAAGTGGCTCAAAAACTTCGCATCACGATCCGAGACAATAGTATTGGGCACTCCATGTAAGCGAATGATTTCACGAAAAACAAATCAGCTATGTTTGTAGCATCATCGCTTTTGTGACAAGATATAAAATGTGCCATTTTAGAAAATCGATCCACTACTACAAATATACTATCTCTCCCCCTCTTTGTCCTAGGCAATCCTAAAATAAAATCCATAGAAATATCCTCCCAAGGGGCGCTAGGAATAGGAAGAGGCATATAAAGTCCATGTGGAAGGAGACGGGACTTAGCTTTGTTGCATGTAGTGCAGTGAGCTACGTAGCGCTCGACATCACGCCTCATCTTTGGCCAAAAGAAGTGGGTGGCCAGCACATCTTCTCGTCTTCTTTGCTCCAAAATGCGCCATCAAACCTCCTCCATGTGCCTCTGTAACAACAAAAGACTAACAGAGCTATTTGGAGCGCATAGCTTGTTAGCACGATAGACCAAACCATCATTCAAAGACATAGTTATTCCATGTCTTCCCTCCTTTACAATGTTCAAGCACTTCCTTAAAGTCCAAATCAGTGACATATAAACTCTTGATGGCCTCCAAACCAAAAATCTTATGGTCAAGTTGAGATAACATGGTATAACGTCTAGAGAGCGCATCAGCAATCACATCAGCAATCACATTATCCTTACCTTTCTTATGCTTTATAACATATGGGAATGACTCAATAAATTCTACCCAGTTAGCATGTCGTTTATTCAGTTTAGCTTGACTTCTAATATGTTTTAGCGATTCATGATCCGAATGTATAACAAATTCTTTGGGCCATAGATAATCTTTGCCAAGTTTGAAGCACTCGAACTAAAGCATACAATTCCTTATCATAGGTGGAATAATTCAAACTAGGCCCATTTAGTTTTTCGCTGAAATATGCAACTGGTTTACCTTCTTGAATCAATACACCAACTACCCCAATCCCACTGGCATCACATTCAATTTCAAAAGTCTTACCAAAATCAGGGAGTTGGAGTAGGGGTGCTTGGGTGAGCTTCTCTTTCAACAAGTTGAATGCCTTCTCTTGTGCAGTCCCCTTGGAAAGGCACTCCTTTCTTTGTCAATTCATTCAATGGTGCGGCAATGGTGCTGAAATCCGCACAAAGCGCCGATAGAATCCAAAGAAGATCATGGAAGCTCCGCACTTGTGACACAAGAGTAGGCGTCGGCCCGACTTTGGATGGCTACAATCTTTGTCTCATCCACCTCAATGCCTGTGGTGTCACAACATAACCAAGAAATGCAACTCGATCGGTGCAAAGGTGCACTTCTCGAGGTTACCAAACAAACGTGCGTCTCTCAAAGCATTAAAAACAACACGTATATAATTTAAGTGTTGCTCATGTGACTTGCTATAAATCAAGATATCATCAAAGTAAACCACCACAAATTTTCCAATGAAAGGACGTAAAACCTCGTTCATCAAACGCATAAAAGTACTAGGTGCATTAGTTAGACCGAAGGCATCACTAGCCACTCATATAATCCGAACTTAGTTTTAAAAGCAGCTTTCCATTCATCTCCTAATTTCATTCTAATTTGGTGGTAACCACTCCGCAAGTCAATCTTTGTGAAAATAATAGAACCACTCAATTCATCTAGCATGTCGTCTAGCCTTAGGATAGGATGACGATACCTTATAGTAATGTTATTAATGGCTCGCAATCAACACACATCGCCAACTACCGTCTTTCTTAGGAACCAAAAGAACTGGAGCAAGACAAGGACTAAGGCTTTCTCTTACGTACCCACGGTCCAAAAGATCTTGGACTTGTCATTGAATTTCCTTAGTCTCCTCTGGATTGGTCCTATATGCGACGGTTTGGCAAAGTCGCTCTGAGGATCAAATCAATTTGATGCTCAATTCCTCGAATAGGTGGTAATCCCGGGGGGACCTCAGTTGGAAATACATCCACATACTCCTGCAAAAGGTTAGCAACAACAGGAGGCAAAGAGCTAGCTATGTCCTCAAGCGAATATAAGGCATTTTTGCATATCAAAGCATAGCATGGCACTCATTATTACAGATTTCACAAGTTGATTTAGTGGCAATCATAACACATCCCTTCAATTTAATTCCCTCGGACTTAGGACTAGACGCCACTTTCTCCCTTTTGGGTGGGAAAATACGTTTTGCTACTTGCTGATTTTCAGAATCATGCTTATCGGTGTTTCTTTCATTTTTAGCGCACTCTTCTTCATCTTTCAGAATCTCAGCTGGTGTCAAAGGCAACAACTTAATCTTCTTACCCTTATGTGAAAATGAGTAGGTATTAGCTCTACCATGGTGCAAAACATCATTATCATATATCCAAGGTCTCTAGAGCAACAAAGAGCATGCTTGCATAGGCACGATATCAAAGTCAGAACTATCTTTGTAATTACCTGCTAAAAATTACACTTTCACAACTTTGTGTACCTTTAATTTACCACACGAATTGAACCATTGGATGTAGTAGGGACGTGGGTGTGGTTGTGTGGTCAAGTCAAGCTTCTCGACCATCTCGGAGCTTGCAAGGTTGTTGCGACTCCTCCATCAATGATGACTCTGCGAGGCTCGTCCTTCACGAGAAATCAGTGCCAAACAAGTTGTGCCGTTGATTTTGCTCCGCTCTCTCCACTTGTGCACTCAAAGACTCGTTGCGCAACAAGGCTCACATGATACTCGGTGTCAACAGCAGCCTACTTGTTCCTCTACATCATCGGCATCCACCGTTCATCTCATCTCCTCCACCGCAATGTTAGCCGCAAGTACATATTCGTCCTCAATATCACTAGTACTTACATAACCACCGTCTTTGGTGGCAAGGTATGCTCACGACCAGGCGATCCCTCATGGCGTGCCCCATTCCCTTGCAACGGTGGCACACAATCCCAGATGGTACGACCGGTGGAAGCAACCGACGAAGAACTCTTGGTGGTGCTCGCACACTAGTAACTTTACTTACCTCGGTGCATGTGATGTGGTCGGAGGTCTTCTTGAACGCGCCCTACTCGTGGAGGGCAGCAGCCGTGTAGTGAAGGTGGGGCTGTTTTGGCTTGCCCCACCTTTGGTCGTGGTGTAGACATGCTCCCAAAGTTGTTCCTTGGCCTCTGTTGTCGTCCCTACAATTCCTTTTCTGCCAAACATGCAAGTTGGAATAATCTAGGGACGCTATCGTATTCTTTGTAATCCACTATGTCCTAAATTTCACGTCTTAATCCTCCATAAAAACGTGACATTGCAGCTTCTTCATCCTCAATAATATCACAACGCAACATGTTAATTTGTAGCTCCTAATAATATTCTTCTACGGATCTATTACCTTGGTTTAAGTGCTGTAATTTATTACGCAAATCACGTTTAAAAGAAGGTGGGATAAATCTGTTACGCATAGCAACCTTTAAACCATCCCACGTAGTAGGCGCTAATCCTTGGTAAGACATACCTATTCCACCAAATGATGGCAAAATTTTTAAATTCACTTGTGGCTTGCCTAACTCTATGCACTTCGGGAACTAAGTGAGCATTCAATTTCTGTTCTACCGTCATCTCCTAATCTAGATATATTTCAGCATCATAAGCACCCGCAAAAAATGGTATAGAGAACTTAACTTTAGCATATGGATCATCATTAACACGTGCATTATGTTGCTGAACATTATTACCTCTCATACCTTGACGGTTGAAGTTCGGTCGGCCCGTTGTCGTGCATCAAAGGCGTCGTGGTCGTGCATCTCATTATCATTATCAAACTCATGGTCATGGGTCGCACCATGAGGTTCCACACGACCAACGTTTGGTGGTCGGTTCACCATTCTTTCGAGGCGTGTAGTGCGCCGTAATACTATCGTTGATTGAGCGTTGTAATGTGATCGTGGTAGCTTGAAGCTTCTGTCGATGTCCTCATTAACGGTAGTGCGTTGTTCATCCAATAGCGTCATGAGCTCTCCCTCAAAACACACTCTTGCGCATCAATCCTTCACGACATGGTTAGTAGGAGACAAAAGACAACACAAAGGTATTATCCCTATCACTATTAGGTGGTGGAGGGTGGAATCACACACTCTCAAGCGTCTTACCAAGCTCTTATGAGTTTCTTACCAAATTGCAGCAGTGGTCAATTCGGCGAAGGTGGGATGTACGATCACGGCGAGGCGAATGCGAGGATCCAATCGGGTCGAAAGTATGTGGAGCTCGGACAGCAATGTTTAGTAGCAAGGAATAGCAATAATGAAATTAGATTAGCAAAGTGAACCAAAGCCCACAAGCTAAATCACGATTCTTTGGTCTAAAAGTGCCCCTAGCTCTAGCACAATACTGATCGAAACAAGGACTCGATACAAAGGAGTCCAAAAGGATGCAAGGTTGGGCGGTCGAGACCAACTAGGGGTGGAATTGCTTCTTCTTCTTTTCTTTTGCACTTTTGCTTCTTTTCTTTTCTTTTGCACTTTTGCTTCCTCTTTTTTTTTGCAAACGTGACCCAAGCCCAAAATTCTTCTGTTACCTTTTCTGGATCCGATGAGGTGATTGGGTCACAAACTTTTTCCGGAGAGCAGGGGTAAATAGGTAATTAGAAGATACTCTCTCTCTCTCTCTCTCTCTCTGAACTTCGGCTAGTTCTGTTGCGGCTACGGAATCCGACCAGGTGGTTGTTCCTGAGTGGATGGTAGAATGGGTGTTGCTCGAAGAGGTGGTCGGATCCGAATAGATGTTCGATTCCGACCAGATGGTAATTCCCGAGCGGGTGGTCGAATGGGTGTCGCTCGAAAAAGGAGGTCGTCGGCCGGGATGGATGGTGGCACGGCGGGCGACATGCCGACTAGAGACCAAGAATGCTACTCTAAACCAGCAACAAAGACACCGACGATGGACTCGAACTCAACAATGCGAAAACTGAAAACAAAATCGCGAAAGGCACAAAGTGGTTTGGACAGCGGAATAATTACGATCTAAAACTTTGAAGGACCGAAATGGCAACAGAGGGGGGCTGAATGGTGCCTTAAAAATTAAGAACTCCCCTTTACTGTATTTAAACAAACCTACAAAGCCCTCTGAAAATCTCAAGAAGAGTGAAGCAAAATAAGAGAACGAAAACAAGCTTGGTACATTACGCCGAAAATCGAAGCTCGATTCTACCCGTGATGAGTTCCGCACTCCGGTAGTTCCGGGGTTAAGTGGGGAAGTTCCGGCTGCGGTAGTTCCGCCGTGGACAGTCCGACGGAAGAACAGTGCGCTCGGGTTTTTCCCAAAAATCTGAAATACCAAATCTTGAATGCTCTTCTCAGCTCAAGTTTCACATGACATCATCCTAAACAACATCTTGACCTCATGGAGAAGAATCGCAAACAAAGATTCATTAATCAAAGCAAAATCGGATTTCTTGAAGAAGTGGCAAGAAAGACCAAAAACTTCAATAGACAAGATTCTCAGATTCTTAGCTCATGAAACTTTGAGGATATATTAGCAATAGCAATACGACTCTAGATATCAAGTTTCATGCCATCTCATAAGACGAATCAAAAGTTTCATCCAAAACCCTAGCTATTCAAGAGAAGAACAGAGAGAAGAAGGGAGGCATAAACAAGTAATCAAACCTCAGAGTTTCATTGATAGAAATCAAACGATTACAGAGGGAAACACAGAGGAATGATTACAAACGTTTTTAGTTCATCCTCTCCAACTCAACAAACTCTCAAAAAGCATAACAACCTCTCAAAGGCTCTTTAGCTAAAGCTAACCCTAATTTTCTCTCTCAAAAGGTCTAACCCTAACACCAGGGGTTCACCTCTATTTATAGCCCTTGGCTAACGGGTCTCCAACCCATTAAGCCCGCTACACCCAAACGGAACCGCCTCCACTTGTACCGCTTTGCGAAAAGACCGTTTCGCCCCTTACGCACCTTCCGAAGCCTCCGTACACCTTGCTGTCCTTGACTCGCAACCACCTCAAGATTCACGCCGTCTTGACACATCCCGACCGTTCGACCTCAACGCGCTGCGCTTAGTCCGATCACCTCGTGTCTCGCCACGACTTCGTCTCGATGTCCTGCAGTCAACACAGACAAAAACACATCACATAGCATTGCCCAATATCATAGCATCAATATTTGTACAAGACTCAAACTCATACAAACTCAAAATCACAAACTACCCTTCTACGCGCAGATTCGGACACAATCGGAAGTTCGCGACTTACCATTGCGGAAGTTCCGATTTCGAACGTCCGCGACTTGTCAGGATAATCGGAAGTTCCGCGCTTACCATTGCGGAAGTTCCGATTATCGTAACGTCCGCACTCCCAGATTTTCAATTCCGATTTTCGTCACAAAGGAATACACACGTCGAGATATCGGACAAACGCGTCCCAGTGCGGAAGTTCGATTACTTCAACCGAACACAATTCCCAGTTAATCGGAAGTTCCTTTTCCAAAGCGGTAGTTAGATTATCGGAACTTCCGCTCCATACAATGGTAGTTCCGATTATCTGTTCAAAGACGAAGCAATACAAAACCAAGAGACTCAACTCTCAACCTATTCAACAAGTTGACAAATACTCATCACTCACAATGGAGGACCTCTCACATGGTCTCTCAATCTCCCCCTTGATGAGTATATTGACAATCACCGAAAAAGCATAAGATGAGTTTGAGTTTAAAGTCAACCAAGGTCTAAACAAGTAGTAGTTAAGCTCAGGACCATGTTGACAGAAGAGAAAGACTTGAGACGAGAAGAAAGAGCAATTTTTCGCAAAACTCAATGCTTTTCTCCAGAAGACTTTTTCTCTTCAAACTTCTCCCCCTTTGGCAATAAAATCATCAAGATGTTTTAAAGAGAGGAAATGACTATATGATATTCATTTTAAGCATTAGGAGCCATGTAGATTATCCAAAATGACTATTAGAGTATTACACCAAGCCATAACACAGAAGAATGCTATCAAGATCATGACAATTGATGTATAAAATAGCTAAGACAGAAAATCCATAATCTGATTAATGATCCAATTCCTTAGCAAGTCAAATAAACCAAGATTGCAGTCTAGCTAAAGGTATCCAAGGATGATACAAGCCATGTCAAATACTCTAAGTGGAACCGAGAAGCATACTATTGAACAGTTTAGAGTGCTACTAGTTGTAAGATTGACTCAATTTTATCCAGTACTTGGTCTTTTTAATGATAAGCAATTTTAGCACAAGTTTCTTTTTCTGGAAACATAATTATGGCTTTATCTTAGTGAAGCAAGTCCTGGACTAGGTGCCATCCACAACTGACTCCTAAGCTTCAACCAATTTTTCAAATCTTAACCATGTGCTAGATCCCAAGCCTTATGCGACCACTCCAAGCAACAGACTTAAGGAAGTGATCTTGGGTCATCCAAGGCTCCCCCTGAGTTCATGCCTAGTGCAATGGCAAGCAGTCTCATGAGAAAGATTTGGTGAGATCAGTTTTTTCGCACAAAAGAGATCATTTTTGCTTTTGAAGTTTTTAGACCAATTATTAAAGATAAGTCATGTTTCTTAACAAACTGACATAGCTACTCAAAAGTTCAAAGGAGATTCAAGACTCAACTCAGCCTACTTGACATGGCGAGAATCATAAAAGGATAGCTTCAACCAGACTAGTCTCAAGAGCTATCATGACAAGATTTTAATTCAACTTGAGCATTTTTTTAATCACCTTAGTAAGGCAAAGACTAAACTACACATAAAAAGTTATGATAAATCTAGCAGTTTAGCATAAATCATCGCAAGATGTAAAACAGAGAAAATAGATCATAAGGGATAATAAACAAGGCTCCATTTGATTATAATGCAATGCAGGATGAAATGCACGAAAATCCAGATCCCCTTCAGAATGAAATGTATCTTTTAATTCAGGTTGAGTTATGACAAATTTAAGAACTGGAATAACCAAGATGAACTCCCCCTGAACCAAAGGAACAAAAACGAGAATCTGATAAGAGAAACAGAAAAGGCAGTCCTTAGAGCATAGAAAAGATATAGAGAAAACTATCGCTCAGACAGGTTCTTATCTACCCCATATGATTCTAGGACTATCAGCTGATCAACTCACACACTAAGGAGCAAACACTGTCCCTGTCTACCCAAGGGTGGCCCGACCCTTGCTAGAACCTATAAGAAGTGAGTAAGCTCTACTTAGAGAGAGAGAAGAGACAGCTAATAAGCAGCATCCTAGAAGCACAAGATAAGAATTAGCAGTCAAAGCAACTTGGCAAGAGAACCACTCTAACCTATGCTGGAAGGACTTAGACCCAAAGCACTTAAATGAAATGCAACCAGAAAGGAGAAATAGCATAATTAAAATATAATACAGTAGTAGCACATAAACTCCCCCTCACAACAGTCCATAAGGACAAACCACCCCAAGCTCTCCCCGCAGAGCTGAAAACCGAGAGCTGTCTAGAGGCTTGGTGAAGATATCGATAACCGGTGCTCACTCTCCTGGCTGGAGCACAATGTCACCCTTCTCTACATGGTCTCGAAGAAAGTGATATCTGATATCAATATGCTTGGTCTGAGAATGTTGCACTGGGTTTTTGGCAATGCAAATCGTAGACATGTTATCACAAAAGAGTGGAACACAGCCGATTGCTAACCCAAAGTCCTGCAGGGTCGAGACCATCCAAAGCACTAGGCTACGATGGAATCGGCTGCGACAGAACGCTCGACCTCTGCGATGGATGTGCAACACCGGACCGCTTCCTTAAAGACCGGGAGACAAGAGAAGTGCCAATGAATTGGCAAGTGCGAGGTGCTCTTCCTATCTATCCTCTGACCAATGAAATCGCATCGGAGAAGGCTCTAAGAGATAGACAAGAAGAGGAAGAGTACCAGATACCATAGTCAATGGTAGCTCGAAGGTACCGAAAGATGCGCTTCACCACCTCACGGTGAGATACGCGAGGAGAAGCCTGAAACCGAGCACAAAGACACACAGAGAAGTGTATGTCCGGTCTCGAGGCTGTGAGGTACAAGAGAGAGCCAATCATGCTCCTGAACTCCTTTTGGTCAACAGGTTCGCCGTCTTCATCTGGATCAAGAGCAGCTGTAGATGCCATCGGAGTTGATACAGGCTTTCCATCATTCATGTCGAAACGCTTCAGGAGGTCTCGAGTGTACTTCCCTTGGTGAAGAAAAGTACCTTCCTGAGTCTGTTTGATTTGGAAGCCAAGGAAGAAGCTCAACTCGCCCATCATACTCATCTCAAATTCCGAGCTCATAACATCGGAAAACTGGGAAACTAGAGTATGTGAGGAGCCGCCAAAGATGATGTCGTCCACATAGATCTGGACGAGCAAAAGATCAGTGCCAAGACGGCGGATGAACAAGGTCTTGTCTATTTTACCCATTTCAAAACCATGACTCGACAGATAGGACTTAAGCCTTTCATACCAAGCTCTGGGAGCCTGCTTGAGTCCATACAAAGCTTTGGAAAGCCTGTAGACATGGTTAGGATATTTGGGGTTCTCGAAACCAGGAGGCTGTCTGACATAGACTTCTTCCTCAATAAGGCAATTGAGGAAGGCACTCTTGACATCCATCTGGTAAAGCTTGAAACCCTTAGAAGCTGCAAAGGCAAGCAGGATTGTAATGGCTTCAAGTCTAGCTACAGGGGCAAAGGTCTCTTCAAAATCTAAACCCTCAACTTGGGAGTACCCCTGAGCTACCAGCCTAGCCTTGTTTCGAATGACTAACACATCTTCACTTTGCTTGTTCTTGAACACCCATTTGGTCCCAATGATATTGTGACCTTGAGGGGGCTCAACAAAGGACCAGACCTTGTTTCTTTCAAAGTTTTCCAACTCCTCATGCATGGCGTTTATCCAAGACTCGTCAGATAGAGCATGACAAACGTGTTTGGGCTCAAATGAGGCGACGAAAGCAGAATGGAGACAAAAGAGAGACAAACCAGCTTTGGAACGTGTAACACGCTCAAAGAGGTCTCCAATGATCTGCTCTGAAGGATGGTCCTTTTGAATGTGTCTAGGAGGTCCAGGGTGAGATGAAGAAGTGGCCTCTATCTCATGAGCAGATAAGATAGGAACAGAGCCACTAGCTTCAGAAGAAGCAGAAGGTAAGGGCTGATCTCCTCGAGGTGCAGTGGAAGAAGGCACCTCAAGAGGAGGAGGAAGAACTGGATCGGGTAGACAACCCTCATCTCCGTCTTCCTCATCGTCCACAAAGATGGACTCAGACTGCTCTAGAGAACCTGAGATATCAGGCCTAGTCCCCGGACTGGCCTCATCGAAGGTCACCTCACAGGTTTCTACCATTTTGCTAGACTCGCAGTTCCAGACTCTATAGGCACGAGAAGAAGTCGAGTGACCCAGAAAGATACCATCACAAGATAGTGATTTGAACTTGTCTAGGTTCCCAGACTTCAAAATAAAACACTTGCAACCAAACACACGAAAATGCGAGACGCTGGATTTTCGCCCATATCTCAACTCATAAGAAGTGCGATGCAAGAGTGCTCGAAGAAAGACTCATAGAAACATGACAAGCAAAGAGCAATAGCCTCACCCAAAACTTCCTAGGTGTAGAGTACTCATCAAGCATCGTCTGGCCATCTCGACCAAGGTGCGGTTCTTCCTCTCCACAACGCCATTACGTTGAGCGGCGTATGGAGACGAGGCGGTGCTCTACACTGTCTCACCACGAAACTCTCAAAGTAGGAATTCTTGAACTCGGTGCCATTATCACTGCGAATTGCTCGTAATGCACCTGAGAGCTCAACAGAAAGCCTACTAAAAAGACCACGAAAATGAGTAAACGTCTCATCCTTCGAGGCTAAGAAAAACACCTAAGAGTACCTCGAGAAGTCATCGACCACAACAAGAACATACCACTTCCCTCCTGCCGATCAACTTTCGATTTGGACCAATCTGTATCCATATGGAGCGCTTGTCACCGTGCATCGATCATTATCCTCGTGGATGGAGAGTGAGAAGCGGCAACCATCTTGCCGTGCCGGCATGGAGAGCAAACTAGATCCTTGACCATCTTAAGTTTTGGCAAACCACGAATGAGATCGTGGCCGCTAACTCGTGTCAAATGATCAAAGCTTATATGACCTAGTCTCCTATGCCAGAAGGTCAAATCACGGGATTCAGAAGCAATTAAACAGGAGAGGATCACCGAAGACTCGGAAAAATCAGCACGAAAGATCCTCCCATATCGAGAAATCCGCAAACTAGGCTACCCGAAGAATCAAGAATTTTGCAATTGTTTTTCTTAAAGCTCACCTCGTAACCATCATCGGTAAGCTGAGAGACTGAAAGTAGATTATACTGCAGCTTACTTACTAAGGCAACATCTTTCAAAATAAAAGAATCATTAATGCTCACAGTACCTTTAGCGATGACGCGCCCAAATGAAGCATCTCCGAAGGTGATCGTCTCATCACCTCGAGCACGGGCTAGGGAAGAAAACCAACGAGAGTCTTCGATCATATGACGAGAACATCCGGAGTCTACAATCCAGACCTTTCCTTCGGCCCGTGAACTGAGTCAAGCAGAGTAAAGTCTCGAAGATCGGGTGAATCAACAGTGATTTTGGCACCCAATACTGAGTAACACGTCGAACAGATGAAGTAGTCAAACCAGACTGACCTCTATCTACCATACGCTCTCTGTCACTCAACAAGTCAGAAGGTGCGTATGCGAGACTGAAGGCATGGTCGACTCGATCGCTATGGAAGAGCGAGTCGAATTCGCAACATGTCGATCACGCCATGGTAGCCATCTCGAAAGGGAAACCAAGACCTACCCTCAAAGCGACGGAAGTCACGACCAAAGGGAGCATGAGGACAAAAATCACAAAACTCAGAAAAACCAAGTCCTCGATGCTGCCCTAAATCATCAGTTGTATCAAACCTAGACCTCGTGTTGGTCTTAGGTGCACTCATGGTCTGGGGCTGACCCTGAATGTACCTAACAGACTCAACACGATCTCTACGCGCGATCTTGGCACGCCTGAAGCAATGATCAACCAAATGTCCATCCTTCTGACAGAAGGTGCAATGATACTCGCCCGACGGGGCGAAGCTGCAGGTGGAATCACCTTGCTGTCAGAGATCCTTTGAACAAAACCCGCTGATTTGAAATTTACTTTCTCAGTCCTAGGCTTAGTTTTGATCACACCTGGTGCTATGGTTCTGAGCACGACAGGTGGATGCTTCCTCATATCCTCATGGAAATCATATCCTAGACCCTGATTAAATCTGTAAATCTTAGATTGGTCTAGAATGAGGTTGAGCTTCTTCTTGCCTCCTACAAACCTCTCGAGAGTGTTCATAAGATACTGACACTCCCGAAAGAGAGAGGTGCAAGAAGAGCAGGGGGAAGAAGGAACAGCAGAAGGTAAGGGAGCAGAAGAAGAACCAACAGCAGAGGAAAGATTGGCTTTTGCATGTACAGCCGACTTTGGGGGGACAGTCCTACTGCTAGCAGATTGGTTCACGTTGCTAGGCGTCTCTACCAAACCCTTAGACTTCTTCCTAGCACACACAATACAAGCAGATGATTGTGTTTCTAGAAGGTCCTTAGTTAGCTTCACACATTTTTCATCCAAAGCAACCGAATCACATTTTAGTTTATTACATTGATTGCATGGTGAGCTAACAAGGTCCTTAGAAGCATACTGATCCAATTTGTTATTGTGATCAATCATTTCTTGAAACTGCTTGGATACAGATTCTAGTCCAACAGTTAACTTAGAACAGTTTAAACAAGAAACAATGGGCTCTAGTAGCGCAGCTTGGAATTCAGCAATTTTGTGATCTGCCCGTTTTAGGTTCATCTTGAGATTATTACAATTTTCACAAGTCTCAGGCAGATCGAGCAACATGGTATAAAGACCTCTAAACGAGTTGTCCTTAACCTCACATGAGGTGCAAGCAGTAGCCTCAACAGTAGTAGATGAAGGAGGTGCTACCCTACTCATCTCTAATTCAGCAAGAAGGCTAATGTTCTCTACTTTAATCATGTCTAATTCAGAGGACACACTATCATGCAAGGTCCTTAGTTTTTCCATGTCATCAAGCAGAGCACAGCATGTGTCACAATCATCACGGGAGGGAGCAGATGTAAGTAAGGTAAGCTCCCGTGATAGTCTAGCTACTTCCTTCTCCAACTCAGTACACTTAGCCCTAGACTTAGCATGAAATCTACCTAGCTTAAGAAAAGCATCATTAAGCTGGTCGTAAGTGGGACTAACCTCATCGGAGTCGGAGTACAGCTCGCTGTCGCTCAGATCGCCCCCGAGGGCCATGAAGCACATGCCGGAGAAGTTGTCGTCATCCTTGGGATCTTGATCGTCCTTTCCATCATTGTCACTCCACCCCTCCACCTCGCTGGTGTCCAGCTCGTCGAGGGCGGTGAGGACGCGATGGAACAGCTTCTTTGCCTTCCCAAAGTTGCGGAACTTCTTCTTGCCTTGGTCAGGTGCTGAGGGCTTCGTGTTGCGGTTCTTGTCGATGTAGTCGTTCTTGCCCGAACCGCCATAGTCACCTTTGCCCTTCCCCAGCTTGGGGCAGTTTGCTCGGATGTGGTTGGGGTCACCACACTCGAAGCAAATCACAGGACCTCCTCTTTTACCATCCCTCCTCCTCTTGTAAGCATGGGAAAATTTCCGAGCTAGGAGGGCTAGCTGTTCATCCTCAAGTCGCTCTAGCGATCATCGTTATGTCACAGAGAGCAGCTAGGGAGAACCCGTGTATCGACTCAGAAGAAGATCCAGAGGTGGGATTAGTGACTAAAGCCATCGACTGTGACTTCGACCTTCGAGAGACAATGTCTATCTCGTGAGTCTTGAGACGCGAGTAAAGCGCATCAAGAGTCAGGGTCGAGAGGTCCGTACTATCCTTGATGGTAGTCACTTTCATCTCCCAAACACGAAGATCGAGTGCAGAAAGCATCTGTCGAGCGTTATCCGAGTCGGGGTATGTAAGACCGACCGCTCGGAGGTTGCTCAAAATCTTATGAAAACGCGAAAAGCACTCGTCAAGAGATTCACCAGCAAGCATCTCAAATTTACTGTATTTTCGCTTGAACTGGTCTTGTCGAACCGTCTTAATATGGGTGGTGCCCTCATGGTATGCATCGAGGGTCACCCAGATGTCGTAAGCAGAAGTCAAATGAGAAATGCGATCGAACTCACTTTTGCTCAAACCCTGAATGATAATGTTCCTTGCCTTAGCATTTGCCTCAACATCGGGCATGTTTCCCACATTGATGTTTTCATCGGCAGGAACAGCAAATCTAACCTTCACCTTTCTCCAGATGGCATACCCCTGAGCCTGGATGTAAGTTTCCATTCGGCTCTTCCAGAAGGGGTAATCCATGCCATCAAAGACTGGAGGCTTGGTGGAATACTTGTCCGTTGCCATGGCTCAACAGACCGGTTAAGATCTATAAAGAAGAGCTAACCGGCTCTGATACCAATTGAAGGACCGAAATGGCAACAGAGGGGGGGGTGAATGGTGCCTTAAAAATTAAGAACTCCCCTTTACTGTATTTAAACAAACCTACAAAGCCCTCTGGAAATCTCAAGAAGAGTGAAGCAAAATCAGGAAACGAAAACAAGCTTCAGTCATTCACGTCGAAATCGGAAGCTCTGATTCTACCCGGCGGTAGTTCTGCACTCCGGTAGTTCAGGGGTTAAGTGCGGAAGTTCCGCCTCTGAGAGTTCGTACGTGGACAATCGGAAGTTCGATTGTCCGACCAAGAACAAAGGCGCTCGGGTTTTTCCTAAAAATCTGAAATACCAAATCTTGAATGCTCTTCTCAGGTCAAGTTTCACAGGACATCATCCTAAACAACATCTTGACCTCATGGAGAAGAATCGCAAACAAAGATTCATTAATCAAAGCAAAATCGGATTTCTTGAAGAAAGTGCAAGAAAGACCAAAAACATCAATAGACAAGATTCTCAGATTCTTAGCTCATGAAACTTTGAGGATATATTAGCAATAGCAATACGACTCTAGATATCAAGTTTCATGCCATCTCATAAGACGAATCAAAAGTTTCATCCAAAACCCTAGCTATTCAAGAGAAGAACAGAGAGAAGAAGGGAGGCATAAACAAGTAATCAAACCTCAGAGTTTCATTGATAGAAATCAAACGATTACAGAGGGAAACACAGAGGAATGATTACAAACATTTTTAGTTCATCCTCTCCAACTCAACAAACTCTCAAAAAGCATAACAACCTCTCAAAGCCTCTTTAGCTAAAGCTAACCCTAATTTTCTCTCTCAAAAGGTCTAACCCTAACACCAGGGGTTCACCTCTATTTATAGCCCTTGGCTAACGGGTCTCCAACCCATTAAGCCCGCTACACCCGAACGGAACCGCCTCCACTTGTGCCGCTTTGCGAAAAGACCGTTCGCCCCTTGCGCACCTTTTCCGAAGCCTCCGTACACCTTGCTGTCCTTGACTCGCAACCACCTCAAGATTCACGCCGTCTTCGACACATCCCGACCGTTCTGACCTCAACGCCGCCTGCGCCTAGTCCGATCACCTCGTGTCCCGCCACGACTTCGTCTCGATGTCCTGCAGTCAACACAGACAAAAACACATCACATAGCATTGCCCAATATCATAGCATCAATATTTGTACAAGACTCAAACTCATACAAACTCAAAATCACAAACTACCCTTCTATGCACAGTTCTGGACACAATCGGAAGTTCCGCACTTACCATTGCGGAAGTTCCGATTTCCGGAACGTCCACACTTGTCAGGATAATCGGAACTTCCGCAAAAAGTTCCGCGCTTACCATTGCGGAAGTTCCGATTATCGGAACGTCCGCACTCCCAGATTTTCAATTCCGATTTTCGTCACAAAGGAATACACACGTCAGTATTATCGGACAAACCGCGTCCCCAGGTGCGGAAGTTCCGATTACTTCAACTGAACACAATTCCCAGATTAATCGGAAGTTCCTTTTTCCAAAGCCGGTAGTTCCGATTATCGGAACTTCCGCTCCATACACAGCGGTAGTTCCGATTATCCTGTTTCAGCACAGAAACAGTACAAAACCGAGAGACTCAACTCTCAACTTATTCAACAAGTTGACAAATACTCATCACTCACAATGGAGGACCTCTCACATGGTCTCTCAAACTTTTTGTAGGGCAGTTTTTCTGGACTCTAGGTGAGGGAACACAACTAACAAAAGGGGATAAACGAAATTACCTAACGGGCAACCTTTGCTCTAATACCACTTGATGAGTCACGGCGGCCCGATCTTCCGATAGGTTCGATTTGGTTCGTCGTGGGGACGTTGACGCTTTGAGGCTTTCGACCAACAGATCGTCACCTCGCAATTCGCTACACCCGCACGCCTGTCGTTATCGACCACGCTTGCACGTGATCGACCTTACCACGAAGGTTATTGTTCCTGTAAGCAATCGACGCAACTCACAAGAACAAGGTAGATGCAATCTGAATTGTATTGCGGATATGGATGAAGTTTACAAGTGGGGTTCCTCAAACCGATAATCGGCGAAACTGCAATTGGTAGAATAATCTAAGAAAAACCCGCCTCTAAACTATGGCGGCTACTGTATATATATAGGGGAACGTGAGGAGGTCGACCTAGGGTTGTGCGGTAGTGGGATGAAGCGCACACAACCGGACTCCGACCTCGTTACGCTTACAAAGTCTTATTAGTTTCCAAACGGTGACGCAAAGACCTTGTGTTGCGTATTTCCGTCGAAGATCCGGTCGAGGACCGGTCCTAGGGTGGTCTTGAGGAATCCATGCTATCTTTGGTCGTAGATTGTGTCCAACGAGTCATCGTACTCGTTTTACGGTAAAGATTGCTCCAATCGAATCAACTAGTCGTAGGTCTTCTTGTAGTGGTCGTAGATCTTCTTGCACTAGTCGTAGACCTTCTTGAACTGGTCGTAGTCCTAGATTCCTGAGTACAAGTAAATCATCTCCATTAGGCAGCATCATAGAGTTCTCAAATAATACACTCAGCCCTAGAAATGACTTTACCTGATCGATTAAGTGACGTGCTCTAGCTCTTGTCATAGGACCGTGTAGTTCAGCACCCAGATCTGGAGGGTCTTGTGTCGTGCGTGTATCTGAAGGAGGGATGTCCTCATCATCACACCTCCAACCCATCACACAGTTTAAATACAATCTGAGTTGTCAATATCAAGACTTCATAACTTACTAAGTTAGGCCCAGCCCATACTAGGCATGTGGTCGTACAGTAAGATCCAGTTCAATGGCGCACAAAGTTAAGTCGTTAATTGACCAAGGCAAGACTTCCAGTTTTAACCCAAATCACAAAGTTTAAAGCACACAGCTCCACCATTCACATAGATCCACCACTTACCTCAGTCTAAATCTTTTCCCACCCTGTTGATTAAGTGCAACACATGCCATTAAGGAGTAATAGCACACAACACATACAGTTTCATCACACAGCTCTATAATCACTTAGTCAAGTTTATAATTGCAACTCACATGAAATGATGACTCATGGCATGGCTAAGTAATCTACTCGTATCTAACCAACCCACGTTGGTGCTACGATAATACCAACTAATAATGAACCAACCTAGGGTGACAAAAGATCATGGCATACAATAGACAAGGTGGATATAACAAATTGGATTAATAACTATTCCAAAAGCATTTAAATAAATACTTGAAATAGAATGCAATACATTTAAACAAAGTATTTTAAAAACTGGGTGCAAGATGATCAAGGGTATAACTTGCCTTGGAATAGATCTAGATATTGGTCTTGGTCTTGAGGTGCTCCTTCTTCTGCAAAACTTCCCGAAGTATCGACGTCTACGCGCAAACAAGGCAAAAGAAAAGAAAACAGATAAATAACAGAAGAAAAACCAACTCTAAAAATCAAATAAAATTCACCAATAAATAGATCTTGATTTTATATGAATTTACAAATTTGAATGGGATCAATCGGAGGTCGGATGCAAAAGTTATGGGCTTTAGAAGATTAGAAAATAATTAAAACCCTAATTTGGATT
The DNA here is from genome assembly GCA_036346395.1 of Hsuehochloa calcarea. Classification (NCBI taxonomy): domain Eukaryota; kingdom Viridiplantae; phylum Streptophyta; class Magnoliopsida; order Poales; family Poaceae; genus Hsuehochloa; species Hsuehochloa calcarea. Next base: position 80,474,650 of record CM070593.1, on the reverse strand, counting down.
TAAACAAATTTCTCGAATTATTTTTAAACAGAAAAAGGGATTAATGACGTCAGGCTGACGCAAGCGAGGAATTTCCGCCGGAAAATAAAAGAAAAATAAAAAGAAAATACCGACTGACAGGTGGGACCCACTATCAGTGGCTCGGTGCACCACGGACTCGGTTCACCGAGGGCTGGCTCGGGAGAAAACCTTGGCACCACGTGGCTGCGACACGCAGGCGCTACATGGGGACCGGAGGTCGAGATGGCGTCGGCGTGGACGCCGACACAGGCGATTCGATTGACCTGAGCACGAGCAGAGGAGATTCAGCCGGCGACTGGACGACGGTGGTGACGGCGAGCGGTGGCGAAGCACAAAAATAGGTTGCCGAGGGAACGGCGAAACTACTGGGGTGACGGTGGAGCTCGGGCGGCGATGGCTTACCGGCGGCAACGAAGGTGGTGGCTGCGGTGACGAGCTCCCGTTGTCGGACGATCTGGCAACGGCGATGGAGGCGTCCTCGGGCGAAGGCGACGGCGGCACCGAGTAGCTTCGGCTATTGCGATCACAAGGGCAGCGGTGGCACGGACGTCAAGGGTCTGGAGGCAGTGGAGCGGCTTCGCCTGACGGTGAAACTTTGGCAATGGATATGAGCTATGGGAAGAATCAGAGAATAGCCATAGACCAATTGAGATATTCTCAGATAATTGGTTCACTCATGTATTTAGCTAGCGGTACCAGGCCTGACATCTAGTTTGCTGTGAGCAAACTAAGCCGTTTTGTTTCTGATCCGGGAGATGAACATTGGCATGCTCTTGAGAGGGTAATGCGCTATTTAAAGGGTACTATGAGCTATGACATTCGCTATGCCGGGTATCCCAGGGTACTGGAGGGTTATAGCGATTCAAACTGGATATCTGATGCTGATGAGATTAAGGCCACAAGTGGATATGTCTTCACACTTGGAGGTGGCGCTGTTTTATGAAAGTCTTGCAAGCAGACCATCTTAACGAGGTCAACAATGGGCGTAACTCACGGCATTAGATATCGCCATCGTTGAAGTCGAATGGCCGTGAGCTCTTGATGGATTTCTTTGGTGGTTGAAAAGCGTGCGGCTATTACGATAAAGCGTGATAATCAAGCGTGATTATCAAGGTGAGCGATTCTAAGGATAATATGAAAGCATCGAGACATGTGAAGAGGAGATCAAGTGCATTAGGAAAATGAGAAACTCAGAGTAATAGCTTTGTATTATATCCAAGCACTAAGAAGAATCGATGATCCCTTCACAAAGGGTTTATCACGAATGTGATAGACAATGCATCAAGGGAGATGGGTTTGAGACCCACGTGAGTTATACCATAATGGCAACCCATCCTATGTGATCGGAGATCCTGTGAAGTAGGATTGACGAAATAGGCTATTGGTTAACTGGGAGGAGAGTACTTTTACAAACCCACTCCATTGGAGATGCAATTCTCTCATAAATCTGTATGGCAGGTTGATTTTTATCTTAATGTGTTCTGTGGCTTGTTTAAGCAAACATCTTTGCCTCTGAGAGATCTTGAAAGAACACACCTATATGAGCCCGACTGCTAGTCACAGTCTATGAGATAGGGTAATCTCTAGGAAGCTCATGAATAGGCTAGGAGTATGACTTATATGCTCCAACCCGCGGGGATGCCTGACAGCCTAGTATTAGTTAAGGACTTAAGTGAAATTTATTCGCATAAAACTGCCAATTCAAGAATTAGTCCATTGTGCAGTTGTGGATAAGTGTAGCTTCTGTTCTAGATGGATGTTCAACCTTTATCGGTCTCCATTGAAACACTGGTATATTAAAACAATACTGTGGATCAAGGCATTTAACATGTGTCTTTGAGATCTGAAGGGGGATTGTAGGAATTAATACGAGCTGGGCCCTGTTTTTAATTCTAATTAATTCCTGGAGAATCTCACAGGCTCATGTGCACGTGCTAAAATTGCTTAGTCTCATATGGAGAGTTGAATGGGAGTTACACCACTTTATAAGGTAGAACGTGGTAGCACCCTTGTGGAATTAGAGAAAGCCAACACACGTGTGCGCTCTCTCGCTCGCTCGCTCACCGAGCCGAGCCGTGTCGTGCCGTGCGTGTGCGCGCAGGCACGTCAGGTGCGGGCGTGTTTTTCTTTATCTATTTGAAAATCGAAATACACCGAATCGAAGTAATGGCATTAACGAACGGTTGGCGGTAACGGTTCCGCTACCAGTGAGTTATGGTTGCGGTTAGCACTGGTTGATGGCAACCGTTTCCTCTGGTCTCTGCCTCTTCGTTTTTGGTTTTTGGCTATTACAATAACAGTGAACTGTTCGTGTTGGAGGCATCTCCAATTCACTCCATGAGAGACTAAGAAAGAAATCATCGAGTTTGTTGCTGCTGGATCTGGCGATCTTCATCCCGGCGAGGCGCGTGTACGGTCGGACCGGGAGAGTAGGCCTCCGGAACCCTCGTCCTTGAAGGCTTGCACGAGCGAAGATGAATAAGGTTTTTGGGGAGCGTTCGCGAGACTGCTCACTGCTTCGTTTTCATTCGATCCTCTGCTACGTCTACATCAACTGCACGACTACTACCACGACGTTCACTACGGCATGGCGAACGACGACCTCACCAACACTTCTGCTGCTGTTGTTCCATCTACTGGTTCTGGGTATATCAATCTCTCACTTGTTGTTTGTTTAGTTTTGTTATCTGTTGTTATCTTGAACCCTGGGATAGGAATACCACTTTCTGTTCTTTTAGAAAATCGTATGACTATGGTGTTCATGATTATTTGCTTTATGAAAAAATGCTAGAGTATTGTCCATGATTTATCTAGTATATTTCTAAATTAAAGTAATTCGAAAAATGCTTATATGTTCAACATTGCCTTGGAGGCCGCGGTGTGGGTGCTCTCCACGCTGCTCCCCGCCATGTTTTTCTCTCACAAGGTCGCCGCCGTCGACGTGCGATGTCTCCGTCCAAGATGTAACCCACTCTTGGACTGCTTGCCAATTCTCAGCATGTCGGTCCGCCCTCGACAGGCTGCATTCGAGAAGGATTCTTATCAGAGTAGGGAATGTGGGTATAAAATACAAACATTACTCGGATAGAATTGAACTCACAAGCAGATAGCTCGCTGCAGGATCCTGCTACCAGGGGCACAAGCTTCCTCCCTCCGGTGCGGTCGCTAGTTGCTACAATCTCAGCTTAAGCGCAAGGTGGTTGGATAGACCATGGAAGCAGGATGTACATAGACGGGCGGGTGAGCTGCAACGAACAGTGAGAGGATTCTCTATGTACTCTCTGACGGCTTCAGTGAACAATGTGCAACTCCTACGTAGCACTGAAGCAACTAGTGGATGATTAATTCTCACAGGTCGCAGTCGCAAGAGGAAGAAAGCGAAGCGACGCGCAAATGGAACAAAATGCAACTCCTACGTACTACTGAAGTAGATACTGTTCACATTCGGTAATCTTTATTTGTTTTCTATAAAAACTGAGTTTTTCTTGATAAAAAAATGTAAGAAAGCGAAGAGGAAGAAACGTCGCATGAGGAAGCTTCGAAGCGTGGCCCCAGCTGTCATACAGGTCGCGCACAAGGAAGCTTCCTCGTAATACGATTGTGATTGTGAAATCGGTCGTCCGGTTCGGTCCCAAAAGCCTATATACTCCTCTCGACCTCTCCCGCGGTGGCAGCGCAGCGCGGCCATTGCCCATACAGACTCCGTCTCCTCTCCTCTCCTCTCTCATTTGCAGTTGCCTCCGACTCTCCAGCTCCGCGCCCCGCTGTCCGATCCTGCTGCACCAGCACCACTCTACTCTCCCTTCAGGAACAACTGAAGATGGTGGCGATCCTGGCGGAGGCGAACGTCGCCGTCGAGTCCAAGCTCCCGGCTGCGCTGCGGGGAGTCGGCCTTGCCACTGCCTCCACGGCGTCACATTGGACGTCTCCGAGCAGCCGCCGGGGCTCGACAGGAACCTATACACTCTCGCCATCTCGGGGGCCTTCTTTGCCGGGGTGGCCGAGCTCAGCGCCGCCGTCTGGGTGTCCAACGACCCCTGGGCCCGCAGTGCTGCAGGGAGGAAGTTCGTTTACGCCTCTGTCGCACGGCTCGTCGCCGCCATTGTCCTCTCGGTGGCTTCACTGCTCTGGTAAACCACTAGTTTCCCCCCGCGCCATGCGTATGTGATCGTGTTGTCGTCGATCGTGTCGAGCTTAGGCTCAGCAGCGTCAATAAGAGCTTACTCGTGCATGTCTCGTGTTGATATATTGTTTCCTTTCGTACCATCGTGTGTGGTACTGTTTTGCTCTCTCTCTCTATATGTGTGTGTGACATGAGTTCTGCAGTGCTGCTACCTGCAGATTTGTGTTGCGTTTCACCCGTATCTAATAAATCCGTGTGGATTGGGTATTTCATCTTGTGTTCACTGTTCAATTGTTAGTCAATTTGCATGTATGGTGACTGTACGTACGTTGGATGGCCTATTCTGGAGGGGTCCCCGACATCATACTGCTCCTCGTAAAGAAAACAAAAATTGATTGATTCTTCTTCGAATATGTTACTATCCCTCTTGTCTTTACCCAAGGATGTGGCAGCCTAGTCAACGAACGGCATATGAGCATATTAGCATAGCAGAAAGGCGTGATTGTATTGTGAACGAAACACGGTAGAGGAGACGCATGTAGCCAAGTAAAAGGCAAAACAGAGCAAAATCAGGGGAAGGTCTCGCACGAATCAATTGCGAAAATGTCAAATACAAAGGATGGCAAGTGTGTATATATGCGAACTGTTAGTCGTTACTGTGACGCCCCGTGTCATTACCTCTAGGGTAATCACACTTAGGCATACGGATTACTATTAAATGCCGCCTTGAACACCGCCCGACGAATAGCAAGCCATTTTATCGAGTTCTTGTGAAACAATAAAATAGAAATCAGTACATCTTTATTACGAGTAGCCACATAAGACTAGGGTTCTTAATAAAGCTATTACAGATACAAAGGGGAGCTCCGCCTGAGAGTGCGCTCAACTACCGCTCTCCTATTCGTCCCACGAGTCAAAGATGGCTTCCATCTCGCTAAGTCCTCGCTTGTTGGTGCCTTCTCCTCCGGCTGCTTTGCATTGGTACTGCAAGTCCTTTGTCCCACTCGGGATGGCTCCCTGGGACTAGGATCTAACAAAGGAGGATACTAACAAGGTTGAGTCTGAAGTACTCAAGAAGCATTAATAGCAAACAATGCCCGCATGGTCGATCTCGGTTCTTTATCACAAATTCTAAAATCATCTCATTCTCAAAATAAACATTAAAACATTAAGTTGCAATTTTAATTCAAAATACTACTAGTCACTCGGAAAGAAGAAAGACCCTAGCAGCTCCCGTGAGACTCCAATCCAAGAGGCGCATGAATTCATGATTTGTATAGCATCGCTTGAGCTTGCGCCACTTTACCCATAGCTATCCCGAACTCTTTATGAGCTAGGTCCATCGCATTTCCTTTGATGCGACTTCAAGTTCGTAATCTGAGGCGTTTTGAGTTACGTGATTAAGTCTCCACCCATTGTTTTCCGTCGGTGTCCTGAGCGCACCCAGTCCTCCACCGAGTTCCAACAATGTTAGTTGGGGCGGCTATCCTCCGAGCCCAACACTCCACCTTGGACCGGCTATCCTCCGTGTCCAACATTCCCGTTGTGGAGAACGTAATTACGTAAGCAGTAGCATTTTACTCGCTCACTAAACGGGAAATGGTTGGCACCGATTTTCTGAGATCGACCGAGTAAGAGTTTTGTTAGTCCTTATATTATAGCTGTAGGTAAAGGGTCCCATCTCTTATCATCATCATCATCATCATCATCATCATCATCATCATCATCTCTTTTCTCAACCAAGGCCCCCTTTACCCACATAGTAATTCTCATCTCATTCTCATTCTCATCTTTCTTATCTTTCTCATCATCTCAATCCAATTTGATTTTGAGAAATAGTTTTGATGCAGTACATATATGATAGAGCAATATACGGTTTACATTTAAATTAGCTATATTGATGTTCAAGAGGATCGCTTGCCTTTAGAATTTTTGGAAAGGTCGACCGATGCCGAATCTCGATCAGCTTCTCCGTTCGCCCTAGGTTTGCCCTCTGTAGCAAAGCGGTGGCACGAATAATATATGAATAAATATTTAGTTGAGTTTGAGTAATAATAGACGCATAAAATGCTAAGACAACTCCTATGTTAGCCAATATTTTAATTTAATAAAACTTTTTGGAACCGACCCAGTTAGCACTCTCCCGCTAAAAATTGTTCTAGGGTTAAACTCAATCTATTGCCGACACTGCCTGAACTCACGTTCTAGACTCAAAAACCGAACGACTAGCTTCTATTCCTAATTTCTAGTCAACCGACTAACTACTATACTACTAAACCCTAATCACTACAAAACCAATTAAACCCCTAATCTAATCTTCTAACCCTAACACTATTACACCCACACCCGGCTGCCATCTCTCCTTCTAATCCTAACTCAACTACTCGGCTAATCCCCCTCTCTAATCCTAACTCACCCCCTAATCTAACCCTCTCTCTCCCTCTTCTCTCAACTCGGCGCCGACTCCATCTCCCTCACCCTCTCACGCCTCTCGGCCGACGCCTCTCCCTCTTCTAACCCTCGCCTTCACGCCTCCCTCAGCCGACTCCTTCCATCGCCGCCCCTAACCCTCCTCTCTCTCTCCGCTCTCGCGCCTCTCCCTCACCGCCGATTCTCCCCTCTCTCGCCTTCCCTGCTCCCTTACTGGGGTTCTCGCCGCCATCGCCTCGGCCCGGCGCCATCTCCTCGGCCACGGCTTGGCTTCCTCAGCTTGGGCGGCCAGGCCAGCGCTGCTGCCTGCTGCCTCCGCCTCGGCGGTCGCTCCGCTCTCCAGCCCGGCTCGGTGTCTCCTCCCGCTCCGATCTACTCGGTGCGGCCCGGCTTGGCTCGGCCTCCCGGCCGCCATGGCTCCCAGGTAAGGTCCGGCCCGGTCTCGGTCTACTGGAAACCCTAGGTAATCCAACTCCCTCCTAACCCTATTGCTCTGTGATGGAAAGGATTGAAAGCTAAAATGATGCTAATGGGATTTGGTGATGGAGGTGATTTGCTTGATGCATAAACATACTGGAATGGGGGGAGTGGCTGCCACCATGGTTGCCGCCTACCTGGTGATGGTGCTGGCTGATCTTGAGCACTCGAGATAGGCTACTCCCTATCGCCTATCCCTCTCTACCCTTCCCCCTACTGCTTTGTGATGGGATGAACCGAGATTTCTACTTTGATGCTACTGAGGTCTGGTGATACATGTGAATGACGTGCCTAATGTGCAGTGCATACAGATGGGTGATGGGTTTACCTCTTGCTGAAATCTGGGTTGGGAGAAGAGGGTGGCAGTGCTGGCCTTGTGCTGGTGCTCTCCTCTTCCTATGCTTCCTGGCTCCCTGAGGGTTCCTCCTCCTCTTGCTCCCGGGCTCCTTGGCTGCTGGCCTTCTTCCCCTTCTTGCTCCTTTGCTGCCTTCTGCTGGGCTTCGGCTGAGAAGAGCAGAGCTGAGCTCTACTTTGGTTCTGGCTTCTGCTAGCTGTGGAATGGAGGGGAGGTGGTTGCTGGCTGGTGGCTTTGCTGGCTTTGGGTTGAGAATGAGAAATGGGGGATGAACTTGTCTTTGGTGGTGCTAATGGAAAGGTATTCTTTGAAATGGGGAATGTATTGATGTTGGCTTCGGAAGGGGGTGCATTTGTTCTTTGGTCGTTGGTGCTTTCTTGGGGGATGCATTTGTCTTCTTTGGAGGATGCATTTGTCGCCTGTCGCTTTCTGGCCGGGTCGTGTTATCTTCTTTTGGGAGATGAATCACGGGTTTGTTGTTGGGGGAATGCACTTGAGCTTCTTTGGTGGCTATCTTTGGGGAGATGAGCTCTGGGGGGAAATGTATTTGTGCTGGGGATGTCTTTGCTGCTGCTAGCTGCGGCTGTGGTTGCTTTGCAGGGGAGATGTATTGCTGGTTTTGCTGGCTTGTGTGGCTTGGCCAAAGGGGCTGCACTGGTATTGTTGCTGGGGTTTGGGCTCGGCCAGGGGAGCTGCACTTCGGTGCTGCTGCCTCCTGTGCTTGATATTTTGATGGCTTGCTCTGTGAGAGAGGCTCGAAAATGGTTCTTCGCACCGTGAAGCTTGGTGAGGTGTGTTTACCGGGTATGCAATGAGGGTTTGCCTTGTGGTTTCGGCAACTGCAATTAGTGGGTGTTGGGTTCTAATAGTGCCGGATGATGAGACCCACAGAAGTGACAGGTGTCGAAGGATCTTGGGTGGTCTGGATATCTTGGCGTTCGAGGGGCCGACTGACTCCGGTTGGTCTGGGAATCTTGATTGCCAAGGGACCGACTACTCAGGGTACTCCGGATACTTTACTGCACTTCGGGAAATCTGACGGCCACTTTCTACGCTTTAACTTCTATACACTACTGCTCACAGAAATACTTTCAATTACGATTACTAACTAATTGCTGGTTTTCTTGCGAGCGAGGAAAAATGGATTGCGAGGTGGCTCTATGGGCAGGCGCTCAAAGAACAAGGCGACGAAGAAACTGCTACTACAGACGACAAGAAGAGAAGACGGCTAGGGTTTTAGTTATTTACTGCCAAAAATATTGTAAATGCTTGTAAAACAACTGTTGTAAAATCTTTTTGATGCAATGAAATTAAAATGTTTTATGTTAACAAATATGCAAATGGTGCGGGTCGTCACATCCTCCCCCCCTTGGAAAAATTTCGTCCCCGAAATTGCAATCACTGCGGAGGGTGTTTTTGGGCTAGGCTCGCGTAGTGCTTCCTCCTTTTTCCACGAAGCTTTGCTGACGGGGTGATCCTTCCACTGTATTTCTTTTGGTCAAAACTTCGGGTTCCTTAACTGACGGGTTTTTGTAGCAAGAGTCTTCACAGGGGTCCTTTGAAAGTTGAACGTCTTGTAGAGAAGGGTCGAGATTTGTGTGTAGAAAGGTGAAGGTCACCTCAAATGGTTCCCTCAAGGTTCAATATTGAGGTATTAGGGTTGGGTCCTGACTGACTTCTTGGTGGAAGCTTGCTGGAATACGCCATCTATACTTATTTGGAGAGCAGATGACTATTCAAATCAGTGGGTTCACTCCCAGGGATTTTTCCAAAAATTCAGAATTTGCAAAGCTCTACGCTAGCAATATAGAAGATACAAAGGAGTGGGTTCTTCCAACGTTTTAAAGAGTAATACCCGGGGAGTGTGGAAGTAATAACGTACCCGTTATTACATCTGATGCTTCTCCAACCTGTTTGGCGGTCATGGAAGATAGGTGTGCCGGCTCTCCTTTTCCAGCTTCCTTCGTGACAAGTTGGTTGTCTTCAGTCTGCTTCATATAGGTGAGTTGTGGTGGTGCTGGAGCAGGTGGCTTTGGCCTAAATGTTAGTTGTGGTGGGGTTCCAAATGTCCTCCGGGGATTGGGACAATCAATTTTACGATGTCCAAACTGTCCACAATTGAAGCATGCACCTGCATCCTTCAGACAATCCTTCGTCATGTGACTTCCTCTACACTTCCCACATTTAATTGCTAGGTCTTGGTTGTCTTTGGAGTTCTTCGGGAATTTGAAAAGGTGGGTTGAAGAGTCGCTGCTGAGGTGGTCCATATCTTGGTGGCGGTTGCTGAGACACAAGGGAATGACGTCTAGGAGCAGATGAAGAATGGTGATCGGTTTTGGCCTTCTTCCTTCGCTCTTCGGTGAGGTTGGAGTATTCATTCTCCAGAATTATGGCTCTGTTGACTAGACCTTGGAATTGATGATTTTGTGGATGGATAGGAGCATTTTCAGATATGGATGCATTCCATTCAGAATTTTCTATTTTCTTCTCCTCTGTCGACATCGGTGGAGCGAGCGGGAAAGATCATTGAACTGACTCAAATATTCCACCATCTTTTTCCCGCCTTGAGTTAGAGCTCAATTCCCGTTTCTTTAATTCCATTCTTCCAAAGGTGGCACGTGTGTTTTGGTGAAGCGATCTTGAATTCAGCCCAAGTGATGGGTTGCTCAGCGACACCAGTTGCGGTTATAGTTAAGCCACCAAGTAGCGTCTTTGGTCGGTCCACCGTGTGACGATACCGCACTTTCTCCACATCCGAGCATCCCATCAGATCCAACTTCTTTTCTATTTCCACCAACCAATCACTCGCGTCCGGTGGATCAAGAGCTTTAGCAAAAGTGGTAGGGTGAGTTTGGAGAAAATCACCTGCACTAACCCCACAATTTGGTTGAGAGGTGGTAGGTGCTACTCGAGTTAATAGAGCTTCCATGAAACGGTTTTGGTTCTCCGGGCTTCTTTCTCGAGTTCTCTAGGAATATGAGTACATCACCATTATGCCTAGGGATCTGTTGCTATGGTGGGTGGTATTTGGTGGTTCTGGGATGGTAGTAGGGGGTTGATTAGGTGTCTTTGACTCATTGGGGTTCACTGCTTTGGATTACGTGTGGATCGCCCATGCGGCGAAGTCCCGCCTCAATTTCAATGCACGATCTTGACTTCCTTGACCTTCCATATTCCTTAACAATTTGTTGGGGTAGAGATAAAGGTGTTACACTTATCGCGGGGAGGTTAACCGCGGTGAGTTGGATTATGACATGCACATGTAATCAAATAAAAATCAAGAAACAATGAGATGCAAAAGATCCAAATCCTATACTAGCCGAGTCTTTCGTGCTCGACCACGCTTGAGATCCGTGCTTCAAGACCGCCCAAATCCATTGTGTTTGGGATCGCTCGAGCTTGCCTCGAGTGCGAACCTATGCTACTCGATCCACGCGCCCGTGCACGCCGAGATCCGCTCGAGTCCACCCAAATCACATATTTGGGATCGCCTCGGGGTTCATTCTCGAGTACGCCCGAGATTTCGCTCCTGGTACGCAGAGCTACACGCTCGAGTGCCACGAACCACTCGTCCGGAAATCGATGTGCGTATGAGATAGGACACCTTGATATAGAAGAAGAGGTAAAGAAGCTAAAGAGTATGGTCCGGACTTGTCCAAAATTGGAAAAGGTGTCCATACGAGTTCTACTCCATGCCTCTAGTCCGGGCACTAGGCTCTAAACCTTATGGTACCGCACACCACGACCTATATTTTCTATCCTAGGTTGAGCTGGAATCTAACCATCTACTCACAAAAGACAACCACACCGATCCTATGACAACAACGCGTTTCCCCGTACTTTCTCGAAAGAAGGACTAACTTGGAGATGGTTCTACGTTAGCAGGAATGTCACTTTAAGAAGAGGTAAGCTTTTCAACATAATATATATTTTTGAAAGAGGGCGGTTTGGAATCGAAATTGAAATGAAGGCAAGGATTAATAAAATATTTAGTGCAATATAGCAAGCAAGAAGGACATACTTAAGGTATTACTACAGTCTCTATTTTATTAGCGTGGCCCGATCTTATTGCTCTGATACCACCTGTGACGCCCCGTGTCATTACCCCTAGGGTAATCACACTTAGGCATACGGATTACTATTCGTCTGCCCGGAGAACACCGCCCGACGAATAGCAAGCCATTTTATCGAGTTGCGCACAGAACAATAAAATAGAAAGCTGTACATCTTTATTACAAGAGTAGCCACATAAGACTAGGGTTCTTAATAAAGCTATTACACGATACAAAGGGAGCTTCGCGCTCGAGTCACGCTCTGAACTACCGCCTCCTATTCGCCCCACGAGTCAAAGATGGCTTCCATCTCGCTTAAGTCCTCGCCACGGTGCCTTCTCCTCCGCCGCTTTGCATTGGTACTCGAAGTCCTTTGTCCCACTCGGGATGGCTCCTACGACTAGGATCTAACAAAGGAGGATACTAACAAGGTTGAGTATGTAGTACTCAAGAAGCATTAATAGCAAACAATGCAATCGCATGGTGATCTACGGTTCTTTATCACAAATTCTAAAATCATCTCATTCGAAAATAAACATTAAAACATTAAGTTGCAATTTTAATTCTGAAAATACTACTAGTCACTCGGAAAGAAGAAAGACCCCTAGCGGTTCCCGTAGACTCCAATCCAAGAGACTGGCATGAATTCATGATTTGTATAGCATCACAAGCAGCTTGCGCCACTTTACCCATAGCTATCCCGAACTCTTTATGAGCTAGGTCCATCGCATTTCCTTTGATGCGACTTCAAGTTCGAATCTGACGCGTTTCCGAGTTACGTGATTAAGTCTCCACCCATTGTTTTCCGTCGGTGTCCCGAAGCGCACCAGTCCTCCACCGAAGTTCCAACAATGTTGGTTGGGGCGGCTATCCTCCGAGCCCAACACTCCACCTTGGACCGCTATCCTCCGTGTCCAACATTCCCGCTGTGGAGAACGTAATTACGTAAACAGTAGCATTTTCGCTTGCCACAAACGGGAAATGGTTGGCACCGATTTTACTGATCATCGACCGAGTAAGAGTTTTGTTAGTCCTTATATTATAGCTGTAGGTAAAGGGTTCCATCTCTTATCATCATCATCATCATCATCATCATCATCATCATCATCATCTCTTTTCTCAACCAAGGCCCCCTTTACCCACATAGTAATTCTCATCTCATTCTCATTCTCATCTTTCTTATCTTTCTCATCATCTCAATCCAATTTGATTTTGAGAAATAGTTTTGATGCAGTACATATATGATAGAGCAATATACGGTTTACATTTAAATTAGCTATATTGATGTTCAAGAGGATCGCTTGCCTTTAGAATTTTTGGAAAGGTCGACGATGACGAATCTCTGATCAGCTTCTCCTGTCGACACTAGTTTGCCCTCTGTAGCAAAGCGGTGGCACGAATAATATATGAATAAATATTTAGTTGAGTTTGAGTAATAATAGACGCATAAAATGCTAAGACAACTCCTATGTTAGCCAATATTTTAATTTAATAAAACTTTTGGAACCGACCAGCTTAGCACTCTCCGCTAAAAATTGTTCTAGGGTTAAACTCAATCTATTGCCGACACTGCCTGAACTCACGTTCTAGACTCAAAAACCGAACGACTAGCTTCTATTCCTAATTTCTAGTCAACCGACTAACTACTATACTACTAAACCCTAATCACTACAAAACCAATTAAACCCCTAATCTAATCTTCTAACCCTAACACTATTACACCCACACCCGGCTGCCATCTCTCCTTCTAATCCTAACTCAACTACTCGGCTAATCCCCCTCTATAATCCTAACTCACCCCCTAATCTAACCCTCTCTCTCCCTCTTCTCTCAACTCGGCGCCGACTCCATCTCCCTCACCCTCTCACGCCTCTCGGCCGACGCCTCTCCCTCTTCTAACCCTCGCCTTCACGCCTCCCTCAGCCGACTCCTTCCATCGCCGCCCCTAACCCTCGCACTCTCCCTCTCCGCTCTCTCGCGCCTCTCCCTCACCGCCTATTCTCCCCTCCCCTCTCTCTCGCCTTCCCCTGCTCCCTTACTCGGGGTTCCCCGCCGCCATCGCCTCGGCCCGGCGCCATCTCCTCGGCACGGCTTGGCTTCCTCCTTCGGCTGGCGGCAGGCCAAGCGCTTGCTGCCTGCTCCTCGCCTCGGCCGTCGCTCCGCCTCAAGCCCGGCTCCGGTGTCTCCTCCCGCTCCGATCTACTCGGTGCGGCCGGCTCTTTCGGCCTCCCGGCCGCCATGGCTCCTGTGTAAGGTCCGGCCGGCCTCGGTCTCTGAAACCCTAGGTAATCCAACTCCTCCTAACCCTATTGCTCTGTGATGGAAAGGATTGAAAGCTAAAATGATGCTAATGGGATTTGGTGATGGAGGTGATTTGCTTGATGCATAAACATACTCGAATCGGGGGAGTGGCTGCCACCATGGTTGCCGCCACCGTGATGGTCTTTGGTGATCTTGAGCACTCGAGATAGGCTACTCCCTATCGCCTATCCCTCTCTACCCTTCCCCCTACTGCTTTGTGATGGGATGAACCGAGATTTCTACTTTGATGCTACTGAGGTCTGGTGATACATGTGAATGACGTGCCTAATGTGCAGTGCATACAGATGGGTGATGGGTTTACCTCTTGCTGAAATCTGGGTTGGGAGAAGAGGGTGGCAGTGCTGGCCTTGTGCTGGTGCTCTCCTCTTCCTATGCTTCCTGGCTCCCTGAGGGTTCCTCCTCCTCTTGCTCCCTGGCTCCTTGGCTGCTGGCCTTCTTCCCTTCTTGTTCTTTGTCGCTCACTGGCTTGGTGAGAAGAGCAGAGCTGAGCTCTACTTTGGTTCTGGCTTCTGCTAGCTGTGGAATGGAGGGGAGGTGGTTGCTGGCTGGTGGCTTTGCTGGCTTTGGGTTGAGAATGAGAAATGGGGGATGAACTTGTGCTGGTGGTGCTAGCTGGGAAAGGTATTTGTCAATTTGGGGAATGTATTGATGTTGGCTTCTGGAAGGGGGGTGCATTTGTCGTTCTTTGTCGTTGGTGCTTTATCGGGGGATGCATTTGTCTTCTTTGGAGGATGCATTCTGTGGTCATTTCTTTGGTCGGGTCGTGTTATGTCTTGGGGAGATGAATGCAATGGGGTTGTTGGGGAATGCACTTGAGCTTGCTGGCTGGCTATACTGGGGGAGATGAGCTCTGGGGGGAAATGTATTTGTCTTTGGGGATGTCTTTCTTCTTTGCTAAATTTCTTGGCCGTGGTTGCTTTGCAGGGGAGATGTATTGCTGGTTTTGCTGGCTTGTGTGGCTTGGCGGAGGGGCCGACCGTATTGTTCTTTGGGGTTTGGGCTCGCCAGGAGCCGCACTTGGTCTTGCCGCCTCCTGTGCTTGATATTTTGATGGCTTGCTCTTTGAGAGAGGCTCGAAAATGGTTGCTGCACCCGGTGAAGCTTGGCTGAGGGTGTGGTTACCGGGGGTATGCAATGAGGGTTTGCCTTGTGGTTTCGGCAACTGCAATTAGTGGGTGTTGGGTTCTAATAGTGCCGGATGATGAGACCCACAGAAGTGACAGGTGTCGAAGGATCTTGGGTGGTCTGGATATCTTGGCGATCGAGGGGCCGACTGACTCCGGTTGGTCTGGGAATCTTGATTGCCAAGGGACCGACTACTCAGGGTACTCCGGATACTTTACTGCACTTCGGGAAATCTGACGGCCACTTTCTACGCTTTAACTTCTATACACTACTGCTCACAGAAATACTTTCAATTACGATTACTAACTAATTCTTTGGTTTTCTTGCGAAAGCGAGGAAAATGGATTGCGAGGTGGCTCTATGGGCAAAGCGCCAAAGAACAAGGCGACGAAGAAAGCGCACTACTGCATTTACAAGAAGAGAAGACGGCTAGGGTTTTAGTTATTTACTGCCAAAAATATTGTAAATGCTTGTAAAACAACTGTTGTAAAATCTTTTTGATGCAATGAAATTAAAATGTTTTATGTTAACAAATATGCAAATGGTGCGGGTCGTCACAGTTACAAACATGGCCAGATTATTTACACAATCCAACCTAGGAAGAAAGCACGCTTCCGATCGAATTCCCATGGAATAATGCGCAGTTAAATCTGCATAACTCTGTTTTAGTTCGCACTGTAGTATTACAATCACATAGCAATCGTTTGCAAGATTAATGTAAGACAAACTTACTTTAAGAATGAAGATGGTATGTGTCGACGTCTGACACTCTCATCACAGAACGGACAAACAAAATTATAAAAAGGAGATGAAGTTTACTATCTATTCGTCGAAGGACTCAAATCGGTGATGTATATTGCAAAATGTATGTTCTGATTACAGGGCGAATGATTGTGAATAAACATGAATTAGGATCTGGATGGGGATTTTTATTACAAAGGCACATAGGCCGGATTCTTATAGTCTACAAAACGTCAGCATTTTTTTTTTGCAGCGGTGCCTCTTCGCACCAATGGTTACGTCCCTTCGAGTTAATCATTGCGTCCCTTCGCGATAATCATTATATCTTTGTATATAACAACCAATATCTTCCCTCCACGTGTAGTTATCATTAACCACACGTGGATAACTGCTTTCGAAGACCTCCTCTGCGGGGAAAAGATCCTGGAGCTGCCTTGGAGTGGTCCGAAGAAACCTACAGAGGAGGTCCAACCGTTCGTCCAGAAGAGGTTTTGAGAATGGTCAAATACAAGACTTTCTGTGACGCTCCGTGTCATTACCCCTAGGGTAATCACACTTAGGCACACGGATTACTATTCGTTTGTCCGGTAGAACACCGCTCCGACGAATAGCAAGCCCTTTTTATCAGAGTTGCGCAGCAGAACAATAAGATAGAAATTGTACATCTCTATTACAACAGTAACCACGCAGGACTATGCTCTTTACAGATAGTACACCACCACTGATAAGTGGGACCAAGTCCCCTCGCTTGATGGCCAAGCTCTTATTGTCGTCTACTCGTCCCATGAGTCAAAGATGGCGCCCATCTCCCCTTGGTACTCGTAGTCGGTTCCCTCACCTCCTGCGATCTCCTCGGTACCTGCATGTCCTTTGTCCACCCGGAATAATTCCCGGTCAGACTAGGATCTACAAAGGAGAATACTAGCAAGGTTGAGTACAGAAGTACTCAGCAAGCATTAATAGCAACAGATGCACTGCATGACTTATCTCTGTCTGTTATCATATATTTTTATATCATCTCATTTCTGGAAATAAATTATTAAAACATTAGGTGACAGATTTTAATATTGAAAACACTACTGGTCACTCGGAGAGAAGAAAGACCCCTAGTTGTTCCCGTAGACTCCGATCCAAGACACTGACATGAATTCATGATTTGTATAGCACTGCACAGGCTTGTACCACTTTACACATAGCTATTCTGAACTCTAAAATGAACCAGGTCCCCAGCATTTCCTTTTATGCGGGTTCAAGTTCAGAATACAGAACGTTTTCCAAGTTATGTGATTAATTTCTCAACCCATTACGTTCCGTCGGTGCCGAACTTATCTTCACACCGAGTTCTGGTAATGTTGGTTGAGGCAGCTTCTATCCTGCACTCAACACTCCACCTTAGCGCTATAGCGCCTTAGATCCTCCACTTCCGGACTTCTCCTACCGGTCTTGGGTTCCTCCATATCACACTCACACCTATTACTTACCCCTTGTGGAAAGCAGAATCACGTAACAAGGTAGCATTTTCTGGCCGTCGAAACAGGAAAATGGTTGGCACTGATTTTACGGCCTCTGACCGAGTAAGAGTTTGGTTGGTCCTTATATTATAACCATGTGTAAAGGGTCCCACCTCTTGCCACATCATCATCATCTTTTTTCTCATCTTTTTCCCTTGCCTTGGGCCCCCTTTACCAGCCATCATATTAGTCATTCCTCATCTCAGATCTCTTATCTTTCTCATCATCTCATTATTCGATTTGAGTTTTGAAATAAAATTTTCATGCAATACATATAAGATACAGCAATATACGGTTTACACTTAAAATAACTATATTCATGTTCAAGAGGATATCTTGCCTTCGTAGATGAAGAAAAGGTCGGCGTCGACGAGTCCCTGATCAGCTACACCAGTCTGTTGGGGTTCGTCCTCTGTAGAAATGCGGCAATACGAATAATACATAAATAAATACATAGTAGATTTTGTGTGATAGTAGGTGTATAAACTGTTAATGTCACTCTTTTGTTAGTCAATTTTAATTTAACAATACTTTTCAGATCTCGGCCCAGTTAGCACTCTCCCACTAAAATCGTTCCATGGTTTACTCGATCTATAGTCGTGATTGCCGAACTCGCTTTCTATTCCCTGACATACAGTACTACACATGCTTATACTCCGCTACACCAGCATAAATTTACCCCAGGGCGCATAACTATTATTATTTCCTGCATACAAACGGGGTTGCTCTAGTGAATTAAATAAACACGAGCTATGCCGCTTTTCCTAAATTTTTCTATACTTAATTTCCTACACCTAATCACCTAATCAACTAAATACTTAACTCCCAAATCCTCTATTTCCCTAATCACCCTACCCCCTAATTACCCTCTTCCTAACTCTACCCTCCCGGCCGACGCTCCCTTCTCCCTCCCTCCCTTCCATATCTCTTCGCCCCTCTCTCTCTCTCTCTCAAGCACCGCCTCCCTCCGGCTCGGTCCAGTGCCTCCGGCTCGCTCCTCCCGGTGCTCTACGCCACCGCCTTCTTCCGGCGCGGCCGGAAGGCCCGGCGCCGCCACTCCCGGCTCGATCTCCCCTCCGCCGCCTGATCTGGCGTGCTTGGCTCGGCCGGCTCAGCCTCCGCCGCCCGGCCTCGGCCAGATCTCGACTCGGGCTTACATCGCCGGCTCGGCCTTCGGCCACCGGCACCCCTAGTTCATTACCCTCTGGCCGAAAATGCTTCTCTACTCTGCTTTGGTTCTAACAAGCTTATTGTTGATTACATCTTTTGATTCTCGAGTTGTTGTACTGATGGGTGTTGGTGATGTTCGTGCATGCATATATATAGTGAGTGCTGGAGGCATCACATGGGGGGATGGATGGGGGTGGCTGCTGCCCTAGTTGCCAAGATCTGTAGGTAACTATATTCCACTCCCTCTACTTTCCCCCATTGCTCTGGGATGGAAATGGATGATGCTCCTAGTAATGGATAGTGTGCAGTGCTAAGTGATTAGTGTTGCCTGATCTTGGTTGGTTCTCCTGATGTGGTTTTGAGTTGAGCAAAAATAGAAATGGTAGTTGGGGCATGACTATGGTTTACCTTCTTGGGTTGGGTTTGATCTGTGATGGGGTGAGGATGGCAGTAGTGGTGGCCGGTTGCGATCGCGATGCTCCCCGGTGCTTCTGGCCCTCCGTGCTCTTGTCGGCCTGGCAGTGTCCAGATGGTCGTCGATGGTTCACTGCTGTCGCCGAGGGCGCCCACGCTCTGCCTGCCTTCCCCGTCACCTTGAGCTCCTCTCATCCTTGCTCTCTGTGGGGTTTTGTGGGTGGTGGTGGTGTGCTGGTGGTAATGGAGTTTGGCTTTGAGATTTGCTCTTGGCCTATGCTTTGGTTGCCTTGCTCTTGGTTTCCTCCAGTGTTGCCCTGGAGGGTGCTTGTGGTGGTGCTTGTGCTCATGCTGGCTTTGAGGTGAATGACTGGTGAGACTGTGAATGGGGGAAATGCACCCGGCTGGGGAGATGTATTTGGCCGCCCTTCTTTGTGATCCATGAATTTCTCCTTTTGCCCTTGTGCTCATCCGAATGTCTTCGCAAGATATTTTTGGGCTGGGGGTATTTTGGTCCATTGACTGGCAATTCACTATGTGAGGGATTCTCTGCAATCGAGGCAATCTGATATTCGTAGGTGTTGGATTCTAGAATGTCGAGTGATGATGTAACACCCCAGCCCAACACTGAGCCTAGAATGCCACCACACTACACTTTAAACTAATAATTATCGACACACTATAGAAATTACAGCAAAGAAGCAATGATTATCATATCAATGGATCACAAACGAACATGTATAATTATGGATCAAGCGACAATAAATAAGCAATGGGAAATTATAACCAGGCAAATAATCCAAAGCAGCATCAACCAATGAATCCAAATTAATAAAGCAAATAGTCTAGTCCAAATGATATCCTAAACATTATTCAATAACTAACATGTCCAAGTGTAAACCAATATTGAGTGAAAAGATTATCATGGCGAATGATCATGTGATGTCCATGTGCTCTACGCGCTCTCAATTACGTGATCCTCAAGATCACCTAAAAACAACAAAGAGCAAGGGTGAGTCCACGACTCGGCAAATACATCCATAAACAACGAACAATAATAAATCAACAAAGATTCAATAACTTCATTATCATCATATGCACTTCTATTAACATTCTCATTCATCAATCTCAAATATCAATGCAACTCTATTCTATATGTCCACATGCACTTCTTTTCACAGATACCAGTATAGCGTGAGTGAATGCTCGCGACAACATTCACTCTCAAGCCCGTTCCTCCATAAGGATCGGGACCTCCTCCACTTCGTGGAGTTGTGATCAATCATGATCACCTTCTCTTATGCAAAGATGCTTATGAATGCAAACATGCAAACTCCATCATAAACATCATATCCAACTTTTCATCATGTTTATCAACAACGATATAATCATACCAATTCCTTGCTTGCAATTAAATAAAATAAAAGCACAACAATAATGGTAATAGAAGATAAAGAAAACAGTGATCAATCATTGATCGCTGTCTACCATGCACTTGCCTTTACTAGTTGCGACGCACAATTTGGCTAGCAGATGGCAACAAGTACGACGCTTCTCCTACATTAAATACACACATCTCAATACAAGCTACAACATCATAAGAATAACAATCAATATACATCGCTCCTACACGTCCCCAAGTATACCACGTTACGCCGGTATCGAAAAACTACCCATTGCTGTCCGGTTACTAAAAAGAGCGTAACTTTTGACTCGAAAGTCCGATCACCACAAACCAACCCATTCTGGATTCTTTATAAAATTATCCACATTTTCTTAGATTACGAAGACTTCTAATTAAATCATCTAACCCTCCGTATTTAGCTCCGAAAGCCGATCTGTCCGCTTCGGAACAGCAGTCTTATTAAATTCATAACTTTTGTTTTACTCAACCAAAATACGCGTTCTCAGATCCTACAGAATCATTGGACAATTATCTACAACTTTCATGTAGATCAAAAACTCTAATTAGTCTATTTACTATTTTTAATTTACAGTCTACCAAAATAGCGCCTAAAGACGATAACCCTAAAAACAGCGGCCTTCCGAAAATCATAACTCAAGTTCTACTTGTCCGATTGACATGGTTAAATATGCTATAGAAAGATATCGAAATTACCTACAATTAACTAGTAGATGAGATTTTCAAAATTCGCCCTCACGATACCCGAATAAATCGTTCAACAGAACAGCAGGCTAAATAGATCTATAAATCAGCTTCTCTAATTAATCTTGATGATAAACTCTAATTGCTGCATGTACAAATATTCTACGACCAAACCAAATAACCATTAATTAGAATTTCCTAATTGATCTCTCCAGATTGTGTGCTCATGAACTACTGTAACTAACGAACTCAATATCTAGTCACGGTTGACCAAAGGAAATCATGCATTGAATTAGCAAACTCATGCACCAAAATCAAGAAGATATCTGGTAGCAGCAGCTCTCCCAAAAAAAATGAAGAAAGGAACAGCGGGGTTTCACCTCTGTCGTTGGGTTGGTTGACGTCCAGGACAAAGCAGCAAAGCGGCAAAGCCGATTAGGCAGGAAAGACAACAATTCCAAATAAGAGACACTAAGAAGAAGGCAAATGTTTGGTCGATCAAGAAAGTTAGATCAATTTCGGCGCAAGCAACCAGCAGACAACAGAGGCAGATCGCAAGCAAGAAGCAAGCAGAGGCTTCCACGCGCGCGGCACCAAAGCAGATTCGGCAGAATTTGGCTCTAAGAAGACACGCCAAGCCGCACGCAAGACGCAGCGATCATCGGGCCAAGGCCACAGGCCTCGGTTCCACGCGAAGGGCTGCGCCCAATGCGCAAAAACAATGCAGCAGAGTCGCAGGGAAAGCAGAGACAGCCAGGAGCCGCGCACAGTGGACGGCCGAAGAAAAAAAAAATGACGGCGCTGATTTCCAGAGACAAGAAAATTTGGCGGCTGGCTTGGGAAAAAGATTGTTAGGGTTTCCAGAAAACCCACCACTATTTATACAACTCACAAAAATTTCGAAAATTATTATTTTCCACCAATTTTTTTTTTTAATCACGCTCAAGCCCTTAAGACGCTTTTAATTAATTATTTACTGTCACTACTAAACTAATTACTCTCCGACCCTTAAGACGCGATTATTAAAATTAATATTATTTTCAGGGTATTACAGATGAAACCTACGAAAATAAGACGGCGCTGATTACTCGGGTTGGTCTAGGTATCGCGGGTATCCAGGTGTCGACTAGTCTGGGTTAACCTATGTGACTTGAGAACCAAGATGTCGGTTAACTCAGGTTGATTTGGGTAGTCTCGATACTCATGGTGCCAACTAACCTAGGTTGATCTGGGAACCGCGATGATTCCTACGGTACTCTGACGGCAAACTACTTTATTCTAACTCTATTCTATAATTTTTGAACTGCTAATGGTCCTATTGTTGATTGGCGAACAATGGAGCTGGGAATGGTGTTTCGGATTGGGTCGAGGAAGACGGTTTGATTGGACGGCGATGAATGAACCATGCTTTAAGGAAGGCTTCAGCGACATGCAATGCAAATTTTTATTATCATCTTTTGTAGTGCACTCAAAGTTGTAAAACATGATCTGTTCTGATGTAATTAATTCTTGTATTACTTGAGTTCAGAAAATTTTTATTTACTGCTAACCAGCTATTAATGTTAATTAGATTAGTCTGATTTTCCGGGTTCTCACACTTTCAGACCCACCTTCTGACTGCTTAATTGATCTTGGGCCCAGAAAGCTAATTTGGGTACAGTAGAAAACCTAACTTATTTATAAATAAATAAAGATATGCTCGGATAATTGAGTGGTCAACAATTCTCGTCAGCTAGCCCCTCAACTTCAAGTGAAAATAACTTACTTGAAGGGGTTTTATCGGAACTAGACTTGATCAAGGAGATAGTTTCACTTGAGTTGTAAATAACTATTTTCCTTAAGAAGCAGGAGCGTCAGCCATGTACATTTTTGAAAACAATTCCCAAAGGACGATTATGTTTTGGTCTTCAATGATTTATTAGGAAAAAATTATGATAAAATATGTTAGACTTTCGTCTAGTTTATTTAATTTTACCGTAAGTTACTGGTTTATAAATAACCACCCGAATGGGAGAAAAAATCATTCCTTCATAAATTCTCCATCTTCCTCATGAAGGAACGCGAGAAGGCTACGATAGAACAAAAAAAAATTTACCGCGCAACCAAGGAACCTCCGCTAGTAATTGATCACGTGATTACCACTAGACACGTTGACTCGTAGCAGAAGTAGAGTCGATGTAGCGAAATGATGCGGTCGTAGTCGTACTCACGGCGTGTCTTCTCCTCTGAGTGTGCGTACTCGCCGCGCGTCTTCTCCTCCGACTCCTGTGATCGTCACGAGTTGCAGATCGTCCTAGTGCTGATGCTTCGCAACAACACCTCCAAGGTATCCACACGTACGGGGCAGGGACACCACGCGCTGGAGTGCTAGCACCGGCAGCGTGGTTGAGGAAGGCGTGGCAGGGTTTCAGGAAGTTCTTCAAAAGATCGTCTGAATATCTCTTTTCAACCCTATGCCACCGCCCCTCTATATATAGACATCCGTGATGGGTCTCGAACTTGAGGCCCATTAGGAACTCGTGGCCTGAGTTCGAATCACCATCCAAATCAAATCTCAACTCTTTAAGTGTGCGACCCTATAGGTTCATGTGTAATCGGTTGTGACTCGAAAACCTTTTTTGATCACTAGTCGTCAGCGGTACCTAGCAGCACATAACGATTCCCAAACACACATAGAATAAAATGGACGAACCTTAATGCAATATGATCTATGACAAGGCCCTCATCACTTACTACCAGTTCGTATCTCTATACGACCAGGTTGTATTTGGTCATGACCAGTTCGTAACTCCTTACGACCAGGTTTTTACCATTCTGTGATTACGTTCGACCAATCTACGACCAGTTCGTATCTCCATACGACTAGTCCGTAACTGATAGAACTAAGCAATCTACCCATGCATTCTCCCTTTACCTCACGATGCCTGGTTGAACTCCAGGTGTTATGTTGTGTCATCTATGAACTGTTCTATACTTTCTCGATCGAGTGTCGGATAACTTTATGTGGTCGACACTTCGACCACTAGTGGTATGGCCATGCACTTTCTTTATCCGATCACTACGAAGGGCCCAGAGATATCTCTCCTGTTATGTTAGGAGGGGCAAATCCCATCTCGACCAGTCACATCCCTCCGCATGTTTCATAGCATACCCGAAAGTTACCATTATAACTACCCAGTTACGGAGAAGTCTTTGGCAACCCCTAAGATTAAAGTCTCCAAGGGATTGCTTAGAGAAAAAATCCTGATAATCAAGTGAACTCTTCTCGAAGCATATATCGAGGTAATTTCTATGTTGAGCGGTTTTGTACTTTTCCACTCGCGATGGTTACGAGATTAAGATAACTTTGGGAAAATAAAAAAAACTTTTCAACTGCTTTTTCTTACACGTCTCTGACACACACAGAACAACCTCCTTGACCGGACGTGACTTGTCCTGTCACCACTGGTCGAGGTGCGGTTATTACGTCTTGAAAGAAGTGGGTTTTAAATGTACCAATGGTATATATGTAGATCTTTTACCTTATTGGGCACGTTTTTACCTCAGTTGTTTTCACTTTCCCCATCCACCGAGAGCCTTTCGTCCTCTACAACCTTCGAAAGGGAGAATTCCTCAGTCCACTATTGAACCAAGACAATGGCGGGAAGCAAATTGTCAATGCTGTCCGCGGAGAAGCTTAAAGGATTGGAACAAGACAGGCATCTACCAGAGAAGGCTCTTATCGAGTGGCGTGCTCTGGGGAGGGAGAGTGAGCCATGCCCTCCAGCCGGTTTTACTAAGATCGCTTGTGCCTTACCTCCCGGTGCATTCGCTACTCGAGAGTGATTTCTTGATTGAAGTTCTTAATCATTATGGAATAGAATTAGTTCATCTTGTACCGAATTCAATTATGGTACTTAGTGTTTTCGCCCACATGTTTGAGCTGTTTTTAGGAATAGCCCCTAGTCTGCGTCTGTTTAGATTTTGTTACCAAATCATTCACAACAAGAAAGGAGCTGGTGTCGTGGGCTCTTTTTTCTTTAAATTTCAATATGCCAACAAGAGGGTTTTTCCCTTCTTGGCTACCAAAGATGTCAGCCAAATATGGAACAAAGAGTGATTTTATTCTACTATTTTGAAGGAGAGTAGAATTACTTACAGTCGAAATGCACCACCGGAGTGGTCCTCAAAAAAGCCGAGTTGCTGACAAGGAGATCAAGCTTTCCGATGATGAGAAGAGTGTGGTCCTAGTGATCAATAACCTGATAAGGAGAGGTCTAACAGGACGAAAAGTCGTTCATGACAGCCTCAAGAACAAGATCTTTCCCCTCCAACAGAGAGAAATATTATCTTGTTATTATGACATACTAGAAAAATGGTAATAATCCATTTACCTTTTTACTCGAACTGAATTTTATAGTTGAAGTAAAGTAATCTTTCATTATATTGCAGCCTTTTCGAATTATGAGATCCTTGCTAGAGCCTCAGTCCTGCTAAAGGATTGGGTTCTAGACAAGGAACCGGTCGATTTAGAAGCGCAACCCCCAAGCTTGATTGGGGCTGCCTTATCACTTAGGAAAGATCGCAAAGTGGTAAGTATTCATAAGAATAGCCAGACATAAGAAGTGATTTTACTTATGTCTAACTTATGCTTTCTGAACAGACAACATCAAAGAAACGCCCCATATCAGACGTTGGTGCAAGCTCTGCACCTCCTTCGGTAGAGAATGCAAGGATAAGTTCCAAGCCTCTTGTTGTGTCAAAGAAGACGATACCTGCACCTGCTTTGATCTCAATTCCGCAAAAGCCTCCCACTTCAACTCTGACGAGGATCTGATAATCCTCATTTTATCTTTTATCTATAATTCTTATTATGGGTAAATATAATGTCACGTAGTCCCCAGAAGTACCCCTTATATTCATAAGGGGGAGGCCTACCAAACGGTTGTAAGTTCTCCTACAATCACCCCTATAGTCGTAAGTCTTACTACAACTATGTCATGGTCGTAAGTCCTTCTACGACCACTACCTGGTCGTAAGCCCTTCTACGACAATTACCCAGTCGTAAGTCCTTCTATGACTATTATCCGAATGAAGCTCTGCTACGACTTGTACCCAGTTGTAAGTTCTGCTACGACCAAGTCAACCACGACCACCTTATAATCAAACCTACAAGAGAGTGGGTCCAATTGATTAAGGAATCCGGACGGTCCACATGCACTATTATTCCGTGTAGTAATAGTGCTTAAATACCCCATTACCTCTGAAAGATAACTGCCAAACGGCGTGAAGAAGCCAATGCGCCGGTAATTACTGCCATCATGCGCCCATTATTGGATTAATTAGGCGCCTCTTCCGCAGGACAAAACGGCTACTCCTTCACGACTATATAAGGGCATCAATCAGAGGGACAAAGGGGCGGAACAGAACGAGTCAAGGAGAAACACAAGTACTGTTCTTTATAATAGTCTTAGTTTCTTGCTTGATTGTCAAGAATACAGTCAATACCACACACACACAGGAATAGGGTTGTTATTCTCCCCGGAGAAGGCCTGAACCTGTATAAAAATCCTGTGTCAATCTCTCTGCGTGATTTCATCTCTAGGAGACCCCCCGAATCAAACAATCTTTACGTAAGATCGGTTCTAAAACACCGACAGTTGGCGCCGACCGTGGGGACCTTCCGGTAATCTCTTGTCAACATACTCTCTTTTTCCAAATCTCATGCACTCATGGCAGGGGAATGGAACGAGGAGAACTGGTTTGACTTGGCAGATTACGCAGACGTCGACATGGATGCCGGTTTCAACTACGAGCCGAGTGATGCATCCTCTGATGGTGATGTTGCCTCCGGAGACCATTCTCCAGGAAACCATCCCATCGATGGAGTTGAGGAGGGATCCTTATCCCCCACAACGATACGTCCAACAGAGGAGCCAATTCCCTCAAAGGACAAGGGTCAATCCGACCAGACTGCACTGTAAGGACTTACAACACGACGAGAGTTTTTCCTCCAAGTGTTCAAGTCCGCCTAAGACGGTTCGACCTGGTGAGACAAGTTCTGAGAGCCACCATTCCAGGACTCCACCAACATCTAGTGATCCTCTCTCTCAGGGTAACTCCAGAGGGAGTGGGATCAAGCATGCTTTTCCTGCACATTCGACCGTCTCTCCGCAGATCTCATTTGCGACGGAGACGCTTATAACCTGCAGTTCCCCACGGAGGGGTTTACTCCAAGTCGCCAGATGGTGTCTCGAGTACTCCTCAAGCGGGAGGCCTCGAGCGCAAGTGAGAATCATCAACGGAGGTCTTCGTCCTTCCTCGGATCGTGGTCAGCCTTATGGAGGCCGAGATAAGAACACTCCCCGAAGATCACGCACTGCGCCCCCTTGTAATAATGGCAAGGGCATCATCGACGACGGGCAGAACCAATACTCTGATGAACGCGAGGGAAATCCTCGACATTCTCGCACTCCATTGAGAAGACCTCAAGGATCTGATGAGGAAAATTTTGAGGCCATCCGACGGAAGAAAATTGCAGCCCAGAGGAATCTACCTGGGTGCATCCAATATCAGTCGAAGGAGGTACAAGAACTCCAGGACATCAAAGACTTGCTCGAAAATCCCACTCAAGAGCTTGCTCGAACGCCAGGATACGATCTCTTCGCTGAAGAAATTGCACAAAGGCTTCGAACCGTGATGACCAAACTGGAAGCACCTCGTCGACATTATTCGTAGTCGTAGCAATACGACTTCCTCACTTACCAATAATCAAACATTTCACCGTAGAAATCGACACGGCAATAAGTCGATCGATCCCCTACTCGAGAAATATGTTTCGATTGATCGATGATCAAGAAGCCCCTGAGAGGTAATCGTCGCCACTTCGACAAGGAAATCCGCGAACGGATGGAGTACGAGGAGTATTCCTCGAGAATCGAGACCTACTACAGACGAGTCACTGTTGCTAGGTATCGTCAGATACGATCACTGGTGACATTAACCCTTCTTTCCCGCAAAGAAGGCGCCAAGAAGTTATTACCGAATGCCGCATTTTCGCTGACCTTCGAGCCGTTCACGCCACCTCATTTTCACCAAAGGAACATGGAGAAGTTTGATGGATCTCAAAATCCTATCGAATTTCTTCAAATCTATACAACAATTTGTCCGAGCGCAGGAGGAGGAGAGCATGTAATGGAAAATTACCTTCCGATCAGGCTTGAAGGATCCGCCGATCGTGGTTATTAAACCAACCACTTGAGTCGATCTACTTGGCAACACCTCTCGCGACCTTCATCGGGCGAATTTCCAAGGCACATACAACCGCTCGAAAGGAAGACGACTTGCACCGGATAAAATAGAACAACGACGAGACTTTGCGTCAATTCATCAAACGCTTTAGTCATGTTCGTAATTCAATTCCGGAAATTTCTGACTCATCTGTGATCAGGGCATTTAAGCAAGGAGTCCGTAGTAGAAGGATAACAGAGGATATTGCTTTGAATCCTCCCAACACTGTTGCCGAGCTCTTCGAGATGGCCGATCGATATGCGACTGCTTCTGAGGCGGTCGAGTGGAACAACACTATTGATCGAGAAACGTACACTCCTCGAGAGCCAGGTGAAGTTGGTAAAGACAAGAAAGCAAAGAAGTCCAAGAAGAAAATAAAGAGTCAAATACCACAAACCAGTGGTTTCAAGGAGGTCTTGGCTGTGAAAGATAAAGAGCCACGAACCACTGTCGCACTCGATCAAGGCAAAGGTAAGCATACGATCGAAAGAACGACAAACCAAGGTGGTGTCCGTTTCATAAAAAGGAGGACACGACCTCAAGAATCGCCGAAGTTTTCCAAAGAAAGCTCGAGGACTACTACAACGAAAGAACCACTCCCCACTCACGAGCAGGTAGGGAATACGAGTGGCCAAAAGTCGTCGGATGATGAAGAGATGCCGTTCCAGGATCCGCAACATACCGTGAAGCATATTTACGGGGGATCCTCGACGTACGAGTCAAAACGACAACTTAAAGCTGCCGGACGAGAGGTAAAATCTATAGATGCTCCTCTTGTCAATAATTTACCGAAGTGGTCGGAAGTTACCATTTCTTTTGACAAGGGTGATCGCTCGATCACTTCGAATCGATCAGTCGATATCCGATTGTGGTCGAACCCACCATCAACAACCGCTCGGTCAATCGAGTTTTGGTTGATGGTGGCGCCTTGAACATACTATTTACTAATGCCCGGACGAGATGCAAGTACCAGACAAAGGTAAGACCCAGACGATACTCTTTTATGGAATTGTATCGGTCTTCGCCAAACCCATTGGCCAAGTTTCTCTTCCTTTAACATTTGGTTCACCAAGTAATTTCGAGACGTAGAAAATCTCCTTTGATGTGGTCGATTTCGATACGGCATATAACGCCATACTTGGACGACCAACTTTGGCAAAATTCTTAATGGCTACTCATTATGGGTATCAATGTCTTAAGATGCCAGGTCCCAAAGGAGTGATCATAATTCATTGTGACAAGAAGATGGCGATAATCTGCGACCGCCGATCCTCGAGATGGTTGGTCGATACCAACTCGAGAAGAAAGTCACCTTCGACTAGCAAGTCGGGCTTAAAGTCGCATCAAAGCCAAACGACCAAGTCAAAGAGGTTCCTCCGACGCAGAAACCCTCAAGACTGCGCGCATGACGGGAGACTTCCGACCCCAAATAGGAAGATCACCTTCCTCCGAGCTAATGCAAATGTCTTCGCGTGGCAAGCATCCGACATGCCCGGGGTCCCCAGGGAGGTGATCGAGCACAGGCTAGCTTTAAGGCCTGATAAAGTACCCGTAAAACAAAAATTACAGAGATTTACCCATAATCGACGAGATGCTATAAAATCAGAATTGGATAAGCTACTTAAAGCAGGCTTTATAAGAGAAGTCAACCACCCAGAGTGGTTGGCTAACCCAGTAATGGTCAAAAAGTCAAACGGCAAATGGCGTATGTGCGTAGACTTCACTGATCTTAATAAAGCTTGTCCAAAAGATGATTTCCTTTACCTCGTGACGATCGGTTGGTTGATTCTACCGCAGGTTGTGAAATATTAAGTTTTTTAGATGCATATTCTGGATACCACCAGATCAATATGTGTCTAAACGATGAAGAAAAGACTGCATTCATTACACCATTTGGCACCTTTTGCTATGTCAAAATGCTATTTGGTCTAAAGAATGCCGGTGCTACTTTTCAACGCTTGATGCAATCAACTTTTTCATCTCAATTAGGCCGGAATCTGGAAGTCTATGTTGATGATCTAGTCGTAAAAAGCATTAAGAAATTTAATCATATCACTGACCTACAAGAAACATTCGACAACCTCAGAAAGCACCGCTTAAAACTTAATCCCGAGAAGTGTGTGTTCGAAGTTTCTTCAGGAAAATTGCTTGGATTCCTAGTATCTGAACGAGGAATCGAAGCAAATCCTGAGAAAATAAAGGCCATCCTCCAGATGCGCCCTCCGACCACAAAAAAGGAAGTCCAGAAACTCACTGGGTGCATGGCGGCTTTAAGTCGTTTCATCGCACGACTAGGAGAAAAAGGACTACCTTTCTTTAAACTTCTCAGAAGACACGAAGGTTTTCAGTGGTCGGACGAGACAAACGCGCGCTTCGAGGATGTTATGAGGTACCTTCGAGTGCTCTGCTCGTTTCTCCAAACCGTAAGAGACGCCTTAATTTACCTAGTCGCTACGCCACAGCAAGAAAGCGCAGATCGTCGAGAACGTGAAAACGCATAACGACCGATTTACTACGTTAGCGAAGTTTTACGGGCCTAAGGAGCGTTACCTTAGATCCAAAACTTCTATATGCCCTCCTCATGTCTTCGAGGAAATCTGCGGCATTATTTTCAGCGCCTAAAATAGTCAGGCTGCCCGAGTTTCCTTTGGGAGCGATCCTCCATAATAAGGAAACAATGGACGATGGCAAAATGGTCGGTCGAACTTGGGAGTTTGACCTCCATTTCGTGTCCCGAACGGCCATAAAATCCCGTGATCTTGCGCGACTTTGTCGCCGAATGGACAAATCTGAACTGCTCAGATCCCCAAGACGATTCCCACGACCGCTGGATGATGTACTTTGACGGGTCACTTACGTTAAGTGGCTCGGGGGTTTGGGTGGTCCCGTATCTCCTACGGAGAAACATTAAAGTATGCCATACAATTAAACTTTCGTGCCACTAACAACGTGGCGAGTACGAAGGTTTGCTAGTCGGCATACGAGCCGCGAAAGCACTTTCGATTCGTCGACTACTCGTGAGAGGAGACTCTCAACTAGTCGTGAATCAAGTCTGAAAGAGTACCGGTGCTCTAACTCGACAATGTCTCTGCATTTATCGAATACGTAAGCTAGAAAAGCATTTTTAGGTTTCGAGGTACAACCATCCTCGAAGGATAATTTCTCGCACCAACTTGCTCGGATGGCTTCTTCCCGATCCGCAGTACCAAAAGGGGTTTTCTTGGAGCAACTCCAAAAGCCGTCTCTGGTCGAAGAACCAGAGACACCTCCTATTGAGATGGCCTCACTAGATTACGAGGATACCTGGATGACTCCCATTTACGAGTATCTTTACAAGGGTTCCGTACCCGAGGATGATCTTGAGGCAGATCGTTTATCCCGAAAAGCCAAAGTGTATACTTTGGTCGAAGGAGTCCTCTACAAACGAGGAACCCAAGGGATACTCATGCGATGCATTCCGCAAAACGAAGGAATAACACTTCATGATATACACAGTGGCATCTGTGGGACGCGTGCTTCCTACAGAACATTGGTTGGTAAGGCATTTCGACAAGGTTTCTACTGGCCAACAGCTCTGTACGATGCTAAAGAAGTGGTTAAAAAGTGTGTCCAATACCAGTTTCATGGTAAACAGATACACCAACTAGCTCAAGCATTACAGACAATACCTCTTTTTGGCCTTTTGCACTGGGTCTCGATATCCTAGGACTGCTTTCCCAAAGCTCCGGAGGTTTCAATTCCTTTTGTGGCTATTGACACGCTCACAAAATGGATCAAGCCGAACTCAGAATCGATAAGAACGAAGCAAAGAAAAAGGTTCATGATGAGATGCGTAATTAGCCGATTTGGAGTTCCGAGTCGGATAATTACAGACAATGGTAAACAATTTGCAAGTGCAAAATTTCAGGAATTTTGTGACGAGTTGGGTACCAAGTTGTGTTATGCTTCTGTTGCACATCCCCAAAGCAACGGGGCAGTCGAACGTGCAAACGGCCAAATAATACGAGGAATTAAAACCCGAGTCTTCGACCAGCTCGTTAAGCGCTGGGGCTTGGGTACAAGAATTACCTTCCAGATATGGGCGCTCAGACGACCACTAGTCGAGCGACAGGAGAAACACCTTTCTTTCTAGTGTTCGGAGCCGAAGCCATGCTTCCTCCGGAGCTAAAATTGCGGTCGACATGAGTTGAAACCTTCAACAACTCCGACCAGGAACAACTTCGAGCAGATGACATTAACCTACTCGAAGAAAGGAGAAAAATGGCCCTAATCCGTTCTGCAATCTACCAACAAGCCCTACGCAGATACTACGATCGTAAGGTCCGCCTCGCACCTTGTCAGAGGTGACTTGGTATTGAGGCTCGCCAATCCAAGTTTAATCGGAATAAACTTTCTCCCAAGTGGGAAGGTCCTTACACAGTGGTCGAAGTCACTCGGCCAGGGTCGGTACGACTAGCAATGGAAGATGGACAGTTCTCTCAAAATCCTTGGACATTCAACCAGTTACGCAAATTCTATGTGTGACCAACCTCTCAGGCAATAAGAGTCCAGGTTCCTTCTACCTCTTTTTGTCTTATTTTTGAGTAGTGCTTTTATAATCTTTCGACTATGATCCAAAAACACCCGCTTTCTTTACAACCGGTCGAAAGGCAAGTAACGCCATCTAGTCGAAGTCTCTCCTCTCTCGCATGTGGTCCCGCCCACTAGAAGGAACTTCCTAGCATCAATTCGTTACTCACTTTTGTTGCCAATACAGAGAACTCGGGTTCTATCTAGTCGAAATGTTCTCAAAGCCAACTCTTCCCATCTTAGTTTATTTTTCCAGTAATTCCGAAAAATTTTCTAAGTAGAGTGCACTTTCTTATATTTGTTCAACCTCCTTTGGTGTACTCGTTTCGTTTTAACTGGTCGAAGGAAGAGATACACCTAGTCGAAGTCTCTCCTCTCTGCACGTGGTCCTGCCCACTAGAAGGAACTTCCTAGCGTTGCTCAGTCTCTCACTTTTGCTACTGGAAAAGACTTATCAAGTCCACCAAAAAAGGGCGAATGAATTATTAAAGTCCTCTAAGACGTTTGCTTAACTCAAGTTATTGTTCTTGGTTCGATTAAAC
Organism: Hsuehochloa calcarea; assembly: GCA_036346395.1. Classification (NCBI taxonomy): domain Eukaryota; kingdom Viridiplantae; phylum Streptophyta; class Magnoliopsida; order Poales; family Poaceae; genus Hsuehochloa; species Hsuehochloa calcarea. The sequence continues at coordinate 80,441,422 of CM070593.1, read as the reverse complement.
TAGTCGGAAATGGTAACATCACCTAGTCGAAGCCTTTCCTCTCTGCACGTGGCCCTGCCCACTAGAAGGAACTTCCTAGTGTCGAGCCGTTTCTACTCTTTCGACCAGTGCTTGACAACCATAACAAAAACTATAAGTTAAACAAACCTCTCTTTGTTTTCGGAAACCCCATTTCACACACTATTTACTTAGATTGTCTAAACAAGCTAAGCAAATAGTCGGGGGCTAGGATAAAGTTATTAATTTGACTTCAATTCTTAGTCTTTCATTCGTCTATTATCTTTTGAGTTACTAACTACTCGACAAGATGATTTGCAGGAAACAAGTTGGATCATATATTTCTCATCAACAGAAATTGTCTGCCTTATAAAGTCGTTACAAGATTACTCTGAAGGGGGAGTGCCTAGTTGCATTTCCTCCGCCACCTTTTTGCCAACTGATTGCATTTCCTCAATCAGACGACTTACCTCTGATTCAGGGCAGTCGAAGTCGGTTTCGATTGGTTGCACATTAAGGCGGGGGTCATGAGCTTTAAGTTTCGCCAAAGCGTAACTTACTGCAGCTTCGACTGCCTCCCTTATTGATTCGGCTTGATTAGCCTTCAGAGTGGTCACCATTTCTTGCAGAGTTCCGACTTGTTCCCCAATGGTACTTATGTGAGCAGCTACAGTATTTTCTAGAGGAGTTTTTCCCTCAGAATGTAGCTCACCAAGTACATTGTTCAGGAGTGTGATGTTGTCTTGAAGACTAGTCTTCATCGATTCCATCTCCTGTTGGGTACGAGTCGAAGCCTCGCGAAGTTTCTTGTTTTCGACCACTTGTTCTGAAAAGAATAATACCGGTCAAACAAAAATAAACTTCTAGAGGAAGATAACACAAAGATAATTGTAGGTAAAAGTATTTCTTACCTACTAGTCGAGAATCCAATTTCTTGACCTCTTCTTGATGGGAAGCAATGGTTTCAGTGTGCTTTTTCTCCCATGATCTAATGTCCTCTGTATTCATCTTAGCAATGCGGACGGACTCGTTATAGATCAGAGTCTTCTCATTGATTTCAGCCTCGAGGCTTCTCAATTCGGCAGCAATTTCTGAAAAAAAAATTAGCATTAGATAAAGGAAAATACTCGAAAAGAACGACAGGTAAAGAATTACTTACCTGTTATTCGAGCTTTCAGGCCCTCGAGTTCCTGATCCTTATTCTTGGAGATGCGAGAAAACTCCTGAATGACCAAAGCCTTTTCTCCAACTTCGGTCCGGAGCTTCCTCATCTCATCTTCCTTTTCTGGAAAAGAAATGAGAGTTGGATAAAGGTCAAATTCAAAAGCAGTCTTAAGTTCAGCACTTACTGTTTATTTTTTCCTGCAATCTTCTAGATGCAGAGATAGCTTCTCGAAGTCTATCCGAGAGGACTATTACTTCCTCCCTTAGCTTTCTCGACTCCTCTTTTTCATAATCGAGTGAGTCAGCTAAGGTCTTCGTGTCACTTTTTAGCCTACAGAAGGCAAAAGTAGATATGAACATCAGCCAATCGATTATAAGTCCTTCTACAACCACTGACCTAGTCGTAAGTTTTTCTACGACTATGTCATAGTCGTAAGTCTTTCTACGACCACTACCTGGTCGTAAGTAGTCGTAAGTTCTTTACGACCAGCACTTTGTCATGAGTTTTTCCATGACAACTCTCGTAAAAACTATACGAGTAGTCAAGTCGAAAACGACTATGAATAACAGTAACTTACCATCTCTCTGCCTGTATGCAGAGTTCTTCTTTCTCTTGTCGTAGCTCTAAAAGTTGTCGATGATACTCACCGACAACGGCAATTTGCTCCAGAGCTTTCTGCAAAAAGAAGACAGTGAGAAGAAAGGGAAAGCCGCATATATAAGTATCCTAAAAATACTTACATTCATGGTCGACCTAGCGAAGGTCGAGTACACCAACTCCGGGTTCTGCAGCTTGTCTACCCTCGCGACTTGATCCCACCAAACTTTCTCAAGACGCTCATTGTCGAAGGTATTTCCTCTATTTGGAATATCCTTGGGATGGGGGACTCGGTCGCGAGATCTAAAAGCAGCAGACCCTATGATTGAAGTAGGCCCAAAGAAGTCAGCACAGAAGTTGAAATATTCTTCATCCTCTGATTCTGTAGCTGAATTTTCTCTTTGGACACCGGAAGGAATGTCTGCCACGACTTCCTTTCCGGCACGGTGTACAGAGTCATCATCACCTTGACCAGAGGCTTTGGCAGCTGCCTCTGTGGTCTCTACAACCATTTCAGAGGTCGTAGCAACCCTTTCAGTGGTCGTAGCTACGACCTCGGTAGTCGCAGCTGCCCTCTCAATGGTCGTAGCTATGACCTCAGTAGTCGTAGCTACAACCTCAGCAGTTGGAGAAACCACTTCGGGAGCCACCTGGGTCAAGGAAGATCCTTCAACCACTTCCATTGTTACCTCTCCAGCAATTGAAGAAGTGACAATGGGCTTCTCAACAGAAGCATTCCCGGGGGCTGAAGGAGTCGGACTAAAATAAAGAAAAGCAAATCAGGTTATGAAAAGGAAAAAGGTAAATGCTGTTCTTACAGTCTAGTACATTTCACATACCTCTGCACCCTGGTCTTAACCAGGAACTTAGGAGCAATCCTCCCAACGAAGGACTTCTTCTTCTCCACGACCACGTCTGGTCGAGGTTCAACAATGGGCCTTGCTACGACCACGTCTGGTCGTAGAGTTTGAACAGGAACCATAGCTCTGGTCTCCTGATTCTCTGGATGGCCGAGATCAGTCTCGACCATTCCAAAAGCAAGACTACCTCGATCGCAGTTGTGCCGAGCAAAGATCGCCCTTCACAAAAGACAAAATCTTTCCAGATCTCCTTTTCTAGTTGCTTAACAAAACTAGGAGTAGCAGCAACTGCGAAAGATTTCTTGTCATAATAGAAGAGTACCTTAGCCCTGCGAGGTTTGCGCTTAAAAGATTCAGCTGCTTCAACCTCCTCGCCGGCGGCTTCAAATTTCGGCTTGCTTATGGATGTGTTCCGCCGCAGCTTTGTAGAGGGTCCGTCGAAGACCGAGCTCGAGCTTGCTCCTCCTTTGTTGGCGGATTTTACAAGTCGACGTCTCTTAGATGGAGGAGCCGAGCCTCTGTCTTTCGACAACCCTGCGCCAATGGTCATCAGTACGACTTCCTCGTTGTCCTGACGATTTTCCATGCCTACTTTCTGTAAAGCAAAACAGAAAAAGAAGAATCACTAACCAGTCGTAAGTTTTTCTACGACCAATGCCAAGTCGTAAGTTTTTCTACGACATTTTCTTGATCGTAAGATATTCTACGATCACCATTAGTCGTAAGCTCTTCTGCGACTATAAAGTCCTAAAGAAAAAATTAACTTTTTGATTACCTTTAGGCGCTCTATCTTTTCATCTGCGGACAAAGCCGCAATAATTCGAGGAACCGCCACTCGGGGTGGCGGAGACTTCTCACAGATGAGTCTGACCCTAGCGTCAATCTCTGCCTGTGAAAGATCTGTGTAAACAGATAAGAATCTTAGACAATGTTAAGAAAGACCAAACCAAGAGCTATGTCGGAAGATCACTTACCCTCATCGTAGTCCCTGGTTGGGTCTCCTCTCCCCGAGTATCTCCACATAGGAAATGCTCGTTTCTTCAAGGGACTAATCCGGCGTGTGATAAAATCTTTTACCACATGCCATCCGGTCAGCCCTTCTTCTTTCAAGTCCTTGATGGCTTGAATATAGGGGGCAATCCGGCTGATATCTTCAGGAGTCGAATCCCATGAAGATTTCTTTTCGGCAGCCTTCCCCGCGAAAGAGAGGCTGTCTTCTGAGGTGACTTTCCAGTAAAACCACATCTTTCTCCATCCCGCCATGAAGACCGAGTGAAACTCAATATACCCTCGACTTCAAGTCGTGGAGCTTGATCAGCCTTCTTAGGTGATTCGGCTTGTCGAGCCATCCCATAATAATATTGGAAAAGCTCGAGATCCGCCGGAATCCCTGGCACGCCTCGCAGTATACAAAGACACTCAAGATGGTGATGGAATTAGGACCTAGGTTCACTAATTCCACCCCAAAGTGCTCGAGTACCATCGTAAGAAAGGGTGAGCAGCAATGGAGGTCGCACTCACAATACGCTTTGAAGACGAGATTTGCCCATTTTCCCCGACGGCCAATCTCGCCTAATAGCCGAATCCACTTCACCGAGCCTTCTCGAATCTTCCTGGCGTCGACCAAGACTTTAATCTTAGCGCATCCATCTCCGATTCTTCCCACTCTGAAACTTTCTTGGCCATTTCTCTCGTAAACAAGAAGTTTTTGATTGGGTCAAGCATGAGAAGATGAAACCTAGTCGAGGCGAGAAGGCTAAAAGAACAATGTGAGCGATTTGGGGAAAAAGGTAAAACTCTAAGTCTAACTCCGGTGAGTTTTTATAACCGCACGATTGCCACCGCCGGAACCGTTTTCATCGATGTGTCCGTGGAGTCGGTTGCAATTCCCAGATGGTCTGCTCGAGAAAATCAGTTCGCTTTGTCACCCCAAGCGAAATTACTTTCTTGACCAAGTCTTTCTGGTCGAATGAAGTATCGATCGGAAATATTTCTTTCTCCGATTGCCACCGCTTCGGGAACCGTCTCATCGACAGATCTGTGGGAGTCGGTTGCAATTCCTTAGATAGTCTGTTCGAGAAAATTAGGTTCGTTTCGTCACCTCCAAGCGAAATTACTTTCTTGACCAAGTCTTTCTGGTCGAATGAAGTAACAATCGGAAAGGATTTTTCTCCGATTGCCCTACTATGACCACCTCACAGTCGTAGGGGTTTTTACGACTATTTGATAATCGTAAGTAATTTTTTTTCCCCAAGCAAATTCCTGGTCAAAGTAGCACTCAAATATCAAAGAGTTTTTTCCTTCGACCATTGTTCCGCGACATTTTCATAGTCGTAGGACCATTTCCAAATACTTCACCAAGTAAGTTACTCTCACTTGAAGCTGGGGGGCTAGATGACGAGGATCTGATAATCCTCATTTTATCTTTTATCTATAATTCTTATTATGGGTAAATATGATGTCACGTAGTCCCCAGAAGTACCCCTTATATTCATAAGGGGGAGGCCTACCAAGTGGTTGTAAGTTCTCCTACAATCACCCCCATAGTCGTAAGTCTTACTACAACTATGTCATGGTCGTAAGTCCTTCTACGACCACTACCTGGTCGTAAGACCTACTACGACCATTACCCAGTCGTAAGTCCTTCTACGACTATTATCCAGTCGTAAGCTCTGCTACGACTTGTACCCAGTTGTAAGTTCTGCTACGACCAAGTCAACCACGACCACCTTATAATCAAACCTACAAGAGAGTGGGTCCAATTGATTAAGGAATCCGGACGGTCCACATGCACTATTATTCCGTGTAGTAATAGTGCTTAAATACCCCATTACCTCTGAAAGATAACTGCCAAACGGCGTGAAGAAGCCAATGCGCCGGTAATTACTGCCATCATACGCCCATTATTGGATTAATTAGGCGCCTCTTCCGCAGGACAAAATGGCTACTCCTTCACGACTATATAAGGGCATCAATCAGAGGGACAAAGGGGCGGAACAGAGCGAGTCAAGGAGAAACACAAGTACTGTTCTTTGTAATAGTCTTAGTTTCTTGCTTGATTGTCAAGAATACAGTCAATACCACACACACACAGGAGTATGGTTGTTATTCTCCCCGGAGAAGGCCTGAACCTGTATAAAAATCTCGTGTCAATCTCTCTGCGTGATTTCATCTCTAGGAGACCCCCCGAATCAAACAATCTTTACGTAAGATCGGTTCTAAAACACCGACAAACTCCAACTCCAACTCTTTCGAAACCTTCTACCCGCGAGGTATTAAAAACCAAAGTTAAGACTTTAGTTTCTCGAATGCATCTAACCCCCTGCCAATACCTGCTACATGAATTTTTATGGCTGAGGTGGTACAAGGCGAAGGATCATCATAGTAGTTCGAAGAGGAAATTTCACTTTAGTGGGCTCCAAAGGTCAAGGAACTCCTTGGCCTTTGTTCCTTCTTTGTTAGAAGCAGTGGGACAACCCACTTTCACCGTTAATGAGGACTTCATGGCGCTCTTTAGCGAAAGTGGTTTCGAGATCGAGTAAGTTCTTCGATAATAACTATAAAATTTGGCTCATAATGATCAATCCGCTCTTTTCTTTTAGTTTTTCTTTGCCGTCGGACCCGAAAAGGGGACAATTGACAGCTCAAGAACAAACTTCGCCACCAATCGTACCGGTAATAGAGGAATCTCCATCAGAAGAGATTCTGTAAATGGAAATACCTCCTAGGACCACTGAGGAAGTGGTACAGGATGTTCTGACGATGACTACTCGGACATCCAAGGAGATGCCACAGGGCACAGAGGTTCAAACAGAAAGAACATCCCAAGAGGATAAGATGGAAGAGGTGGTCCATGGGTCCACTAGAACAGGAGTGGACCATGAGACCACACGGTCAGAGGAGATCATCGAAACTCAAGACGAAAATAATCATATCTTGGTACTTTTATTTTGAATATACCAGTATAGACCTAACTCATAGAATGTCTTAGGAGTCGCAAGATACTGGGTCTGATCCAACCGGAGGAGTTTTCCGTTTGGTTCAATTGGATAAATCCAAGAAGGAAGTTCCTCTTGAGAGTTCTGCTTCCAGAACCGAAAACAAGGGCATCCAAGACCTCATGACGTCTGTTAAAAGGTGTTGGAAGATCAAAACTTTCGCAGAGAAGAAAGAGAAGCAAGTACATAAAGTTATTGTTTAATCATAAGATTCCGATCAAATAATTAATTTACGCTTTTACTTACACTATAGGGAGTGTTTACTGGCAAAAGCTAGAAAAGAAAATGATGAGTCTGTACTTCACGCTCTCATATTAAAATTGTCTGAGGCGTAGAAAAGATCTGATAGGAGCACAGTGGCCATAGTAGAGAAGACCGAAGAGATCCACTTCGGTGATCCCCTGACCTCATCAAGGTCATTTTCCTTATCCTTACGCTACCCTGAAGTTATTCCCATGCTCCATTTCAGCCTGATTTCGCCAAGGAGATCGATCCCTATGAAGTTTGATGCCACCGCTGTTAATCGCCGTTTGGCCACCCCAAGTCGTCTCCGGCCTCATCATCCTCACCTTCGTGATCGTGGTGAGCTCATGAACCTCATGTGCCCTTCAATTTTCCGAGGGCGAGTAGGTTGCGCCATTTTCCCCGTAGCCACCATGGTGCCACCACGGCTGCATGTCGCTAGCTCGCCTCCTCGCACTAAGCCCGTTAGCACTGTTTGGACTCACTGAGTCCACTGTACCCAACCTTTAGGCTGAAGGATGCCCCCTACGCGAAACCCGTCGCAGACCCGAGGCGCTCTGCCGCTCCTCGCTGCCTCCGGCCATCTCCCTTGTCGCCACAACCACCCATAGCTTCGCCATGCTACCCGCTTTCCATTCCGCCACTCAACGTCGTCGTTCATCGTTTCATTCGCCACCGACGATATCACCATGCCTTTGACCGCGCACAGCTCTGCTTCCTCCTCCTCTCTCTCTCTCACTGACAGTGGGTCCCACTCATGTTTAGGATCTAATTAATGCAAATAACAGTAGTTAAGGGTATTAAGTCACTAACAAGTGGGACCGGTTGAAAAGATAATAAAAAATCTAATTTAAAACGTGTTTAGTAAATGAATCACTAACATGCGGGACCTACGTACTGTTTTCGGTATTAAAGCATGTTTTAAAACCGAGGGGCTGACAAGTAGACCCCACATGTTTGAGGGTTAACTCAAGATTAAAGATCAAAATAGGTTTAAACATTTAGCTAACAATTAATGAGTCTGTAACATGTGATATTGTTATTGTTTTCGTAAATAAAATCAATAAATTAAAATATGATAGACTGACATGTAGGACCCACATGTAAAAAAATAGAAAATTCCATTTTAGTATAAAGGAAATACACTCTCTGTTGGAAAGCATAAATTTTGAAAAATATGCTTTTAATGTCACCCTTTTATTATTTTCAGGATTTTTCAAACCGAGCAAAATTGAAATGCTACTAACTTTTGCATATGAACTCCAAATTGAATGAACCTTTTTTAATTCATCTAAAATCATGTTCTATCTAAATATTCAAAAATATTTAGTTTTTATTGCTGTTGAATTTATTTTACAATTTATGACTTATTATCAGCTTGTTTTAATAGACGTTGGAAAAGCGAACGAATTTCTCGACACCCATCACCTTCATCCCATTATTTCAATTATTGTATGTCATTTTGCAAAGTCTATTATGCATTCGTGTATGTTTGGCTAAAATTGCTATATTTGCGTATACCGGTAGTTAAATTCCTGTCATGTGCATAATTCTCCTTGAGATGTTGATATCCTTCCTGTTGTAACCTCTATGATATGGTTTAGGCAGTAGCTAATGTCAATTTGGGTATTTCGAATATGAGTATCGAATAAATGCTTAGTCGGGCACTAATTTTCACTAAATTTGAACACTTGATAAAAGTTGTGTGTGAATTTGGGAGATTTTGAAATGTTAGACCAGAGGGGTTACCTTAGTTAATTTGTATAAAAATGAAAATGAAAAACTTAGTCTTTGACACGGGCGAGTTATATTATGAACTGAGAAATGCGAGAGGTATATCTCACAAGTAGATAGGGGGAGATCCTCGCCCAGGTCGATTAAGGCCAAACGTTGGTGTATCTAACCTAAGCATAAGCGTACAACCACATGTACTAGTTATGGATAGCCTTAGCTAATTAAGTCATTTAGGATTAGCCTTACATATTGGTAGGCTGTGGTAGTATGAGCATCTCCGGATAAACTTGCTCGAAGGGGCTCCCTTCACCAAGGTATCGGGAACAAAACTTGCCCATACAACGGTGAATGCCACATTGAGACAGGGGTGTACCCGGGTGAAGTGAGGGTTTTCATTTGCCGGGCTAGCGCAAGGTTGGCACTCGGTGATGTAAAGGCTTCGTTACAAACTCTAGACTGTATACTATAACATTGTGTGTGGTGGTATCGATGGATACTGAACAAACTAGAGACCATGTATTGTGTTGGTAAAGTTGTATATCTTTGCAGAGTGTATATCAATTTAAATACATGTAGTCATAGTCATGAATGTGCTAAGTGTCGTATCGCTAGGTATAGTATCTACTTTTGCTAAAACGGTTTGTCGGGAAATGTTGAGATGGTTGTTTGGTGTGAGTGTCATCCCTATGGCTGAGAATAAAATATTGATCGCAGCTGAGGAGGGTTGTAATTTTATTATTGTTAAGTTAAATGCTTGTTATTTCAATATCTATCAATTGCTCTTTAAAATTTTCGTTGCAAATTACTATATATCGATATTGCAAATTAAATTTGCTTAATGCTAAAAATAACTTATAGTGTAGAGCCGTGTTCTTTGATAGCCTTGCATTTATAATTATGTTGTGATACACTACAAGTCTTTTTTAGTACAAAATATACTCAATCTTGCTTGAATTGTTGATCGGAGTATGAGGATGAGCAGATCCCAGACGATGTTTTCTTCGCTCCTGGTACCGGAGGGTATGGGAATGGGTCTTGCTATGGTTTAATCCTTGTCGGTTGCCTGAGGGATGGGTATATTACTGGATATTTTGGATTTATTTGTTATGCTTCCATTGTTTATCTCGCTGCAGATAATTTGTACTATTGCATTTCGTCTCACCAGTATCGATTAATAGATATTCACGTGTAGTTTAAGTGCATGCTATGCATCGATCGTTGGTCAATTCAAACATGGGCTGTCTATTGTTCAGTTAACTGAAATTTCCTTAATATCAGTCAACTTTTTTAATCACCATTTGGATGGGCGACCACACATCATTCATGGTCAGGGCCTCGATATGTCCTGCTGATTGTTGCCGATGCCTGGGGCTGAACAACGCAATAGTTCTAGAACAACTAATTTCAGATGGGAATTGGCACGCAGCATGGTTACCCAGAAAGGAAAAAAAGAGAAGAGGAGTTAATTTCGACGACAACAATTTTTCACATTGTTGGGTTTGTGGGTTTTCCCAATAGCTTCGTGTTGATTTTGTTATTTGGCTTGGGTTTTGGTGTGTTTTTCTCCTCTCTTGACCTTACTTGATGCTAAAGACGTGTAAGTGACGAAGATACCTCTTGGAGACCTGTCGACGATCAAAACGACGATCTTATAAATATACAAAAACAGAGAAAAATAGTGTGTATCTCCTGAAATAGAATGGGGTCACGCTTTATTGCTATGAACTGGCTATTACAAGAAATACATGTGATCAAACAAAACGCTAATCCTAGTTACACCGGAGCGCAATGTTTGCTATGGTGTTGTAATCAAATCGACTGCTAATCTTCTCAAATGCCTCCGATCCGATCTCCCCTCCATCTTCCGCGGTCCTCCTTAAGTAGTTGATGAAGCGGTGGCAGTTGTCCCTTGGAAAGACGCCTGTTGGGAAACGACGCGTCTGGTCGGAGAAAGATGCCAGTTGACAGGGTATCAACTCTTGTGCGGTTATATGTCGGTGAGACATTCAATCGTAGTCCAGTGTCTTAGAATTATGTAACGTCGCGTGGTATAGAATATACAGCACATATTCCATTCATCACACGGTAAGGATATACCTGGATTCTGATTCAGATGATACCAGTTCATAGCCTTACGAGCAGTCAACTGGTCGAGGACTAGGTACGGGACCTTGTCCGGCCAGGGTATTCATTATGTAACATCTGGAATCCTCACGACCAGTGATGTCGTTAACATTAGGGGTTACAACCACGAAGACATATGGTCTCTCTTTATGTATTAAAGTAATACATAGAGGTTTTAATCCTCGTCAAGACCCGATCTCATCCATCTTGGCAATTGTTCTTTGCAAGTTCTGAAGTTTGCCCGGTTTTGGTGGAAGAAATGATTGTTTTAGCGGTTTTGCTCTTGAGTGCTTTTTGGCTTGATTCTTGCTGTCATTGAGGATGCTAGGATACGTGGGAAAACATCATTAGCCATCTTTGGCTTGATTCCACCCACGAGCTCCTTACAATCATCGTTTTTGTATTTGGGTCAGTTTTGGTGCAACTTGCATTCGGATCGAAACAAGTCAAAACTTTGAAAAGATTTGATTCAATCTTTTAATGAATTAGGTCTATAATATCTTAGGCAAGGTGTATACAAAGTTTCAAGTAGATTGGAGCTATGAATTAAAAGTTACATCGATTTGTGATTTTAAAATCGTGCCGATTTTCAGTTCTGTTCTGATAGAGAAGTCAGACTGCCCAAGGCCAGTCGGACTGCCTGCTAGTTGGAGGTCAGACCGCACGAGCAAGTATTGGCTCATTTGGCTCTTTTTTTTTACAAAGATTTCATTATGAGTGTTTAGGCTCTGATCTTCATAGCTTTTTTTATAAATATTGGAGTGAAAGATCTTCAAACTTCTTAAGACAAAAGATTTGAAAAAGTCCATGGCTTCTATGGTGCATATTCAGCCTCTTCTAGTCGCTTCCTTGGTCCAATGTGTAATAACAGAAAATAAAACACTAAAACCAAATCCAATCCTTTGTAGATAATAATAGAGATGTTGATCGATTCATTGATCAATCCCATCAATATATACGAGTAACGTCGGTAAATAACTCATCCGGTATGTGAATTAGTAGGCCTAATGTTAGAGTGACATCGGAACTACCAACCAGTTAGCTTTGTATATTTGATATGTTGAACAGGTCTGCGTAGTTTTGCTGAAGTGACCCGCGGCAGCAGAGGCATTACTGCAGAACAGCTAGGAGTCTTTTGGCTAAGGCCCGGTTAAGTGCTAGTAGTACTGAGAACGCGAGCAATGCAGTCAATTAACAGCGGACTGGTGGAAGCAGCGGCGCCGCCTCACGCTTTGCCCTTCTCGGCCTTGAGGAGGTCCCGAAACCGAAACACGCTCGACCTCTGCGCGGTAAGAAGCCACCTCCCCCCTCGGAAGCAGCGGTGACGTGGTTGGCGATGACGGCGTCGTCCTAGGTCAGGGAGAACCGGAGGAGCCCCTCAAGGCGGTGCAGAGTAGGTCAAAGAGGAAAGGGAGGGGGCGAGGGGTGGAGGTGGAGGGTGGAGGGCGTGGAGGCTGAAGGCCCGAGAAGGAGGAGTGAGGAGGAGGCACGGAGGTGGGCGGTGTAGAGGCGGAGGCGTGGGCGGGCGCACAGGAGGAGGTGTGCGGCGTTGGGAAGGAAAGAGGGGGATCGGGATCGGGTGAGACTTGAAGGTGAAGGTTGGTTAATTTATTTTGGTTTTCAACTATTTTTATAGGAAAAACCGATCTCACAAAAAAACCTGATTCTAGATATTATATCGAATACTGGTTAAACCGAGTTGACCAGTTCGATGTTAATTTGAACAGCCCTAGCAGCAGGGGATATGCCATGTACGGCCGTGAACGCACGCTTCAGTGGCTAACATAGTTCAACCACTGTTTTGAACAGTGATTCCATGTAGCTACAGCATTGTTTTTGTCTGGCGCGTATGGGAAGGTGATCTGTCGCGATGTTTTCACGCCGTTTCGTTCAAAACTAGATTTGTTAGTGCGTTGAAAAATAAAAGGAGACCATGTGATGTGAGTCCAAGACTCCCAATTTGATCGGTTACCACGGGCGTGTGCCACCCAAAATAAAGAAGTAATAATTCAGCGCAGGAGGACGGGCTCAGTCAAACCATGAAATGGCCATGCTGACACTGGCAGTCGCCATACAAACTCCCTGCCCCTCTCTCTTGCAAATTGCCTCGGAGATCCACATCCGTTCTCCCTTGTGCACGCAAATGCTTCCCTTGATTTTACCGCCAGCCCATCTGACTATAAGCAGCCGCGAATTGAAAGATGGCTAAGAGTGCTCGGCCGGAAGCGGAGGCCGACGACGGCGCCGCGTGCCAGGTCGCGGCGGTGCTGGGGGCAGAAAGCCTTGCCACCGCCTCCACTGCTATCGCCATGGCCGTCTCCAAGCCGCCCCGGGGGCTCGACCGGAACCTGTACCTGCTCACCGTCTCAGGGGCCTTCTTTGCCGGGGTTGCAGAGCTCAGCGCCGCCGTCTGGGTGTCCAACGACCCTCGCGGCCACCGCCGTGCTGCCGGGGGGAGGTTCATGCACCCCTCCGTCGCCCCGCTCGCCGTCGCCGTCGATCGGCATCTCGCTGGCGACGCTGATCTGCCGGTAAACCTACATATATATGGCCCTCGTGCTCGTGCGCGGGAGGGATATTCTATGATCGATACTACGTACTTTCGTACGTACGTGTTGCCATTCGCGGATGTGTGAAGCGGTCTGTGTGATCGTATTCGCGTCGTCGAGCTACATAACTACTACACGCCCTCGTCACTGCCACGCCGCTGGCCAAGCTTCGCTGCCACTCGTTGATCCCCGCTCGTGTAGCTACGTACAGCGAGAAGCCAGGACAGTTACAAACGACAAAGGATGAAACGACAGCTACATTTTTTTAAAAAAAAAATCACTTCAATATTGGACCACATGATAAAAATCTAGCGCTCAAATCTCCTCCTCCTCCCTCCTCTCGTCACCCCACCAATTCCTTAAACCTAATCGCGTTGCCCCCTTTCTGGCGCTTGCGTTGCCGCCTTGCTTCCTCACCCATGCACCAGCGAGGTCCACTGCACCTCCACCGTTTCAACCGAGCCTTCAATTTGTCTCACTGGATCCTGTAGCGAGAGTGGCTAGTATTTGCAAGGAAACGATAAAACTAAACAAGATAACCACCACCATTACTTTCAGCGACAGTTAAAAGCAGTTATTGACAAACTTGACAAGTTTTTGACAACAAAAGACCCAGCGCACACATATCTCTTATTATTTGCTGAGATCAAATATAAGGACTCAAAACAGTTGAAAGCACTTATGGAACCAAGAAGGTCCCCAATCCAACACAGATAAACTTGGGTGAAACGACTCACTACGGTAAACGAGACAGCCTCAAGCCAGGTCGATCGATCAAGTATTCACCTGATCTGGTCACTTGGAGATATGCGGGCTGGCCGGGGGCTCGATCGGATCAGATATTGAGATTCACCTCGGCGCCGAGGCCGACGGAGGCGATGAACAGTACAACGAGCGCGGCGTAGGGCATCTTCTTCCCGACGGCGCGGCGGAAGCGGGGATCGCGGGAGGCCCAGAGCCCAGCCCACATGGTGGCCAACCCCCAGGCGAAGACCACCGAGAGGATGACCAAATAGGCCTGCTCGTGGCCAGCGAGCATCCTCGGAGGCGCTTGGTTCGCACGGGCAGAGGCGGCCATGGCGGTCGCGCCGCCGAGCATCACCAGCGCTTGCGGGACCTTCGAGATGTCGCCGTTACCCTGCTGCTCGAAGGCCGTCCTCATGATCTTGCCGACGTCCAGGCTGAAGTTGGTCACCGGAAGAGAGGAAGGTTTGAGGTGGGTTTTGAGTAGTCGACTGTACACATATGACATGTATATAGAGAGATAGAGAGATAGAGAGAGAGAGAGAGAGAGGGGTTGAGTCGTAACCTAACAACCACTGCGAGGCAAAGGCAAAGGCAAGGCAAGGGCAAGGGAATGGGAGTGTTCTCCCCAACAAGTAACAACCACTGCTCGGGAATAGAGACTGCGTGTCTCTGTCCGTCTCTCCAACCACCGCCGCGAGGGAATAGAGACTACGTCTCCCCGGGTGGTCCCTTGCTCCCCTGTCCCCCGCCTTGACAAGCGACCCACCACTCTGCCCTCGTTTCTTTCCATGGCCAGTTAGATCTGTTTTAGCTATGAAATAGCATTACGAATCATGGAGAGATTCCCTCTACTACTCCACTGACGAGAGTTAGTTACGGCTAATTGGTACTTGAGTTTCCTGAACTTTATATACTAAATATGCACCTTCACATGACACGCGGTACTATGTATATAAACTTTCCCATCTCCCAGCCGACCCAACACAAGCCTTCATTTCTCAAGCATACCCAAGGCTAGCTTCACATATTTATATATGTCGCATCGTTCTCTACTTTGTCTTCGTGTTTTATTTTGAGTCGGGAACAGTCAGCTCAAGTAATTAAGCTGTGCGCATGCGGTATTTCATCTTGTGTTCACTGTTCAATTGTTGGTCAATTTGATTGTGTGCTGTCTGCACTTATGTTGGATGGCCTAATCTGGAAGATGGCAAGTATGTGGCGGCCTAGTCAACCGAAAATTAATCTTGGGTTACTTTCTGCACGTTTTTCCCCCAGTTATCTTCATTTTTTTTGTCTCGTCGCATATTAGCTCAGCAGTATAGAGTTTCTCATGAGCGGGAAAGGCGTGATTGTATTACGTGGATATCATAGAGATATGCTTATGATTTTATGATGATGTTATAATTGGCAATAGTATTTGTTATGTATATGTGTATATGGTCCATATGTATTTATAGGCCATGAGGCCCATTAGCCTTTGTTAGGGTTTGTTATGTAGTATATATATACTACAATTTTGATCTAATACAATTGAGAAGTTGTATTCTAACTGGGTAAGGGCAGTCAGTTGGCTTTTGTTTATCGTCATCTTATGGCTTTTGCTTCCGCTACAACTTTAGTTATTTATCTTTTCATTTGGCCGGTCGGCCCTATTTGTGTAATATGAACTTTGAATGTCTTATATGTTGTAAGTTATGAAGACATCGGTATTGTAATGACTTGTGTATGGAATTGATGTTTTAAATTTTGTAAAGTTGTATGCATACCGCTTCTGGGAGGTATACAATGCATCGAGAGCGGGATATTTTGTTTTGTACTGATATGATCAATCGGATGGTTAAATATTACAAGTTAAATACCCGAGTTCTCACAAAAAACCTAGCGCTCCACCATGGCGCGGTGAAGGATGAGGTCAACAGAGATATAGTGCCACTCTTCGCTGTTCAGGACACACTGAACAACAAAGCTGAGGTATAGGGAGATATGACGCACAAGACCACCACAAGATGCTTTGTCCGAACCACCCACACAGCCCCCAAAATCAGAACCTGAGTTTCTCCTTTCTCTAGATCAAGTCAAAGACGACCACAGGAGCTCCAACCGCACACCACAGAAGTTCTCTTCAAGCACCAACACACAGGATGTTGCGCCAGAAAAAAGCCGACAGGATGCACACAAAAAAGAGGTCATGAGTTCTTCACCGATGGCGTAAAGACAACCACGGCGATATCAGAACTACAAAAAATCCCTCTATCTGAAGCCAATATAGGAGGAGAAGAACAGCCAAAATCAGGAGTCTCACTTTTGAAGAAAAAAAAATTGATTTCGAAAAAAAGAGCAACCACTCGGTCATTTGAAAAGGGGAGAAAGACCAGAGGGATCCGACTGGCTACTTCGAACGGCCGCCACAAAAGGCTCGCAGGCCGCTCGTTCCTCCCTCGCCATACAATATGTTATTATATATCTATCAAACACGATATGTTATTATCCACACTGCTGGTGGAGTTGAGGGCAACACGTGTACACACACGCATCGTCAACTTGTTAATTACTGGACTGTCCATCCATCTTAACTGGTAATTAGGATCCTTTCTTCTTCTTCAAGACTCGGAAAAGATACAAGCTAACACTGACAGATGTATGCGTTATGGAGGCTTGAAAGTTGAAACTGATGAATCCAGTATGTACTGCCAATAGATTGGCAATCTACTGGAGGTGGGGTGGGTACATGTGTGTGTCTACCGTGGGCAACTGGGCACTGGGAGAGACACAGAGAGTAACCATATCAGGCAAGGGAGACGCATGGTGTATAAATCAACTGTGTATATACAGCCCACCAGTTCAGTTCGTTCCTCCGTTGCATTGGCACTTAGCGGTGGGTATTAGGCCGGGCCATGCTGGCATAACATGGTCCCATTGTATTTTGGGCCGCGTCGTGCCATGTTGGTTCGGTCCGGCCACCCCATCGTGTCGTGTTGTGTCGGCTCGTCTCGTCTCCGGTCAGATCCAGGTATAGCCTAAAGTCCACCGTGCCATGCCAACCCAAGCCCAGCCCTAAGTAACTATAGACGTCCGGGAAGACGACAGCTGCCGCCGCCACCTAGGAAGACAAAGACACCCGTGCCCCATCCACGTCCGCTCCCCCTCGTCATAGCCTCCTTTTCCTGAACGCCGATGAAAAACTCTGCCTACCTCGAACGCGACGCGCGCTTGCGAAGGGGGTGAGAAGGACGACAACGAGTAGGAGGGTGGAGGGCGGCAGCGCGTAATGAGGGAGAGGGAGGGCGGCGACACATGGGGAGGGAGAGGAAGAGGGAGGAAAGGGGCAACCGACGGTGCGTGGGGAGGGAGAGGGAGGGAGGGCAGCGATCGACGACGCGTGGGGAGGCAGACAATTGGAGTTGGAGGAAGGGGAATCACGGAATGTGATTAGGGATTATGAATTTGGGAGCTGGGGTTTGGGAGAAGGTGTTGAGGATGGAGGTTGGGGGAGGTCGGGAGAGATGTTGGACTAGGCGGGGTGGCAGAAGGGGGTGATTAGTTGGGTCAGGCTGGTGTGTGTGTGGCAGGAGGGTGATTGGGCCAGGCCGAGGGGGGGATTGGGTTAGAACGGGAAGGTTGGACCTATTTCGTGCTGAGCCGGCCCAAGCATGGTCTAACTGCCGCCCCGCTTAACGGACCGCATTCTCAGGCTCAATCCGGCCCGTCGTTCGTGCCGTGCCAACCCAGCCCACAACGTGTCATGTTCTCAGGCTCAACCCGATCCGTCGTTCGTGCCATGCCAACCCAGCTCACCACGTGTCGTGCTTAGACCGTACAGTATCGATCGAGCTTTGGACCAACCAAGAAAGCACAACCTAAGTTCCAACTCTATTGGCACTGTAGCACCTCAATCCTACTAGCTTGCTTGCACAGTTGCATCCAGAACCCATGTATACATACGGTAGCGCTGTAATGTCCACCATCTTTGCGCAGCAGGAGATCGGCAACAACAATGTCGTCGATGCCATTGCCATCGGGATCGACATCGGCGGCGGCGAGTCGTCAAGCGGCAGCGGCGGCGCAGACGCTTTGGGAGCGGGCTTCCTCACTCCGGTCGTGGATGTCCGCACGGCTCTCTCAGGGGGTGCTCTTCCTGCACCACGTAGCGGCCTACTACCTCACCCTTATGGGGATCTTCCTCGCCGGACTGGCCGAGGTATGGACTGTTAGAATGATCTCGGGGCATTTGGCCCAACGGCCAAATGCCCACCCCTCCGATCGCGCCCTGATCGGGGGCGCCCAGCCCAAGATTGGCTGTTGGGCCCCTGTCGCAAGCGCTATAAAGAGAGGTGAGGGCCGGGGTGGCACGGGACACGAGGTTGACCGCGCCGCCGCCACAAACCCTAACCGACACCAAACCATAATCCGATCCAGTGGGTAGCGCTCCAGCGACGGGAACACCCACCGGCGGTTTGTCACCGGATCTGCTCCACCGGACGCGCTCCAGGGACGAAGATCGACCACCGCCGCCTTCACCGACGGGATCGACTACAGCCGACTCTACCACCCGCAAGTCGCAATGGCCAACCCTACTTCATCTACGTCCGACGGTAACCTCTCTCGCTCTCGGTCACTCTCGGACCCGATCCAAAAACCATGAACCCAAAGAGCAAAAGAACCCCAGATCCAGAGAGATCAAAAGATCTAAACTAACAATGGTATCAGAGCCAAGACGGCAAAAGAAGATCCAAAAGAAGAAGAAGGAAAAATAGAACCGAAACCCTAACCCTAGATCCAAAAGGCCGGGACTCACCTGGTCGTGCGGAAGGGTCGGGCGAGCCGTGTGCTCACAGGAGTCGTCGCTGGCGTGTGGGAGACCGGCCGAGCCGTAGTCTCGCCGGCGATCCACGTTGAAGGCCGCCGCCGACCGCTCGGGACGAGATTTGGACGCGCCGGTCGCGCGTGAAAGGGCGCCGACACGGAGCCGCTGACGGCGACGCCGCTCCTCTCGTGGAGCGCGCGACGCCGGCGAAGGGCCGCGCGGCGCCACCTCTCCGCCGTTTCTTCCTTCGCCCGAGCAAAGCGAGAGAGCGAAAGAGAGAGATCGAGAATGCGCTAGGGTTTCGGGAACGCGCGCTTCGCCCTTTTTGTTCGCCGAAATCCGCGCCGAACCGCCGACGGATCAACGGCTCGGATGCGCCACGCGAGCGAACGATGCTGAAGGCCAAGATGAATTCAAACCGCCGATGTGAATCTGACGGCTGAAATCGCCTCATGTAAACCCTAACGGCCATCGTGTGGTGGGCCGCATGAAGAATGGGCCGAAAAACAAACAAGTGGGCGAATGGCGGTTTGAACGATACAAAACCGGTTTTGCACAGTATATCGGCCGGTTTTGAACAGTAAATCCCGAAATTGAATTTAATTTATTTTCAGAAGTATTTTTGAGTGAATTTCAATAGAAGAATTGTATAAAATCTCTGTAAATTTTACACCAACGTGTTATTATTTCCAGAGATTAATTGTGTATAGTTATTATGCTTCTGAATATTGAATTATTTTAGAATAATTACAGTTTCCGCTGCAAAAGTTAAATATTGATAATTCTTTTAATTAAATTCGAACCAACGAGAGAATTTAATTTTTAAGAATTTATTGTGAATTATGATATTGTTATTTTCTGGCCAAAGTTGATAATAACAGTATTATAATTTTAATTGATGTTTTATGCATTGTTTCTATTTCTGCCCAACGGTGATATAGATTTAATGTATAATTAATTTAATTGTATGTCATATTATTTTGACCAACGTTGGAAATAAGACATATAATTTTAATGTTACGTTCTCACTTTATTTGATCTACATTTTGTGGAGGATACAACTTGATGAGTTGTATCGAGAAATACCCACTCTCAAAGGAGATAATTATGGAGAGTGGAAGAAAAGATAGACTTAGCGTTTATCTTAGGCGAGGTGGACTGGGTCCTCACTACAAGACGACTCCACCCGAGCCTACGGCACGGTGAGGGGTCAAATCGAGGATGATATCTTGCTTGGCGTAAAAGACGAGAGATCATGCTCCTACTGCATGTCTTATGACCTAGAGCATAAGAATGGACCACACCAACAAGAAATGTATGGTGTGATAAAAATCGATTGAGCCCACAATTGTGGGCTCAATCGCAGATCGTGACATCCGCAGAATACCTTGATAAAATAAAGAGTCGGTTCATGGCTCTTCAAAGACATATGCAACACGGTGATTAAGCGACTTGTGTGAGAGGTATTCGGTGGTGGGATAAGAGAACACATATTGAGGATGAGCAACTTAGCATCCAAGCTTAAACCAATGGATTTGGCACTCAAGGATGAGTTCCTTATTCACTTGATTTTTGCTTCATTGCGAAACAGTTTGACACTTTTGTTGTCAATTACAATATGCACTCGATAAATGGGACTTAGAAAATGCATAGCTATGTGTGTTCAAGAGGAGGAAAGATTTAAATCCTCACATGGTGGATCTATCAACTATGTGAAGGATAACAAGAAAAAGAACTTTCACAAGACCTCCTTCTCAAGAAACAAGGGAAAAGCATCATCCATCAACCTCAATGAATAAATTTGTTTGTAGACAAAGATCGTTGTCTTCATCGCAAGAAGACAGACACTACAAGAAGAACTGTCCCGATTACTTAAAGATGATCATGGCAAAGAAAGGTGAGAATATTATTACATTTATAAATGAATACTTATATGTACAATATTCAAATCCACTTGGTGGATTGACTCAGAGCAACTGCTCATGTTGCTAATTCCTTCTGAGGATTCCGTTCGACGAGGACTACGCAAAGAAACGAAAGATGCATTAAAGTCGCAAATGGAGTCCAAGCGAAGTTGAAGCCGTTGGCGATCTTTCATTAGAGTTAGCTAATGGCTCCAATCTTTTACTTAGAGATGTTCTTTTTGTTCCCTCTTTACAGAGGAATTTGATTAGTGTTTCCAATTTGGATAAAGATGGTTATGATTGTAATTTTGGAAATGGCAAGTGCGAAATAATATTTAATAAAGAATGTGTTGGTCTTGCCATATTACAAAATGAGCTTTATTTGTTATCATTGTGTGATGATGTGAATGTCGTATGCGATAATGAGAACGTCGCGTGTAGAAAGTGAGTGAATCCTCGTCTCTGAACGTAAATGTAAAACGAAAGAGAACTCATAATGAATCGTCGAAATTATGGCACTGTCGTTTGGGCCATATTTCGAGGGGGAGAATAGAAAGACTAGTTAAGAATGAAATTCTTCCTCTATTAGAGTTCTCAGACTTAGTTCAATGCAGAGAATGCATTAAAGGAAAATATGTAAAGAAAATTAAGAAAGGCGCAAAAAGAAGCACAGGAGTTCTATAAATTGTTCACACGTACATTTGTGGTCCTTTTCCGTGAAAAGTGTGGATGGTTATGACTCGTTCATAACATTCACTGATGACTACTCCGTTATGGATATATTTATCCAATCAAAGAAAGAAATGAAGCCTTGGATAAATTCAAGATATTTAAGGTCAAGTTGAAAACCAACACGATTTAAAGATTAAGATAGTTCGATCCGATCGTGGGGAGTACTACGATCGACATACCCCATATGGACAAGTTCCTGGACCTTTATGAGGTTCTTACAGAAAATGGCATAGTAGCCCAAGATTCTACAGGCGAACCTCAAAGCAAAATGGAGTAGTGAAAGACGCAACTGCACTCGATGGATATGGTGCGAAGCATGATGAGCTACTCCACACTCCCATTGAGTTTATGGATGGAGGCGTTAAAACCGCCATTCATATTCTCAATAGAGTGCCTAGTAAGTCGGTGCCCAAAACACCGCACGAGTTGTGGATGGAAGAGTTCCTCACTAAACCACTTACGTGTGGGGAGTCCTCTTTGAGGCTAAAGTATTTAACCCAAACCTTGGGAAGCTAGATCCCAAAGCAGTAAGTTGCCATTTCATTGGCTACCCCGAAAAGTCAAAAGGTTTTCGCTTCTCTTGTCCGCATGGATATACAAAGTTTGTAGAAACGAGACACGCTGTCTTCTTAGAGGATGAAATGATGAGGGGAGCATGGTAGCTCGAGAGTTTGATCTTGAAGAGAAGCGGTATATGTGCCCACTCCGATGATTCAAGAGCCACTCTTCTCACTACTCTTTGTCATTGCACAGACGGTACATAAGATATCTTGTGGTGCAAGACACATTATTGTTCCTCCCGTGGCAACATTGAATGAGAATGAGGAACCTGTTCTTCAGATCCTATAGAACCCATTGCCACAAATGAGGGGAGCAACAAAGACCTCAAAGCAGAAGATGTACCAAATATGGAGGCCCCGAGGAGGTCTCAAAGAGTAAGAAGATCAGCTATTTCTGATGATTACCAGATTTATCATACAAAGGAATTTCAAATGGAGGATGATCCCACCTCATTTGAAGAAGCCATGAGAAGCGAAAATTCCTCAAAATGGCTTGAAGCCATGGAAGAGGAAATGAGGTCCATGAAGGCTAATAAAGTGCGGGACTTGAAATTATTCCTAAAGGAGCCAAAGCAAGAGGTCAGTAAATGGGTCTACAAAACAAAACTCGACTCCCAAGGAATGTAGAAAGATACAAAGCGCGACTTGTGGCAAAAAGGTTTTACTCAAAGAGAAGGATTGATTACAATGAGACTTTTCTCCGGTCTCATGTAAAGATTCCTTCAGAATCATAATGGCATTAGTAGCACATTATGATTTAGAGTTACATCAGATGGATGTAAAGACGGCATTTCTTAATGGGGATTTGGAGGAAAATGTTTACATGGCACAACCAAAAGGTTTTGTCATGGAAGAAAATGAAAGAATGGGATGCCGCCTAAAGAAATCGATTTATGGGTTAAAGCAAGCTTCAAGACAAGTGGTACTTGAAGTTTGACAAGACAATAAGAAAATTTGGTTTTAAAGAGAATGTAGAAGACAATCAGTGTCTATACAAAGTTTAAAGACGGAAATTTATCTTCCTAATCAGTATGTGGATGATATCCTACTAGCTAGTAGTGATGTCGATCACATCGAGACGAAGAGATTTACGTCCTCAAACTTTGATATGAAAGATCTTGGTGATGCTTCGTTCGTTCTAGGGATCAAATTCACCGAGATAGAAACAAAGGGATATTGGGACTATCACAAAAGACATATATAGAGAAAGTCTTAAAAATTTGGGATGCATAAATGTAGTCCTTCACCGCACCTATAGTCAAGGGCGGCAGATATGGGGATTTTCAATGCCCCAGAACCGAGATGAGATCGATCAAATGAAAGCGGTTCCATATGCTTCAAATTCGGAAGCTTACAAGTATGCTCAAGTGTACTGCATACGACTTAGCTTTTGTTCTGGGTTACTTGGCGATTCCAGAGCAATCTGGAATAGAACATTGGAAATTGATAAAGAAAGTCTTGCGTTATTTGCAAGGAACAAAAGGCCTCATGATGACATACGAAGATCGGATCTACTCCACATAGTGGGGTATCTGATTCGATTTTATGGGAGATGATAGAAAGTCGACATCCGGATATGTCTTCACTCTCATTGGAGGAGCTATATCGTGGAAAAGCTCAAAGCAAACCGTCACTACATCGTCCACAATGTATCCGAGTTTGTATCATGTTATGAGGCTACAGGCAGTGAAGCGGCTTAGAAGTTCATACCCGGTTTAAAAGTGGTTGACGACATCAATAGACCACTTAAGTTGTATCTGCGATAATGAACCGTGATAATGTATGCCCACAACAATAAGTCAAGTGGTGCCGCCAAACACATTGACATAAAGTACTATGTTGTGAAAGATAAAGTTCGGGATCAAATTATAAGTCTTGAGCATATAAGTACTGCAAAGATGTTAGCGAATCCGCTTACTAAAGGCTTACCACCCAACGTGTTCGAGAGAACATATAGCAGGCATGGGTTTAAGGAAAGCCTATGATTCTGGACTAAAAGATGGCCCAAAAGATTAAAGCAACTATTTGAACAATGAGGTGTATTGTAGTTTGTTGAATCTATCGTGAATTGACCGTGACGATGAGACATGTTCTATGCACTAATCTGTGATGGAATGAGTAAAGTAAAAAGCAATTAAAGATAAAGTATAGAGTGAGATCAAGGGAGAATGTTAGAATGATCTCGGGGCATTTGGCCCAACTACCAAATGCCCACCCCTCCGATCAGCGCCGATCGGGCGCCGAGCCCAAGATTGGCTGTTGGGCCCCTGTCGCAAGCGCTATAAAGAGAGGTGAGGCAGGGGTGGCACGGACACGAGGTTGACCGCCGCCGCCACAAACCCTAACCGACACCAAACCATAATCCGATCCATTTGGTAGGCTCGGCGACGGAACACCAGCGGCGGTTTGTCACCGGATCTGCTCCACCGGACGCGCTCCAGGGACGAAGATCGACCACCGCCGCCTTCACCGACGGGATCGACTACAGCCGACTCTACCACCCGCAAGTCGCAATGGCCAACCCTACTTCATCTACGTCCGACGGTAACCTCTCTCGCTCTCGGTCACTCTCGGACCCGATCCAAAAACCATGAACCCAAAGAGCAAAAGAACCCCAGATCCAGAGAGATCAAAAGATCTAAACTAACATGGACCGCCTTCTGGTCGTCGTCATCGGCTTCGGCGGGTACGCCATCCTGTTCAACATGGCCTGAGCGAGATCAGCTCTCGATCGCCTGCCTCGTGAATCGTGGCTGTACGTACGTTCCCGGTGGCCACAAGTTTGGGCCGGGCCGGGCTCGTACGCACCGACTCCCATTCCCATACCCACTCAAAGCCCAGAGACCGGCCCATCCTCGCCCTCCGTCTTCCCGTCCGGCTCGCTTCCCCTCCCCATCTCCGAATCGATCTCTCCTTCCTTCCCCGACTCGTCTTCTCCCCTCTCCTCCCACCTCTCTCTTACTTAGGGTTTGGATTCGCATCTCGCCGCCGCCAACGCCATGGAAGACCGGTAAGCACTTCTCCTACTCTGCCTCCCCGGAACTTCCCCCTCTTCTGCCCTAGGGTTTCGTCGCCTAACCCCAATCCCCCCTGCGATCCACGCTTGCAGCTACATCGACGAGGACGGCGAGCCGCTCATGGACTTCGACGCCCGCGACCCCTCGCCCGAGCCGCAGCCCTACGACGACCTCGAGGACGACCTCGGCGACGACGGCGGCGGCGCCGACTGGAACCGCGACCGCTCCCCAACCCCCGTGCACGGCGAAGACGGCGCCGGGTCCTCGTCCAAGCCCCGGAAGCGCCTACTCAAGAAGGCCGGGGGCGGGGGAGGCGGCGACGGCATGCCCGGTGACGGGCTGGACGACTGGGGGTTGGAGGCGGCGGCGTTGGCGGATGCGGATGTGGACCCGGAGGCCGACGCGGCGAAGAAGAGGAAGGGCTCGTCGGTGCTCAGGGACCTCGCGAAGGGCGGGGGCAAGGAGAAGAAGGAGAAGAAGAGGAGGGAGGACGGGAGGGAGAGGGACAGGGGAATGGGGATGGCTCGGGAGAAGAGGGGCTCGGGAGGGAAGGGCGGCAGCGGCCACGAGGAGCAGGATGAAGGGGAGAGGGAGATCCAAGAGCTCTGGGATACCATCGCCGGAGGCGGCTCTGAGGTAACAACAACTGCTTCCGATGTTTCACTGTATTTTAGATGTTCTTCATCCGGAATTTACTGTATGTGCCTTGTATGTTGTATTAAAGGTCACTATAGCACTTCCAATTAGGATGTATTGTAGACACTATAGCATACAGTGAAATTATGTAAGTTGTAGTTTGGTGGCCTTTGCTGCATAGTTTCAATTTATTGAGATGTGAACGTGATGCTTGGTTATTATTGAATCAATCATGGTTAGGCTTCTTGAAATGCATTTGGTCTTGGTCCACCCAGATGGTATTGGCTTAATTTTGCAAGGAAAGCTTTGGCTTTTATGAGATAACTGCGATAGCTTTTAACTTTTTCTCCCATAGGATATCAAATTGTTTCTTTGATCTGTTCTGGTTCTTCTGGATTTACGCAGTGTTTAGATCTGTTGCTGTCATATCTTATTTCTGAGGATGATACTTAGATATAATTAGAACACTGCTCTATTGACATCTATCTGGAGAATATCTTACTTTTAGACGATATGGCAGTGTCAGGCTTGTTTGCTGATACCTTACTCATCTTCATGATTTTTGAGTTTGCTTGTGCTCTCAGCCTCTCATTTCTTGCAATTTTTAACTTTATGGAAAATTGCTTACTTAGGATGGTATGTGTAATTGATATTTAGTGTGGAATTTTGGCATATTGAGTCAGTTTTTTAGTATTGGTTAGGGGTGTTGGTGTTGCATTGTTTTATTTAGCTTCACATTCCTCTTTGACCTACTTTTTTCATAATCTGGGACAAATTGACACACTCTGTTAACATTTTATTCTTGTGGAACAGGATGATCAAGAAGGTGTTAGAACTGTAGATGATGATAACTTCATCGATGATAGTGGGGTTGACCCAGCTGACCGCTATGGCAGTGATAATGGTGGCCACTCTCCTCGACATTATCCACAGGTATTCAGCCTTAATTGCTCCGATGCTGTAGGTCATTCTTTTAGTTTCAGTTTTTAGACAAATTATTGTGAAGGCCGAGTCAAAGGTATGTTTGTTGAAGGTGATTGATTGTGGGGATCATTGACTTTTACCCTTTGGTTAACCAAAAAAATAAAAATAAAAATTGAACCGAGTAGTTGAATTGGGACCATTTATTTGTAAAGGAAGGAAAAGAAAAAGTAATTTGCCGTATAATATGTGCTGTTACTAAGTTATCCTCTATGGGCTGTGGTTGCTTATGGTTGTGTTTCATATCAATGATTGATTATAGTGAGTAGTGACTGATAGCAATATCCAAGTTGTTAAGGTTATGGCCTTTCTCAGTTAATGCACATATGTCATGTGCCAGGATTCACCTTAGGAATGCTGGTATTCAGTAATAGAGGAATGATGTTGGTATCACATAATGCCGTACCCTGCAGAAGTAGATTGTAGTTTTAGAGGTTATGGTGCTTTACACAAGAATTACATAATATTTTGTTGATCCTGATTTATTTCTTGTGTTTGTTAGTACTATGTGAACTAATTCTCTTTATTATAGGCAGAGGAAGGTGAAGATGACGAAATTGAGCGACTCTTTAAGGGTGGTAAGAAGAAGAAGAAGAATGATAGACCACGTGCAGATATTGGTCTTATAGTGGAACAATTCATTGCTGAGTTTGAAGTAGCGTCTGAAGAAGATGCAAACCTAAATAGGCAGTCAAAGCCAGCCATTAATAAACTTATGAAGCTTCCACTGCTCATAGATGTTCTCTCAAAGTAAGGTGTTCGGATGTAGCCATTGATAGCGACATGACTTTGCATGTGGTGCCAATCCGTTTTGCTATCTCTTGTAGCTAGTTATAATTATTTTGTTTGTATTTCACTATTTTGTAGGAAGAATCTCCAGCAGGAATTCCTTGATCACGGAGTACTCACTCTTCTAAAAAACTGGCTTGAACCTCTACCTGATGGAAGCTTGCCAAATATGAATATTCGAAGTGCTGTTCTGAAGTTACTAACTGATGTAGGCAAACTTCCTTTCCCTTTTTTCCTTTTGTACTAGGGAACTTAGTTTTAGCATAAGAACACAGTTTTACTTCACTGTGATTATGACTTTGATTGTCATTCCCTGGGATCTACTTTCTTATGAAAGATTTGTGTCTATTTTTACACAGTTTCCCATTGATTTGGAGCAATATGACAGAAGAGAGCAGCTTAAGAAAAGCGGTCTGGGAAAGGTATATTTGTTATTTGTTGCATTCTGGAAGTTTCACTTCCAGACCATCTGCTGTGTACTAACTACTAACTCTCCCATGATGCATATACAGGTCATTATGTTTTTGTCAAAATCTGATGAGGAGACTACCGCTAATAGAAAACTGGCCAAGGAACTGGTTGATAAATGGGTAATTTCTTGTTCTTTCTAATCATTAGTATTGGTATGATTGTTTGATGCTGAAGGCTCCTGGTCTATGATGACTAACTGTCAACAAAAATAACAGAGTCGACCAATATTCAACAAGAGCACAAGATTTGAGGATATGAGGAGATATGATGATGAAAGAGCTCCTTACAGGCGACCTCAAATGAAGAAGTAAGTGCTGCACTTCACATTTACTTATCTCCCATGAGAAGGCCTAATATCTAAATGACAATCTTCTAATCTTGAGTTTTCTTTCTCTATTTTGTATTCTTCTCGGTTATTCTCTCCTTTGATGAAGGCCTTCGTCAAGTAGTTCTGGAATGGAATCCAGAGACGATGATCTTGATGCCGACTTCTCTCAGTAAGTCCAATCACTTAGTCTATTTGTTTTACCTTTGGTGCAGGTTGTGTAGCCATTCCCATACTTGTTTGTTTAATTTATTTTGTGCTGTGAATACAGGCGTAAGTCTGGGCAAGGTGGTGCAAGGCAGCATGCTTCTAGGCCAGAAGCGTCGCCTTTGGACTTTGTCATTCGTCCACAGTCCAAAGTTGATCCTGAACAGATAAGGGCTCGTGCCAAGCAGGTTGTCCAAGACCAGCGCCGGCTGAAGGTTTGTCCCCACCTTCTAGACTAATCTTTTTTGTTGGCATATTATAAGCTGTCAGGTTATGTCATGCTATGTTAACTGTGGAAATTAGACCATTAATCGTTCTTGTTGGGCATGCAGATGAACAAGAAATTGCAGCAGCTGAAAGCACCAAAGAAGAAAAACCTTCAGGCGTCAAAACTCAGTGTGGAAGGCCGTGGGATGATCAAGTACTTGTAAACTGCCCACCCTGATGTCCTTGCCCTGCGACGCCCCTGCATCACATGACTGTCTGCAGTGGGTTGGTGAAGCAGTATCAAGCACCCTACCACCATCCGAGCGCAATTAGTTTGGCTTTCAATAATTACTTGGATAATCAAGGATTGTTGATCCAAGATTTTTCCAGCCTAGTAGGGTGCAATGAGTGAACTTCAGAGACTGGATGATTTGAGCACAATTTATCAGAAGGCTTATACTATTGTTATGCATGATTATAGTGTGTGTCAAGCAGAGTGGTGCCTTTACTGTATAATGTTTGTCATGCTTCACAATGGAATCTGATAAGGCTGTAAGTTGAGTTGGATTGAAGTTTCACATACTTGTACTTGAAGGACATGAATACCTGATGCCTTATTATGGAATCAAAACATAGTGCGACAACAGATTAATTGTGCTTACTGCATCAGAGACACTTACCTGAATATGTGAAATGTCAATAAGATTTTTTTATTCAACTTGCTATCTGATTGGAAGCTAGAGTCTAGAGCTGCTAAGCAGTTTGCATCATAGCGGCTAGTTAAGCATCTCCGTGTGATGATGTGTATATGCTTGAACAGCCTTCTTCTTGTAGCTAGGGAATTTGGTCAATGTGATGCTAAGTGCGTGCCGACAGGTACAGTAGGATGCGGATAGGCAAGTACGACAGACATGATAATCAAGTCATTAACTCTCAAGCTATATCTGGAGAACATTTGGAGGTCCTAAGCGCGTGCTGACAAGATACAGTAGGATGCGGCTAGGCAAGTACGACGCTTACAGCTTGTCTTCGTTTGGTCGAAGAGATGTTGAGGTGTAGCGATAACCGCTTCAGTCCGGAGCGTAAAATGATTGCTAAGCAAAGGCAGTTCACCAACCAAAACGTAAATTGCTCGGGACAAGGTAGCGGTCTTTATTTGTAGCCTTCGTAGCAGTTAATACAAGAGTTAATATAGGTGTGTCTTGCTGTTTTGCCAACGCTCAAGGCATGTTCGGAAGGTGGCAATTGTATCAGTACAAAATTTGACAGTTTATATCTATCTGTTAGAAACATCATTGGTACTCGTTTGGAACGCGGAAAGTTTTCCAGATTCCAACGCGAACTGAACCGTTCGCTCGAAATAGGCTCTCGTCTGTTCAACGACATCCATTAGCAAAACAAGATTACTGTATGGCGTTGAGAGAGAGAGAGAGAGAGAGGGAGAGAGAGGGATGATTATACAAGAGGGGAAATAGTAGAACTTGCGGGAAGTAAACAAAGACAAGGGATAACAAAAAAAACATGAAAAAGGCACGTTTTGAAAAAGAGAAATTTTATAGTATATTCTACCGGTAGGTATAAATTAAATATGATAATTAATTTGTTAATTGTACATTTTTTGTATTTATAATTTGTTTTGTGATGATATTATGAATTTTTCCTAACTATGATTGAAAATATTATTCTCGTGGTATGTGATTCTCACATGGACAATTAGAAATCTACCTTTACGAAAT
Organism: Hsuehochloa calcarea; assembly: GCA_036346395.1. Lineage (NCBI taxonomy): Eukaryota > Viridiplantae > Streptophyta > Magnoliopsida > Poales > Poaceae > Hsuehochloa > Hsuehochloa calcarea. Next base: position 80,411,039 of record CM070593.1, on the reverse strand, counting down.
TGTACTACTTATAATTTCAGGTGCAGTATAACTAAATGATATCTTATGTAGATTAAAAAGCTCGGGGAAAAACGTAAACCATTCCACAGTTTCCCTTCTCAGAAAAATACTAAGTATAGAGGTCTCTCTTCTCCCTAATTTCCCCCTCCATTTCCACCTCCTCCCTTCCATCTCAATTCTCACGAGACAACAACCCGCGCTCGCATTCCTCGCGCTGCTCCCCCCAGGTTCCAACCGGCCTCGCACCCGCGCCCCTCGCCGCCGGCTCCATGCCGCGGCGGGGTGACACGGCGGTGGTCCCCATTGACGTGGCCGGCGGCGGCGAAGGAGGAGGAGGAGGCCAGGAGCGGCCCAAGAGCCCGCGCCGCCGCAGCCACGGCCCCGGGCACCACGGCCATCACGGGCCGCACCACCAGCACCGGAGCCGCCCGCCGCCGCCCCACCGCCGGAGTTCCGGCCGTTCAGGCGGTGGTTCCCGTTCCTGTGCCGCTCTTCATCGTTGCCAACGTCGTCCTTTTCGTCCTTACCATGTACATCAACGACTGCCCCGCGCACGCCGAGGCCGCCGGCGCCGCGATAGGCGGCTCCGCCGGCGAGGGCGCCGCCGCGCAGGGGTGCTGGCTCGCGCCGGAGCTCGGGAGGTTCGCATTCCAGTCGTACAAGGAGAACCCCCTGGTCGGGCCCTCCTCCGCAACGTAAGGCGCCCTTAAAATCCACAGAAAGTTTGGATCTTTGGCACCTCTTGATGTAGATGCCTGCATTGTGTGGAATGGTTTAGATTTGATCAAATGCGCTTCCCTTGTGGCCAAAATTCGATCGTATTAGGCGTCATTGTAGAGCAATTCGGTTTTTAGTGTGAGGTTTGCAAAAAAAAAAAAAAAAGGAGCTCCTTGATTTGGTAGGACGTTATCTTTTCTTATTAAAATTTTAAAAGAAAACTGATATGATAATCTTAGGTATAATTAAAATGCTATTTCTTTGTTTAAGAGTGGTTCAAACTCCAGTCTTTATATTTGATCAAGCTTGCTTGCTGATTTTGCATAAAAATGGTGGCTTTTGGTGACACTTGTTTGAATTTGATCGAAATTGCACTGTTGTACGTCTAGGGTTGTTGTGGACAGAGAAGTTGTATATTTTAAAAGTAGGCAATTTTAAGTTTTCATCATAAGTTGGTCCAAATTTTATTTTGGGTAAAATTTGTGGACAAGTTTTTTGAACTCCAGAGATAGGCTTTTCTTATATTGGGCCCCCTTTTTATAGGTGAATTTATGTTCATGTTCTTGTTTTTTGGGCGAGGATCCTCCACTATTTATTTGTAAGCCTTATGAATGTTTTAAAGATTGAACTTTGAGCGAAATGATTGCAGGGTGGAACACAATATCCCCAACACGTAGAAAAAATTATCATGTAGTAATGAAATTTGTTAAATTGGTTCTCTCGGAAGCTCTGAAATAATCAGCTACTTGTTCTTATCATTATCCAAATATTCATTTTTGGATAGCTGCTGTATTGTCCTGCTCTTATGGAAACGAATATTTGTGTTGCATTTACTTTTGTCTTGTTATGTTTGAATAACCAGCTGTCCTAGTCGGAAGTGAGTTATATATGAGAGACTCGGTCTAACCTCATTTTTTTAGCTGTAGCAATCCCTTAGATGCAGCAAGTGTTGAATAGTCTTCTCTTAAAATCAATGACTGTTTATTTCCAAATCAGAGACCAATGGGGAAGGGAGTGCAACGTAATGTAAAGATGTTACAGTTTTGTCTTGTTCTGTACTTAACTACTTATATAATATTTCCTGATTAAGGTTCAACTGACATATGTACCAATTCCTCAGGCTGTTGAAAATGGGGGCACTAGAAACTAGTAAAGTTACCAAAGATCACGAAGGCTGGCGCCTCATCACTTGCATTTGGTTGCATGCTGGTGTTGTCCACATACTTGCTAATATGTTGAGTCTCCTATTGATTGGAATCAGGCTCGAGAAGGAATTTGGTTTCAGTAAGTGTTGAAATAATTTTACATCAAACTTCTTGAGATTTTCATTTCATTGCACACTGGAGTCTGGACAGTTCCTTCAAGACCTAATAGCCATATAACTTAACCATGGATTAATGATTGTTTGTCGCAGTGAGGATTGGCACATTATATGTGATCTCTGGGGTTGGTGGTAGCTTGCTGTCTGCTCTATTTATGGTGTCGAATATCTCTGTTGGTGCTTCAGGTGCTTTGTTTGGATTACTGGGCTCCATGCTGTCAGAGCTGATAACAAATTGGACAATATATGAGAATAAGGTTTCTTCTAAAATCTATGCAATCTTTTCATAAATTGTACCATATTTATTGTGTCTAATTTCATCCTTGTTTAAAAAAAAACAGATTGCAGCTTTATTGACTCTAGTTATGATCGTTGCTGTCAACTTAGCTGTTGGGATCCTTCCGCATGTGGACAACTTTGCTCATATTGGAGGATTTGTATCGGGGTTCTTTCTTGGTTTTGTGCTTCTAATCCGCCCTCAGTTCGGATACATTAACCAAAAGAATTCTCCTCTTGGATTTCCCATGGGCACAGCTAAACGCAAGTACAAGACGTATCAAATCATACTTTGGGTGATTGCTACTGCGATATTAATTTCTGGGTAAATATCTTCTCCATCAACAGAAGACCAATAATGGTCTATTCAGCCTATGTTTCAACTGCATTTGCTAAACTTTATTTGTTGGCAGGTTCACCATTGGCCTGGTATTGCTACTGAAAGGGTTCAATGCTAGCGAGCACTGTTCATGGTGCCATTATCTGAGCTGCGTACCTACTTCAAAGTGGAACTGCAATGCACCAAACAATTATTGCCTGGTAAGTTCTTTATACAGATACAGTTCTAATTAAATGCCGTCATTACCTATATAATCTGATGGGGCAATCACTAGTTGGCATATAGCTTTTTTTGTATGGCATTCTGGATAAATTGTGTTCTAACATAAAACCTAAATGAGTATATCAGCACAGAATATGTATGAATCTCGTACTTCTGAGCACTTTTCACTACATAAAAATCTCTTAGATGAAAACCATTGGTACTTCAACCAGCGCAGGCTGCGATCACATATTATGACATTCAAAAGGCTGCCTTGGTTGGTTCTCAACTGTTATGCCATTAGCAGTTTTGCAGTTCCATTATTTTTGTTTCTACTTATGGAGTTAGGACCAGGGATCGAAAAACCGGATCCGACGGAATCGACGGCGGTACGATAACCGATCAGAACCGGCGGATTCTGGAAAAACGGAAAAATACCGGTTAAATTTTAAAATTCAAATTTTGAATTGAAGTTTTCCCAGAACCGGTAACCGGTCTGGTTACCGGCCGGGAACCGGAAAAACCGGTTGAAATACTGGAAAATAGAGAAAATTTGTAATTAGCAATTTGAAATTTGGAATAATGCAATTTTAAATGTCCTAAATATACTAAAAACTAATGTTTCAATACATAATCTAGCATAACAATGCCTAAACCAACTGAGGAAGGACATTATAGAGGCAAAAATTCAAATTTGAATTTAAATATCCCGGCCGTTTTTTTTACCGCCGGTAAACCGGTTACCAGCCAGTATTTTTTACTATGGTTAGGACCAGGGTTAAAAAAACCGGTACCGGCGCAATTACCGGCCGGCGGCTGGCCGGTTACCGGTTTTTCCCGGATGAATTTCGTTAAATTTTTCTTAAAAATCATTCGAAATTCGAAATTCGAAATTTGAATTTGCAAACTCCGGAAAAACCGGCCGGGATTTCAAATCCCGGCCCCCACCGGTAAACCGGTTACCGGCTACCGGCCGGGATTTCAATCCATGGTTAGGACTACGTCTTGAGGTTGTTTACTCTAGAGTGGTCTAGTCTTTTTTTTTTATTTTTTGCTAAACAAATACATGCCACTATTTTTGTTGCTACATTTTTGGGACCTTGCTTAACCTGTAAGCATAACTAGAGCTTTTGGTTACCAGAGTTTATTTATCTTTCAGTATGGTTGATATGTCATCGTTGCAGTGCTTACATTAATTTCTCATTTTCGTTTTACACCCTCACTGGAAGTTTACTAATACTAAGCTTCTCCTGCAGTCTTCGCAGCTTGGAAATCAATTAAATCTGACATGCCAAAGCACTGGAAATTTCAAAACATATTTTCTCAACAATCCAAATAACACGGAAGCAATTAAAAACCTTTGTGTTGGCCTTTGCAGTTAATGGTGAATGTATGTACTTTTCTGACAAGGAATTGATATATGCTTATCTATGGAACAGGAGTAGAAGCCTATATTTGAGATTCTCTGGTAATGCCTTTTGGCTTCTACGGTTCCGTTCTGTTGTGTATACTGTGTATTATAAATGTCAGCCGGTGTTATAAAAGATGGATAATTTGAGGCAGTAGTTTCTGAAATCTCAGTTGAGCACTTGCATTCTTATCTTGTCTTGCGAAGATGTCAAGCATAAACTGTTGTATCAAGAGAAGGAAGGCTTGGTGAATCTTTCCAGTTCTCTCCCAAAATAGAACAGTAGATGGATTAAGTGTACCATTTCTAATATTATTGTCCAGAATATTAGTTAAAGGAGGTATGGATGGTAACATGGCAGACGTATTAGGACTAATTAGGAGTATCTCCTGGTCAAATAAAGTTAAATCGATCAATTACATCAAAGATGGTTATACCTAGACCCTAGTAAGTGTCGATCATGTATGCAATCTAAGTCCTATGTTGAACTATTTCTTCCATTGTTGAGCTGCTCCTGTGTATTATTATACACTTACCTGAATGTTCGAGTATAAGAGGGAAGCAACATAATGCTGCAGTAGCATGACTGCATGACGTAAAGAATTACAAATGCATTGCAGACTGGCCCCTAATTCATATTATGCACTTGCAATGTATGAGTTCTTCAGAGCAGAGACCCTACATGACATGCATGATGCATGTCAGGACTCAAGACCTCTAGAGGCGAGACATGCCACGGCGGCGCTGCTAACTGCTCGTCTTCAGCTGCTCCAAAACGTACTTCACCACCTCCGTCGTCGTCGCCTTGCGCCCTTCCCCGAAGTTACAGAGCTCATTCACGGCATGCCGTCCGTGAGGATTGTACTCGTTGAGCTCTCCCAGGGCGGTCTTCACTGCATTGCATACGTTGTCGCCGTACTCAGTCCGCAACTCCCTCAGTTTTGGATCATCTTCATCTACTACTTCCTGCGATCGCCCAGAAATTCAAGAGGTTGGGTCCAATGATTCCTCACATAAAATTCAGAAGATGCAAGTGCAGGAATGAATGTAGAGAAATTGGATAGACACCATCTTCTCCATCAACCCGAATAATCGTGAATGGATGCCAGGATGGCTTCTTTAGTTCGTCCTTCCAGCTTGAGACCAACTTTGCAGCTTTGCCCTCTGGATCATCATCCACGTACTTCCTCTTGCATGCAAGGTGAAAAGGCCTTTCATCAAGTTCGCCCATCCTTTTGATCCCAATAACCGTGCGCCCGCAGATCATCACTCTCCAAACCCTAAGCATTGTGATCATTTCACGGAGGGGAATTTTTAGCAACGATGTAACTCCTAAAGAGAGCAATGAGCAATTGCTGAAAACAAAGTGTTGTTTACCTTAATCAGCTCTTGGCGATTCTCTTGGAGCTCTTCGGTGTTCATTTGCTCTCTGTTCATGAGGTCAACACATTAATTTTCCAGCCTTTGTTGTTCTTGATCTAGATTCTTTCTCATGCTCGTCATTACATTGTAAAAATGTTGATGGTCATCCTTTCCAAGGTTCTCCCCTGCTTGTAGTTTCATGTTCAGTTGCCGTATCGTGGACTCCAGTGCTTGCCGTTTTTCGAGCTGCTTCTCAGGTTGAATTAGTTTCACATATATGGCTTCCATCTCTTTCTAAAAGTCATATGCATATATGTATGAGTATGATTTGGTTGATAGTGCTGTTAAGCATTGATGAAGTTGTTCACTGTCATATCAAAAAGAAAAAAAGAAACCTTCTAGTTTTCATGCAGCATTAGGGCATGGTCACCCGCCTTGGAATCTCTATCTTCCATCTCCAATAATCTGATCTCCAAAGCACCCTGAGTAAGTATTTGCATTAGAAAATAGACATCATAAGCTAAAACAGTGTGGTTGAAAAGGTTTGATCAAGATGGCAAATGTATTTGATCGGGTTGTAAAATGTATTTCAAGCTTTTTCAGTTGAGGATGTGCATATTGCGCATTGAATATAACTATCTGTGGCATACAAGTTCAAAACTCAAAAGTAAACTGCTGATCCCTACAGAACTCTAAAGTTCAGGTAAAATTTCAGAACTCAAAAGTAAATTGTTGATCCATCCATACAGAACCGTAAAGTTCAGGTAAAACGAGTCTACCTTCTGCACAGTGCTGCACTCCAGTTCGCCTCTTCCATCGTTCAGCTCCTCGATTCTCTCCATTCTTGTGTCTATGTCCTTCCTCATTGCATCCAACTCTGCCTTGAGCTTCTCATTCTCCTCATGGACATCACGATTCATCTCTGGTGTGATATTGTCAGCTATGTTTCGGTACGAATAAAACAAACACTGCATGAATCAGATTCTGATACAGCCATGGATCAACTCGCTGTACAATTTGCACTGACCTTTGAGTTCGAAATGGAGCCAGCTGCTCTCCTCCTCCACCTTCTGCACCACCCCGACCTTCTCCTCGCACATTGCCTCCAAGAACTTGGCCCTCCTCTCGTACTCGTCGGCCAAGCCGCTGAACTTCGCGGCGACGCTCGCCTCGTCCTTCTCGACGTCCTCCGTTCTCCTCGCCGCCGCGCCAGTCTCCCTCAGGAACATCCCGACGGCGTCGTCCCCGTTTAAGTCCTCTTCCCCAGCCGTACACGACACCGGTGGCGCTCTCGCCGCGGTGCTGCCACTGCCTCCTGCCGGCACCGGCGAAGCGGCCGGCAAGCGACATGGCGTCCCGGAGGCCGGCCCATCTCTTGCCGAAGTGCAACACCAAGAAGTGGTGGTTGGCTGCGGCTCAGACCTGGGAAATCAGGACAAATCTGCCCCGTAGATCATTAAAATTTCAAATATAGCTTTTTTATCACGAAAATTCTCAATCTAGCCCTCCGGGGTGACCTGCTGTGCTCGGTGACCGCAGCAGGTTACCAGCAGCAAGGTGCAGCAGGTGGTCTGCTGCGGTCCCACGAAGCAGCAGCTTTTTTAAAAAAAAATATTAAATAATATTTTTTTGAAATAATTTTTAAATATAGCAAATAAGCTCAAAAAATTATGAAAATTTTTGTGGAGCCTTCTGGCACAGTTTTCTTATTTTTGTAATTTTTCCAAAATTTTATCCCTTCTGATTTTTTTCACAAAAATTCATTTAAGTATACTGTTTGTATAAATTTTTTAATATAGAAAATGAGGTCCAAACATTATAGAAAAAAATTTCCTGGGCTCCTTACACAGTGGACTTGATTGTGTAATTTTTACAAAATTTTATAAGTTCTAAAATTATCTCGACAAATTAAAGGTTTAGGTCTCGAAAATTAGGACGTAAGGTTTCCGAAATTAGGGTTTCATGATTTTATGTGATGAAATGTGGGAAGTTTAGTACCACATGACTACTCTAGATAAGGGACACTCCCTCCTCCGCACTCTGTCATCGTCCGTCATTTGTTGTCCCCTTTACATGAGTATAATCCATATTGCCCGTAGTATGCAGGTATTATTGACATGTGGGGTCTGCACCTATTTGTCAGTGACATAGAGGGCTTTTTCCAGACCAAGGCCCGTGGTTTAGGGGCGATTTTGGTTCCTTTAAAATGTTGTGGTCTTTAAAAGGCGTTTCGGCCTAAAGTTGCAGTACTAAAATATGATGTCTTTTCCATGGAAAAAAAGATTCTATACTGGATTAACATTTCCTCTCTTACCTAATTGTTACTCATTCTTGTTGGGCAGTGTTATTTGGCATTCCTAGAGCTTAAGAGTGAAATTTATGTTTATATAATGTTCCACGGAGCAGAACAATAATTATTCTGAGTGGTTTTTTTTAATATATCGCAATCTATAACTGTGACATGATGTTAGTCTATGAAGTGTACCAATCAGACTGTATTATGATCATAAATATTGATGTTCTATAAATGACAATGCATGCTTATAGCTTTGATTCAAGAGTACTCTTGATTCAACTTTTATGAGTAATCTTTATGCAAGTCTAATTTGATCTTTCATCTTTGACTTGATTTTGTATTGCATATTTGTGAATATAACCTGTTTTCTTAAATATGTGTTTTAGGATTTACTCCAGAGAAGTTTGATAAGAATAACAAGTTCTGGTGAGACCAGGTTCGCATGTATTGGTTATTTCTTGTTGTTGAAAAGATTAGCATCCGAAATGTCATGGACATGAATGCTAATTATGGCGGTTTTGTTGTGGCACTAAGCAATGATCATGTATGGACTATGAATATAGTACCCCATACAATTAGCAACACATTGCATGTTATCTACGATCGTGGGTTAATCGGTTCTTACCATGACTGGTTAGTATTTCTTCTGAAAAAATAAACTTTCATTTCCCTTGCTTATGATGAAGCTAAAGCCATTCATGTTGCAGGTGTGAGCCATTCTCAACATATCCTAGGTCATATGACTTGCTGCATGCTTTCCACCTCTTTTCTCATTATCAAGGTGGCAAGGAAGACTGCTCATTGGAAGATATCATGCTAAAAATGGATCGCATCTGTAACACCCTGGCTATTCGAAAGTCAAAATACTACCTAAAGAACCAACATACAACCGAATATGCGGAAGAATTTAAACCGAATTCCTCTAAGTACATATAGAGACCAACTTTGATATAAGCATGGCAGGAATAACGACTGAATTCATCAGAACATAATCAAGGAATAAACAAAATGAACCTCTAGTATCATATAACCAGGAAACATATCATGGAGAGAAAAATATCACGCAGTAGTAAATCTATTTATTACAGTTCCTCGGTTAACAAATGAAGATCATACTCGACATTAGTAATGAAAGTAAATTATAGTGAATCGTGTGAAGCGTCTTTGGTACTCCTCCCAACAGATTAACCATCGGCGATCACCTAAAATAAATAAAGAAAACAAGGATGAGTGAAACTCGAGAAAATCGTAAACAATTGAACATACAAGATTATGAACAATTCAGAGTCCATACGAACTATGAACTTATCTCTGAACACAGATATGTATGAATGGAATGAATGGATGCATTGAAAGGAATGGAGTACTCAGCTGCTTATACCGGTATAGCGAGTGATACACCCAACGGTGTTTACCAAAGTCCGTACTTAACCAAATCCGGGGACCCAAATACCGTATGAAAAACGTTTCATACGGGTGTCCGAAGTTGCCCACATTGGAATGGTGGCTCTTACGTGCCCATGCTGGAGTTGATGGGTCTTTGAAATTCCACTCCCGTGGTTAAAACAAAAGCAATGCATGAATGGAATGAATCATTTGAAATGAATTCCACTAACTTCTTCCACATGGATTATCACACAAGAATGAATGTATACGACATTGAAAATGAACAGGAATAGCAATATTAACAATTCATCAACGTCCAATCATCAACAGTCAATATGATAACACTTGGTACTTGCCTTCCGCACTGTGACGTGTTAGGAGGCAACGAACGTACGCCTCCACTCACCACCTACACAAACATATTTTCGGAATAAGGATAACAGGATACGACATAGCTACAGGAGGCCTACAATAACCCTTCGGCTATTCAACGCAATCAACGGAGTTAAGACTAGCATTACACTATTCAGTCTCCTGCCCATCCTACCGGACAGCGGTACCGGAAAAATCATAATTAATTATATGAAACTCGAAACGACATGAAACCAATGCCCATTGAAACTTAACACATAAAACTACGAAACTCTAGTTGACGGGGTTTATCGATTTGGCCAAGACAAATAGTTAATCAGTAGTTGAAAATGTAGGACATGAATCATCCGGACCACAAGGCAATGACAAAGAAAAGGCATAACTTCTTACATTCAGGTAAAGTTTCTGCCTCTGCAATCTGACAGTCAAGAAAAATCGGCGGTAAAAATTCCATAACTTTTGATTTCCAACTGTAAAAATTGTGTTCTTTATCAACTTGGAAAGCTTACTGAATTCTTTACAACATTCATTTTGGGTGAACTTTCTGATTCGACCTCTCAATAATTCAAAATGGTCTCTCAACAATCTTTCAATTCTCGTCATCTCTACTGGACAGTCGCGGTAAAACTACCATAACTCCTAAACCGTAAGTCCAAATCAGGTGATCTCGGTGCCAAAAAAAAGATAAGGATGAGGGCTACAACTTTATAAGAGGTGGTAAGATCAGAAAACATATGCAGGCTACCCAAAACCGACGAACAACAGAACTGAACCAATCTAATCTACCTCTGACAGCACCAACGCGAATTGAAAATACTACCGATCTATCGGGGATCGAAGTTACCCTTGATGATCCGCTAAAAAATGACGCCTCGTTGCGTGCAGGAGCTCCTCCTCCTCCTCTCCTTCCCTTCCCTTCCTTCTTCCCTCTTCCCTTCTCTTCCTTCTTCTCGTTCCTCCTCTTGGCCGCCCTTCCAACAAGCGTCGCCTCGCCTTCCCTCCAATGGACTGCAGCAAGGAGCTTCGTCGGGGAGGGAGGTGGTGCTGTGGTGGAGATGGTGGCGTAGGGGAGAGGTGGGGGTGGTGCACAGCAAGGAGGAGAAGCAGAGGGTGGCGGCTACAAGTGGGAGAAGGGGAAAGGAGAGGGGTGGCTAGAGTTTAGGGGGGAGGACACCCCCCTTTGGCCGGCCCCCTCATGGGCCACTCTGGGCTGAGGCCCAGAGCCCAGGTTGCCGAAAAAAATATAGAAAACCTCTCCGATGAAAAGACAAATTCTAATTTTTCCGATTAGCTCCCTCTTCCGAAACTTCTTCTAATAAGCCGATTTACTTTTGGGGTATTACAACATCACTCGCCTCCAGGTAACCATGCTTTATATTATCGTTAATTGTTGACAGTTATAAATATTTTTACTTTAGTGCGTCTCTTTTCTACTAATGTCAATGATCGTAAGAACAAAGTTTTGCTTTATATTGACAAGAACAAAGGGTTTTTATTAGTGCAAGAGCAAAGGCATTATCATGCTCATGATCACGATAGATTCCTAGCAAAGTCTAGGTTTATTTGTTTAATATTTTTGGTATGATTATTTATTGTGTCCTTCTAGAAAAATAGAGTTGAAATGCCTTACCATTATATCTATATTTGTGAAGAAACATTTGTCTTTTTCGGTGCAAACTTAAATGATTGAACACGCTAACCATAAGGTATTTTATGATCTTGTTTAGATTAGTTGAAAACTATTTTTCCATTTTATTTTATATTACCCTCCAAATGGTTGAACACGTCTTTCCTGATTTTGCACAAGGTGCAGGCCCCACATGTTAATAATACCCGCATACTGCGGGCAATATGGATCATACTGCGGGTAAAGGGGGACAGCAGCGACGGGACGACAGATGTGTGGAGGAAGGAGTGTCTCTTATCTAGAGTAGTCATGTGGTACTAAACTTCCCACATTTCATCGCATAAAATCATGAAACCCTAATTTCGGAAACCTTACGTCCTAATTTTCGAGACATAAACCCTTAATTTGTGGAGATAATTTCAGAACTTATAAAATTTTGTAAAAATTTAAAAATCAAGTCCACTGTGTAAGGAGCCCAGAAAAAAATTTATAATGTTTGGACCTCATTTTCTATATTAAAAAATTCATACAAATAGTATACTTAAACGAATTTGTGTGAAAAAATCAGAAGGGATAAAAATTTTAAAAAATTACACAAATAAGAAAACTGTGCTGGGAGGCTCCACAAAAAATTTTATAATTTTTTGAGCTCATTTGCTATATTTAAAAATTCTTCCAAAAAATATTATTTAATAAAAAAAATTTAAAAAAAATCTGCTGCTGCGTGGGACCGCAGCAGGTGGCCTGCTGCGGTCCCCGAGCGCAGCAGGTCACTCCGGGGGGCTAGATTGGGAATTTTCGTGGTAGAGAGGCTATATTTGGAATTTTGATGATCTGAAGCCAGTTAGTCCGTCGGGGCAGTGGCGGATGACTCTTCTGCGGTCCCGAGCGCAGTGAGTCACCGGAGGGCTAGATTGGGAATTTTCGTGGTAGATAGGATATATTTGAAATTTTGATGATCTACGAGTCGAGTTGTTGATTTCTAAGTCCATGTACTAGCATGACACATTCTTGACGCAAAAGGATGCGTGGGCAGGGGGGACAAAGATGGGCCCGCCTCACTGAGTGTCAGTTGGAATCATCTCCTTCCTGCTCTTCATCGGAACCAGAACCGGAACCGACTCGTGGGGCAATTGCGGTAGTCGTGGAGAAACATACTTGTTACATACATGATCTGCATAACCTTCGGACTCTTGGTGGCTTTGCCTGGAACACAAGTGGCTCTAGGCCCTAAATAGATTCAACTGCTTTGCTTGGGAGCTGAAAGATATTTGAATGGCCATATGACATGTAAATGGAGGATTACTGGTTACAGAAGACATATACCGCCAGAACAAATGTTGCAGATTCTAAAAATTGTTCTGTTATAAGGATATGGTAATTATACTGAAGTTGTGGGACATGTCAATGAGAAGAATCAATAGGCAGGTTGCTTGCTTTTACATTATAGCATTCGTTTGAAGCTGAATGTGATGTCTGTAAGAGTTAGACCGGACTGTACAGCAAGTCGTCGGTATCATACTCAGGCTGTATCATAACTAAATTATAATGTAAAAGGGCATCTCATAGGCTATTAATAGCACAGAAATTATTACCATCTCTAATAGTGTTTTGGTGCGATTTTTTTAATTAATCCTGTTTTTATTTCGAAATACATTAATATACCTTCATTTTTTTAACTGAAATAATCATCTATGGCTCCACCGGTTGGGCAATTTAAAATAATAATATTATTATTTTATTAATCCGATGCAAATAATTGTGGAGAATAAATAGCAATTTTGGTAGGTAATACATTTAGCAAATATTGTTTGTAGGTTGTTAATTTTTTTAGAAATAAAAGGGTGGCGACAAGACTGATTAGTCCGTTTGTGATTTTAGTAGATTCTCAAAGTACGAAATATGTAAGACTCATAATAACATTTTGTGATCGTATGTTGTTGTAGTGCGATAAATTTCGAAGAATTTTGTGAGAATGATTAAGGTAGCAATGATTCATAAGTAGGATGGTAAGTGATATTGCGATCGCCGGAAATTCATACGGTGAACTTTGAAGAAATAATGCAACGATAACAACACGACAGTTGATCCAACAATCGGGCTACATGGCACATAGGCTAACGAGTCAAGTCATCCAACGGTTGAGCGACGGAGGTAGGAACGATTGGTAAGTAGTAAGGTAAGTTATATTACCACGCACGAGGGAATTCGTACACAACCATCTTCGTGTTCTTCCACCCCTCCAATTGCAGCAAGTGACTGTTCTTAGCTTCAATCCGATTTCCAGCATCTCCGTAATCTTGATTAACAGAGAGAGAACTAATGTGAATAATCAATTAGACCTTTATATTTTCCTTCATAACCTAGTTAAGATTCTTTAACTTCCAACTTTATCAACAGAAAAGAACAAATGAATCATAATTCGTGAATAGTGAATTCTTTCTTTACCAGATAAAATCTCCTTCGAACTTACATTCAAAATTATTCCTTTCTTTTTCTTTCATCAATTCAGATTAGATGTTTAAAATATACAGGATGGACAAACTTTTCTATCCACCTTCGCAATTTCACCCAAAAAATAAATATTGATGACCAAGAGAGTATTACACAAAGTTAAAGAGTAAGATCACCATAAAACAGAAGCACAATATGTTTTTTTAAGGTTACCAATGTACAGCGGATTCATGCAGTCTCAAAACACACACACAACAGATTTGTAACACATCCTTATAACAAAACGGTTTGCTATAACATTAAGGTCCCCATCACAAGGTTCCATATGAATGAATAACCATTTGTTCCTGTATAAGAACTAGCAATGTCCCTACTACTCCTGTGATGCCAGCAAGTATAAGTAGAAAGCTAACATTCTTTTGGAAGCCCTCGTTCTTGGCTTCCAGGCCAGCTCCTCGTTCTGCTTCCTTAGACACTCCCAACTCTTTCGTCTTCAGACACAGCTCAGCTCTCAGCTTGTTATTCTCCTTGCAGTAATCAAGCTCTTTCACCTTCCGGCCCAGCTGAGACCTCAGGTCGTCGATCTAATCCTCACACTTCACCTCCAAATCTTCTGCGTACATACAGAGAAAGTATAGCCAAAGAGAAGTGTCATATTATGCAAGACAGAAGGAAAGATCATAGTAGTATATTATGCAAGACAGAAGGAAAGATCATAGTAGTTTTTTTTTACGGTGATACCTTCATTCCCGGCCAAATGGTTATAATCGCTAGGCGTCACTGCTGCTTTCCTTTTCTACTTCCTGATTCCACCCCAAGTTGCTGTTCATTTTGACATGCAGCTGCAAAAAACGTTAGTGCACTCAGTGAGCATTGTTGAAAACAAAGAAAGAAGGTAAAAGGAAGGAGAGAAGAACCTACCCCCTAGCTCCGAGGTGATTGGAGCCATCTCGTCGCCACCGCCGGCAGCCATGGCCGCGGCAGGGTTCTTGCAGGAGGAAGAAGAGAGCATTGAGGTGCTTAGTGAGTACTCCACTAAGATGTGGAACTAGTACGCCAGTTCATCTCTGACCTCTGGCCTCCTCGCCGCCGCTTCAACCTCCTGCTTAATTATTTGGGTGTCGACACATTGAACATCCATTTATTACTGCCTCTCGACGAGAAAAGTTGTAAACTGTGAGTAGAGAAAGTCCATTTGTGTGGTCGCAGCAAGGGAAAAAAAGGTTACTGGTATGGTCTCATAAACCCCGTATAGGTGCAACACGACCATGCATGGTCTGAATATTGAATAATCATGGTGATTGCCAAAATGGCACCAAGTTCAGTCACATGGTTACACAGAAAAGAAGGCCAAGTACTGCTACATATAAACACCTGCACAATCTACAACATGTATACCTGACAACATACCCAACTGATGGGTCATTATAAGTTCATTGATCACATCAGTTTTAGGATGGAAGCAGCATACGGCTGCAAGCAACATCACATGCATATTAGACTGATGGAGATCCAAGCCTCTGAAGCATGGCCAATTATGTCACACGATAGAATATTAAGATACAACTCCCATGTCAGGAGGAGAGTAGCATGCATAAGGCTCCTGCAATGCCACCAGTGGCATATACCCTACAGTGCAAGACTAAATCCTGGCTTAGAGTTTACTAGGGCCAGGCGCCTCAGCCCCTCCTGCGCTTGTTAGTCGTCTCCATCTGCCCGAAGATGTACTTCAGTACCTCCTTCATCGTCGCCTTCCGGCCTTTCCTGAAGTTCCAGAGCTCGGGCACCACATACCGTCCACTGGGATTGTACTCATTTACCTCGCTCAGGCGGTCTTCACTGCATTGCACACATCGTCGCCATATTCAATCCACAAGTGCCGCAGTTTTGTATCATCGTCATCTACAACTTCCTGCAACATCAAAGAATGATTATGATTTTCAAACAAACACTAGCCTCTATAAAAGGCAAAGATCACACGAGAGTTCGATGTAGAACTCAGTAAATACCTTATCCTCTCCATCAACCTGAACAAACTTAAAAGGATGCCAGGATGGCTTCTTTATTTCCTCCTGCCAACTTGAGACCAGCTCCGCAGCTTTGATCTCGTAATCGTCATTTCCATACTTCTTCCTGCCTGCATTTTGAAATGGCTTTTCGTCAAGTTCTCCCATCCTTTTGATCCCAATAACTGTCCGCCCACTTAGCATGTCCTCCAAACCCTGAGCATTGTGATAATCATTTCATGAATGAAAACCTTTTTTATGAACATCAACTATTCAAGAACAAATTAGGTGGAAGGCAATTGATAAACATCCTAGAGAAAAGGAGCTGTACCGCTATCAATTCTTTTCGAGCCTCTTGTAACCCGTCATTACTTTCACGCTCTTTCCTCACCAGTTCTCCGCTCAACTCTTCCAACCGTTTCTTCTCATGCTCTAATCTTTCACTAAGCTTCTCCATCTTGTCATGAATATCTCCGTCGTCATCTCCCTCCAAATGTTTCATCACTTGAAGTGTGCCATTCAATCGTGTTACTTCGAGCTCAAGTTGTTGTTTCTCATGCAGCTCCTTTTCCAGCTGAAGCATTCTCACGAGGACATCTTCCTTTTCCCTCTGGTGTTTTCAAGGTGTATTAATTCTCGTCTCCAGAGTCCACAGTACCCATCTAGAAAACAACATAAGTAAAGAAGGTAGCAAACCTTCTGGTCCTCGACTAGCTTCAAAACATCTTCATCGGCCCTCTGCTGTTCAATACTTGCCAGTTCAAGTTCACTATTATCGTCTTTTGCCTGTACATTTCAGAAAAGAAACTTAAGATATAAATATATCATAAAATATATTGCAGTATGCATTTATGCTATCACACCAAGTTACGAAGTTTTCAATACCTAGAAAGTGCCAACTGTTACTTTATGAGACTAGCAAACTATTGGGCATAGCTAGAGGTGGCCAAATGGGTCGGGCCTACCGGGCTGGCCTGAGGCACGGTATTGTTGGGCCTAGACACGGCATGGCCCGACGTTCGTCGTGGATCTGATCTCGACCAGTGGCCGACCGAACCAACATGCATAGTACCAGTGCGGCATGGCCCGTTTAGCTCATTAGGCGCGGCACGACTAGGCACATTAAACACTTCAGCGGTCGGATTTTTGAATTTTTAGCCGTTGGGAGCTTAATAAATCGTAAAAATTACAAAATCAAATTTTCTCTATAAATAGGCAGACATACCCCCCCTCATCCTGTCACCATCCAATCTTCACTCTATTCTCTGAATTTTGTTGTGAAAATTTATATCCCTTTTGTGATAATTTGGCAAAATTTGGAATATCTTTGCCAAATATTCGAAATTTCGAAATCGATCGTAGTAAAAAAGAGGTATAATGCTAATTTTTGTAGATTTTTATTGTTCTTATTTGTTATACTAAGGTAAAATAAATAATATTGTAATTTACGATTTGCGATTTTCTTGATGGAAAATTGCGATAATTTTGCTATTGGTGATTTTGGAATTTCACGGAGGATCTTGCATCCTTCGAGAATGTTGCGCTCCAAAGCGGAAGAGCAAGCAAAACCATCATCAAGCCTAGGGGTGGTAAAAAAGCTCATGGCTCATGGCCGCTCAGCTTGTTGCGGCGAGCCGAGCTTCGCTTCGAGCTCGAGCTTTCGAGCCAAGCCGTAAGCCGAGCTCGGTGAAGTTTCGAGCCGAGCTCGGCCGCTCATGAGCCAAACAAGAGTGCAACCCCATATAATCAAGATGATTGGATTTTGAATTGATGATAAATGACTCATATAATCATTTTATTCTACAGAGTTCGGCGAGCTTTTGGCCAGCTCGAACGAGCTTCGAGCCGGCTCGAGCTTTTTCGGCCGAGCCGAGCCTTCATTGAGCTCGTTTTCCAAGCGAGCGAGCCGAGCCGAGCCGAGTTTAAGCAGAGCCACAGCAGTAGAGGCACGGCTCGTTCATTCTAATCAAGCCCTACGAGTACCTCTGCGTGCGCAAGCATCGAACAAAGAGATCGGTCGAGTACATCGAGTGCGGGAAGATTTCGATAAGAAATCTAAGCCAGACGAAAAAGGAGTTTAGGTAAGATATGTTGCATGTAAAATTTGTCATCATGAATTATGCGCAAAGTCTTGGTGGAGCAGGCACTTGATTAGACATGTTAGATGTAAAGCAAAACAATGATTGATCATGAGGCGAGGGTCTTTGCGGTACAACCCGACGATGCGGTATGTAACTAGGATTATAGTCACGAGGTAGCTCGTCAATCCCTTTTGTCGTTTAATTGCTTCACATGATCTACCTTTAAACTTTGGTGAGTCTAAATCGTTTGAAAATTACATTAGAACTACGTATAATCCTATATTTTCTACCGTTTCTAGGCGAGAGAGATCTAGTTAAATACTATAATGAATGTCGTGCTAAATAAAAAGAACTCTTTAGTACTTGTACATTTTGATGGCTTTGACCTCGAACATATGGAGTTGTCGGTGGGGAGGATTATCTTCGTGTAGTTGCTCATTATGTTAACGACAACCTAGGAAATGAAAAAAGAATTATAGAGTTTAAACCAATTGATGCAGCAATTGTGGCACACACGTGAGAATATTGCAGACTGTATTATCAAAGTCATGGAAGATTTTGGTCTTACAAATAAAAAAAATCAATAACTTTAGACAATAACTTTATCAAAGTCGTGGAAGATATTCTCACTCCGTTATTTAGTACATCGTTGAATCCTTCGTGTGTAGCAATCGTCTGTCACATTATTAATCTTATAGTTAAATGTGGTTTAAAGACGTTGGAATCGTATATTAAAGATTTTCACGATGCAATATATTTCCTAAATCATTCTAACCAACGAATAGCAGCACATAATAACTTTTGCTTTGCAATGTTTGTACGTCCAAGAAAATTTGGTTGATGAAACTCTACTTACATGATGATTATGAGTCTTTTACCATATAAGAGCACATTTTCTGTTTTTATTCACACGCACTATCACAACCACGCGGTAATACACTATTGGTGAGCAACATTGGTTTATTGTTGAGAAGTTACTATCGTTTTTAGAACTTCTATAATTCTATTGTTGCTTTATCCGCTGTGTATTATCCATCATCTTTAATTGTGCATAATATTCTTCAAATTGCTAGTCACTTGAAGGCTCATGAAAATGAAAGTGTTACGGGAGGCTATCACTGCTATGAAAACTAAATATTAGAAATATTAGAAAGAAATCTCATTCCTATATGCATTTGTAATTATTTTTGATCCCAGAGACAGTAATATCGTGGATTATCAGGAAGAACGCTTGAAATTTTGCAATGGTGGCGTGATCATAAGGTAACATATCCAGTCCTATCCATATTAGCACGTGATGTGTTAACTGTCCTTGTCTCAACGGTTTCCTCTGAATCTGCTTTCAGTTTTTCTAGAAGAATACTGGGGAGAAGAACAAGTTTCACGAGTGAAATGGTGAAGATACTTCTAACTATAAATAACTATAAAAGACTAGGAACAAGGCGATACGAGATCAACAATCGTAGAAAATCTAGAGTTGGTGGATGCGTTCGAAAATCTTTACCTAGACAACACTTAAAACATGGATGTATAAAAACTATAGGTTGTACTCTTTTTCTTTGTCAAAGTTTTCTCATGTTGAGTTTTTACTTGGCAAAATTTTTAACAAGATAGCCATCTAAATATTATTAAAGTTCATTAGTACATTTTCAATATATTTGTCTCTTTTATGGGTATAGAACTCTTTTTTCAATGTTTAATTTGTGTTATTGAATTATATACATTTTAGGATTTTCAAATTTTTGAGCGAGATGGGCTACATAGGTCAACCCGACCGTCGGGCTAATCATGCCGGTCGACGCGGCATGACCCGTGAGCTCGGCGTGCCATGCCTAAGTCGGTGGTTGAGCCCAGGTGAACCTGGCACCACCCGTTTAGCTAGTCAAGCGGTCGGGCCATGCCTAAATGGGCCCATGCTAGGCGTGTCGTGCGCCCATTTGGCCACCTCTAGGCATAGCACTAAGCACTTACGATATAGAAAGAAGCAGGTTATTATTTAATCTGCTTAGAAACTAAATGTTGAACAGTAGAATATAATTTAGAAACACAATACTTACTAATAATATGTACCATGTCAAAGAGAAATCATTGTTATGTTATGTCATTTCAAACGACTTAAACAAGTCTCAAATGAAATGTATAAAAGATGTAGGTAACAATCTTGATTTCGTTTTGAAGTTAGCCACTCAAAATAAGCAGGCATTTGATATCCTGTAAGTTAAGAATAATGTATCCTAGGCATAATATTTTAGCAGACAGTACATGTGGTCATGAGCGTAGCTTAGTGCCTAGCATAGATAGTTCATTAACTTACCTTTTGCTTCTCATCATCAAGTTTCTTCTTGTCACTGGCATTCTCAGCTGTCAACTTTTCTAGCTGCTTAGCACGTGAATTCAGCTCTCTCCTCTTATTTTCTAATTCAAGCTTCAAGTTTTCATTATCCTGGAAAATCCTCACAGCATTGTCTCGAGCCTTGCGATGCAGATTGCGCATTTCTGAAGGAGACAATGTAAAACTTATTATGATGCTGCAGAGTGCAGATTGGTGTCTAATAGAGCAACCCTGCTTTATTGATTTTGTAACGACAAGAAACTAAAGCTAACCAATGAAAGTTAATGATTGGGAAAAGTGTGTTTGGAGCAGTAACCAATGTTTATCTCACCAGTTAAGTCTTACTGGCCAATACGATGTTAAAGCACCACGAGAAAGCGTTAAAGTACGAGAAAGCGAAGGAACTGCATGCATAATGACAGACCAACAGAATCCTGCACTCCTGCTACTTGTCTAACCGACCAAGAAGCAATATTTCTCTAAACACTTCATGTGCAATATAAAGGTAGAATCCCAGAAAAGTTTATCATTCAGGACTCTTAACACCAGTTGCAAATTTTTAATTATGCAATAGTACAAGACAGAAATATAATCTGGTGATTTGCTCCATTTGACAAAAATTTCACTTACATCACTATTCACTAGACATGTGACAAATGGGTAACTCTACACAATCAGGTCCATCTAAAGGAAATAAGGAAATGAAGCACAATTGAAAAGCGTACCTTCATTATATGCCTCATGTAGCCTCCTATTGTCCTCCTCAAGCCGTGCAATGGAGAGCTCTGTTGCGTTCTTCTTTGTCTCCAAATCCTGCAAGTATCGGTTCTTTGCCTCGATCTGAGTTGCCAATATCGCCACCATCTTCCCCTACTTCTCCAATTCACTCTTGGAGACCTCATCAACAGTTGTCAGGTTGGTATGCTTCCTCAAGTACCTGCCCACCACACTCCCCGCATTATAGTCCCCCTCTCGGGCAACCCACCCATAAACCTTAACCTCGCCTTCAGTGTTCTCCTCCCCATTCACAGCACCTCCACCACTATTCGTTGCCTCCCATTCCTTCTTCCCAAGCTTATTCACGTTGAAATGGTTCTCAAGTGTGAGAGCGTCACTAAATCCACCCCAACCATTTGTAAACCTCACAATTGCAAAGCTGTCCATGCCTTCCACCTCATCAACAACCAAAGGCACGACATCAACCAAACTAAACATGCCCACTCTACCAGCAAAGTCCTCAGCACTGAAACCTGCATTGGCTGCAAGAACCGCAGTCCATGGCCAAGCAAATTTCTCATCCTCCTTTGGCAGCCCCATGGCCGCTTCCGCAGAACTGGACCCAGCGGTATCACCATTGGCATTGGCTTTTCCCTTGGCACTGGCATTAGCATTAGCAGTGGCAGTTACATTGGCACCTGCATTGCCATTGATACTGGCAAGGTCATTCGCGAAGGATGGGTCGGTGCGGACAAAACGGGCAAAGCGCGGTGGAAGGCACGCTCTCGGCCGTGGCGACGATGCTTGCTGGAGATGCCGATGCCGTCGGCGTGCTGGAGGAGGTCCTTGAGCTTGTAGTCCTGCTTCTTCTTGCCGGAGCAGAAGGGGCAGCGGAAGGTGCCGTCCGGGTTGCGCACCCGGTGGTTGCCGGACATGAGGAGGCCGTATGACTTCTCCTCATAGTCGCTCTCTGCCTCCGAGTCGTCCTCGTCGGGATCGTCGGAGGACGACTCCCTCGTGGCGGCGGTGGGGGCGATCAAGCCGGCGGCTTCCGCGGCGGCCTCGGCCTCGGCTTCCTCGTAGGGGTCCATGTAGTCGTCCATGTCAAGATCCATTCTTGGAGCAGAATTTAAACTGCAGAAGAGCAGGATTTGAGATGATTCCTGACGACAAATACAGAATATTTCCCCCCTAGTTATGGCGTTCGATTGAATCTTTGAAGCGAAAAACCCCAGATTTCCTCAGGCGATTCTTCGAGCAAAATCATTGAAAGAGGAATGAAAAGACTAACCTTTTCTCAGAAGCCGGACCAGAATCTGTCCAAAATGGCACGAAACTGGATGGAATCGGATGGTGAAAGCCTCAGACTGGATCAAAACCGCATCGAATTCGCGTTCGCGAACGCGAGGATTGCACGAAAATAAGGTCGTCCTCGCTGGATTTGTGGTGGCAACGGCGGGATCGGCGATAAAGGCAAGAGCTTTTACCGGAAGGATTTAAGAGCAGAACAGTGCAGCATTTGCAGGGGGTTTTCGGAGGTGCCGGGAGAATTGATGGCACGCCCCATCTTTCGTGTGGCTTTCACCGTTTCCGGTTGATTATTTCTCCCGTCTTGCATATTTAGATTTTTTTTTTTGTTATTTTTCATTTATCTCTTCTAATTTTTAGTTTTTCGCATTTTGCTCATGTGATATGGTCCAATTAGCCCGGTGAATGCACCAACCTTGCCACACCCCCCCTCTTCACATGTGATGTCTCACAATAGTTCCTCCCGCGCGGTTTACCAGAAGTGCAGTGCCCTTGTCAGGGCACGAGAAGAGCAGGTTTCCCCTCATTGATTGATCTTTGTGCGGACAAGAGAATGCGTTGGAGCTCACTTTGAAAATGTAGACTAACCCGATGAAGAGCTTTGTGAAATGCCCCCAAAATCAGTCGAATGTAAGTTTTGCAATGCTTTGTGACCTCTCCTCGATTGGATATGTGGTATTGATACTTATCATGGTAGGATAGCCGATGGAGTAGGGTTCGATTTGGGTTTTAAGGTTCATACGAATGAACCAGAAATTGGGGGAAACTTTAGTCTTAGTTAAAAAAAATTCCTTTTTTTTTGTTGCTTAGGTGCTGAATAGTTGTAATTTTTTTCATGTGTTGGATCAGTACCAAAATCACTTGGTGGACATTGAGCTAGTTCATATGGACAACACTTGTATCGAGGATGCTATTCCTGAACTTCTTGAAGTGACCCATGAGCTGAAAGGTGAACTTGAAATTATGAAATCTGGAATTGTTGGTATGAAGGTAGATGTTGGTTCCATGCATGCTGAAATGGCTATGATCAAGTCCTTCGGCCCTGAGTTGGATGGCAAGATGAGAAAGATCGTGAAATTTGGAGAGTTACATATGCTTGCCAATGGAGTCACTGTTGTGCTTCTTCTCTTACTTGTCATAATTAGTAAAGTAGTTATGACATGTAATTGTTCTGCATTGGAATATATATTTTGGTAATGTGGTTATGATCCCGAAATGCATGTAATGAAACCTTTATGCAGTGACTCTGAGCTAGATGTAGTTGTGACCTTGGAATATATGTATTGAAACCTTTATGTATGGTTTGCATTAGATGGTATGGTTTGTAATGAAATGAGGACACATTAGTCAGGCTTCGCAAGACATTTTCACATAGAATTGAACATGCATGATTTGGCCTTGACATTTTCTAGAAAAGCATGTAGCATTAAATAAAACTTAGCATTCAACAAAGCTGTGACAATGCAATGAGTTCCAGATTCAAATTAGCTGAGTTCACATCTTCACATCTCAAAAATAAACTACAAATTAATTGAGTTCACTGAGTTCAAAGCTCACACATAATGCAAATTAACTGCGGTCACATCTCACACCTTGATATTAAAAAATAAGTTGGACTGGGCCATCAAACTAACAAAAGTAGTTTTAGGTATTTTGTTTCTTTCTAGGAATCATCTTCTCTATAGGCCTTGAATTTCCTACTGATTTCGTGGTCATTGCTGGCTGTGATGTTATATCTCCCATGGACAGTGCCAGTTGTATGCCAAAAAAATATGAATTAGTATCAAATTGCACATGCACATGAATGGAAAAAACATGGTTTTTATTGGTTGACCTTCTTGTGTGCGAGTCCATATCATCATGCGAGTTGGAGAGGTGTAACATCCTATTTTTCATTTGGTGAATAGTAATTATTTTGATTTTTTGATTTTCACTCGAATTTTCAAATTTTGGTTTAAATTCAAAAATCTCCTAGCTTCAATTAAGCTTGGGTTTGTGTTTCAAATATTCTTTCAAATTTCAGATTCAAATTCTCTTTTGAAATTCTCCCTTTTCAAATTTATCAAAAACTCTTTCTTTTTCTTTTGGGCCGGTTTCTCCGGCCATTTCTTCAGCCGTGGCCGGTAGTTTCTTTTCCTCGGCCGGCCCAGCATGGCCAGCTCCCGGCTCGGCCTTTTTCTCCCTGTTTTCTTTCTTCTCCCCCGGCCGAGCGCTCTCTCCCCTTTTCTTCTCCTCGCCTTGCCATCCATCATCTTCTCTCTCTCTCTCTCTCTCATGGGCCCTCCTCCCGCGCCCAGCCGCCGCTTCCTCGCCTCCTCCACCGGACCCCCTCTCTCCTTCCCGCGCCTCGGCGCTCATGAAACCCGCCTCGCGCGCCGTCGCCCAGCGCCTCGTGCCGCCTTGCGGCTTTCCCTCTCTCCGGATCCGCCGCCTCCTCCTCCGGCTTTCCCTCTCCTCTCTCTCCCGGCCATAAAGGCCGAGCCCCTTCTTCTTCCCCTCGCCCCGTCTCGGTGTCGCGCCCCCCTTCTTCCCGCGTCTCGTGCGCCCGCTCCGCCCGCTCGCCGCCCAGAGCTCGGCGCGCCTCCTCGCTCCTCGCCCCGGCTCCGCCCGTGCGCCATCGTCGCCCCAGAGCTCCTCTGCCGCCTCGTCGCCGCCTCCTCCAGTGCTCCCCAGCTGCCGCCCCTCTCGGTGAGCCTCCCCCGTCGCCCTTCTCTCTTCCCTCCCGATTCTTCTCTCGCGCCGTGCGCTCGATCATCGTCGCCGCCCGTTCGGCCCGTGTCACCGTCGCCCCCCCGCCGTCTCCCTCCCCTCGGTGTCGTCTCGACCACGGCGCCGCCTCCCTCAGCCTCCTTGGCCCGGCGCCTCCGGCAACGGCGCCGCCCCTCTGCTCCCTTTCTCTCTCTGTCTCTCTCCCTCTGCCTCTGTCTCCGCTCTCTCTCTCTGCTCTCTCTGCTCTCTCTGCTCTCTGTCTCTCTCTCCTCTCTCTCTCTCTGTCTCTCTCTAAATGCTTGAGTAGCTTGGCAGCGATTAGTGTTTGTGTATTGAGATTTGATTGTATGTATATTGTGTATGATTATTTTGTGTATGCTTTTGAATCGGCCTTGAGTCGGCATTTGGAATTGTGTATGGAGATTTGTATGTCGTCTTTTCGTTTATTGTGGTGAATGTGTGCAGGGTAGTCGTGGAGCGATAGTTTAGTTTTTGGGTAAATCATGTTTTGTGTATTAAAATTGTGTATTGGAATTGGTATGTCGATATTGCGAATAGGTTGTGTGTGTTGTGCAGGGTAGTTATGGAGCGGTAGTTGAGTTTATGTTGAGAAAGATTGTGTATCGATTTGTGTACTGGAAGTTGTTGTTTATCGATTGTGTTTTGTATGGCATTTGTGTATGTATTGTCTTGTTTGACTCGAGCGACTAGTAGTTTTCCTTTTTGCGAAAATGTTTCAAAGTATTTGCTCTCGATCATTGTACTACGACTTGTGTTGAAATCGATTAACCGTTATTAGTGGTTAACTCGTCGATCGACAAGTACTAGTAGAATTATCCATTTCGATTTTAGTTGAGAGCTATCGATTAAGAGCGCAATTTGCAAAATCTCGGGAAATCGAGGTTATGCAAATGACCTTTGTAATCGTCTCTGCAATCGTGTCTATTTTAATTAAAGTATATTTATTCAAATTTCTTGCGTTGCGTAAAATGCTTTAAAATAAACTGGCATTTTCTCAAAATATTTTGGAAGGCTATTCGAGATTAACTTCATTAATCTCGATGACTTACTGAAAACCTAATTATTAATCTTGTAGTCCTTTCCGGTATTAAATCGGTCTAAATATTGTTTATCTCTTTTATTCCCGTTCAAAAGTCGTCTTCATTAAAAATGTGTTACCGTCGTTTTGAAGTTCGTCCAATTTATCGTGTACCCTAATCTTGCCCGATCAGCGGTCTCCAAAGTGAAGTATCCCTGCGATAGTTCATTCGACTTTTGTCCCCCCTTTGTTTTCCTTCGGCAGAGTATCTCCGCCCTTGCCTCGTATACTCGGCTGATCGTTTGACTTTGTCAATCATCCCTGCCTCGCTGAATCTTGTCTCTCCAGCTCTTCATCGCAAAACTTATTCAAAAGTGCTTTGTTTATATTTGGTATTTTGGAAGTTCTTCGAATTTATTTGTTGTCTTGCTTGTATCGTATAATTAGAGTCGAGTCGGAAGAAGCTTCGACTCAAGCAGGATCAAGATTTGGATAAAGACGAAGATCCCGGAACTCAAAACCCCTGGCAGAGAAGGCCCTGAGTAAGATCAAGGCCGCGATAATCTGACCCAGGCGAGTCAATACTTTGATCATTCCGAACCTACATTTTATGCAAACTATGTTTATTTAAAATAGCAAAGTTGCATGCTTTAATTTTGTAACCAATGATATGTTAAAGCTTAAGGTAGTTAATTGCCCATTTGTTGATTAATTACTTATTAAGCCATCCTTTGATAATTGAATCCCGTATCCTTTGTCACCCTAGTAAATATATGGTAATACTAGTATAGGTTGTACTTAAGCGACATGCTAGTCTTGCTTAAATCAGGGACAATAAGCGTCGATCATCATCCTTTAAACATGAAAAATGGTTTTGGGCGGTCATGGGATGTAGATGGCGATGTGTTGCGTTAATTGGTTTTCCTTCCCAAAACCTAAACAACTTGCTAGTACCCCATACGGACGGATGGAAAGAATGGTGGGTGCGAACGTAGCACGAGAATGGTTGGTATGTGGTATGAACCGTCCAGGTGAATTAAGGACTTAATCTTGTCATGACCTCCTGTGTAAAACCAGTACAACCGCAAGTCTACAAATTGCAACTTGGCTTAGTAAAACTTTCAAACCTTGAATGTCGTCTCGCATGGTGGGAAAGAGGGAATGTGCAATGTGGCGGGGCGTCTGCGACTTGAATGGGACACGAACACGGTGAAGTTTGCGATCGCGAGGGTAGGTTGACTCGCACTCAACTACTCCGATCGTTGAGGTGAACATCCGCTGCGTATGGGCGTAACCCCATATAGGTGAGATAGCGGAAGGGGCAAGATAGTTGAAGCGTTCTTGTGACGATCGCTCAACTACATGACTAAGGAATCATGTGGAGAAAGCAGTATGATTATCTCTTGTGGAGTGCGATTGTACAACCTCTGCGAGTCTAAAGCTGTTTTAAGCAGTGCGCGCCTTCGGTCAAAGGCAGACATGGGAACTTAACTTGAGTTAGTTCTATTTCAAAAATCTTTGTTGGGTGGAAATGAAAACCAGGTCGGCTCACCTAGCCTGAGGTTTTAAGTTTTTCCTGGATCATCGTATCCAGCATTGTTAAAATATGGGGGTAGCCCCAACCAAAGATAAGCATAAGGTGGAGGTAGCCTCTCTTTGTTAGTATTATTGCACAAGTATTCTATCTACAAAATCATGTTTGTGTTAAAATGCTAAGTGATAGGATCTTCTAATATCTGTATTTATAATTGCCGCTTTACGCAAATAAAAAGAACCTGAGCCATCCTCGTTAAGCCTTGCATGTATATTATTGCATTCTGTGTGTTGGCTCGCGAGCACGGTAGTTGTGCTCATTCTCGCTCTTTCCCCAAACCCTCGAAGCGGGAAATTTTGGAGAGTTCGACTACTACAAGGAACCCGATGTCGAAGACCGGGAGCTCTTGAGCGTAGTTTAGTTCTTAGTTGTTCTAGTCTCGCCCGGTCTAGTGACTCATTTGGTACCTCGTGCATCCTATATTATCGAGTTTTGGGTAATATCGGATGTACAGCAATTTCCCGATCACTTGCTGTGGAGATGTGCTCTCGCCCTTTGCTTCCGTTATCGCTTAGCTACTTTTTGGATGTAATCATTTGGCACATTCGGCCTTTATTGTAAACTTGACCCGATCACGGTCTATGTAAACTCGATGTGTTAAATTAATGAATGGTATGGTTTTACGCCATTGTGTGAATGATTGATGATGTATCATGTGAGTGCTATCTCTTGATCGAGAGCAACACGATTATTCGCGAGAGGATTGGTTTATAAAATCCGGATTACGACAAGAGGGTGTTGAGCCTTAGCCTTGGGGATGTATCAATAAGTGAAGTGCTTGGGGAAAGGGAGAGCGTCGCCGCCTTGGTCTCCTTGGTAGTTGGGATAGGGGGAGAGGAGGAGGGGAGTGTGGCGTGGTCGGTGCGTGCATCGGTGCTGACCGGACCATATGCCCTAGGCTAAGGGGAATAATGGTCATTTCACGTGGGCTAAAATGCAAATATAAATTATAATTTAGGAAAAGGGAAAAAAATGGCAAAAAAATCAATCTAAATATTCAAGACGGAGTAAATAATCAACATCATTAAAAATAAATGTAAATCGTGGAAGCCATATAAAAGATGGGGCATATGATCGGTTTTCCCTTTTCGGGGGTGCACGGGAGAAGGCCAGGGAAGTGTTAGTAGTACGGGTGGGAGGGTGACAGGTAGCCCCAATAGTCAGTGGTAGCCAGGGCCCTCATGGCAAGGGGCTTTGACGGTCTGACCCTCAAGAGCACTCCCAACAAGCAAGCATTGCTTGCTTGCTACTATAGCTATACCATGTGAGTTTTTTTGGTGAGGTTCTTTTTTCATGGTCGTTGGATCGAGCTTGGCTCGTGGGCGCCGTTCAATCGGATCCTGGGTGTTGCGCTGTCTCGCCACGGCAGTGCACACCCTCGTTTCCCATGCGATTTTACTTTCTTTATTCATTGGTGTGGACTTCCCAGTTCCTTCTCCTCGCTTTTGTCGCCGCTCTCATTCCCTCTTTGTTTCTCTTGTCCGTTCGTTGTATTGGTCCTCGTCGAGGACGCAGTCTGCTCGCCTCTTTTCCTCCTTTTTTCTTTGCAGTTGCGGTTATTGTTGCCTAGTGTTAGTGATTTATGGTCGCTTTACGGTTTCTTCGTGTTTGCTTGTTGGGGAGGTCGGGTCGTTTTCCATAGATCTACGCGGATTTGCTTTTCCTAGGGTTTCCATCCCCGTGTTTCGCTGTTCGTTTCGTGCTATGGTGTTCTTGCCTTCTTCCGTGCCTTTTTTCCCCGATTAGATTAGACTGGATTTAGTTCATTGTCGTTCACTTTTGCCAGGTTGCGTTCTACGTGGTTGCTATGCTCTCGATTTGTGGTTTTTTTGTTACATGGTTGCTTGCCTTCTTCAAGAGGTCGTCAGCTCTCTCTCTCTCTCTATGGATCTAGGTGGGTTGTTTTTGCTAGATTTTACACCGGATTTTCTTCATGCCTGCTCTCGCTCCCTCTTTGTTTCTCTCGTCCGTTTGTCCTTTGGTCTTCGTCGCTAACGCAGTCTGTTCGCTCCTTCTTTTTGTCTCACTTTATTCTTTGTTAGACGGCTGCTTGCCTTCTTTGGGAGGTCATCGGCTCACTCTCTTTGGATCTAGGTGGGGTTGGTTTTGCTAGATTGTGTTTGTATTGGATGTCGTAGCATCGCGATTGCAGTTTTTTTCCCCTAATGGTGGTTTGCCTTCTACGCCCTCCAGTCAGCTCTCTCTCCATGGATCTACTTGGGTTCTATTTTGGCTGGGTCATTGTGGTCGCGTTTCACTTCCGTTTGGTCTATGTGTTGTTCGACGAAGTTCTTCCTTTCAATTATGTCGTGTTGCGGATTTCCCTATACTTATTTGCTTTTGGTGTCTTGTAGGTCATTTTGTACGTGTTTTTGTGTTCTCGTGCTCGCTGTTTTTGCTGCTCACCTTTCAATATCCTATTTTTCTTTGCTTGTAATGGATGGGTTTTCCTGATGTGCGCCTTCTTTTTTAGCCCCTCTTTGTGTTTTCTTTATTTCCTTTTTGTTATGTGCTTCCTGTCTCACGGTTTGTCTTTCTTCACGTAGGTTGTTTCCCGGTTTTGTTGCTTTGGATTGTTATAGTCCTTTCGCTGATGATAGTCTGTTGGTATGTTCGTATGTTCTTCTATATGTTGCTTTCTTGTGCGCCTGCGTCCGGCCTCCTTCGTATGTTCTTTTCTTCTTCTTTCTACAGGTTTTGTTTTTGCGTCCTCGGTCTCTTCGTGTTATGGTGCATTCTTCGTGTTGCTACCTCTGCCTCCCACAACATAAGGTTCATCTTGCTCTGCCTGTTCCTACTTTCGTTTTATATGTTGCTTTTGTTTCGTTAGGTTTATTGCCTCAAACACTAGATGCCTTGTTGTTGCATGTCCTTGTATGTTCAGTTCTCTTTCTTGCGGTGTTTGGTGCGATGTGGTCTCTTCCTCTGTGGCTTCTTCTAAGGAATCGTATCTAAGATCTGCTAGAATGATTGTGTTGTCTGTTGCTTCTTCTGGTGTCGCTTCTCCGCTATTGCCTGGAGGCAGGACCACCCATTCTCACTTTGAATTCCCACTTGATATCGATGAGGCCAAAGTTTGTGATATTAAAAGAGGCACTATGCTTGCCGAATTAATTAAGGTTGCTTCCCTTGTTATTTAGGATGAGGCGCTCATGGCTCATAGGATATGTTTTGAGACATTGGATAGAACTTTTCGTGATATTCTATCTAGAGATGATGCCGGTGCCTCTAATCTACCGTTTGGTGGTAAGTGCAACACCCCAAAGTTATGTTACTAAAAATAAAATTATTATTTTATTGGATTTTCAGAGTTTTAAAAGAGTTTCTTGGTTTTTTTGAATTTCCTAGATTTTAAAGTCAAAAATAAAATTTATTAAGTTTTTTTTGGGATTTTCTTATATTTAAAGTTAAAAATAAATTTTTAATTAATTTATTATTTTTTTGGAAATTAAAAAGGTTTTCCTTTTTTCCAAAAATTAAAAATAATTTATGTACAAAATAAAATCCAACTTTAAGTTGGAATTAATATTTTTAAGTTCAAAATAATTAAGGGAATTTCTGTGAATTTGTTCAGAATTTTTGAACTCTATTTGCTATTTTTTAAAAGTCTATTTGATTTATTGCTTTTTATAAAATTCAAAAAGGCTTTAAAATTCTGGATTTTCTCTTAGGACGAATCTCCTTTCCTTGGTCTATTTTTCTATTTTTCCCACGCGGCCCATTCCCCTCCTCTTGGCCCATCCCATGCCGGCCCAGCCTACCATGCCAGCCCACCTGCCTCCCTCCCTCGCCCTTTCTCCCTCTCTTTGCGAGGTGGGGACCACCTGTCAGAGCCATCCCCTACCTCCAACCCTTGCCGCCATTGTTGAGTCTTGTAAACCCTTAAATCCGGTCGTTTCACATCGTTTTAATGTGCATTCAAGGAAAATGAAACCCAGCACTCTGCCTTCGCTCAAGCAGTTTCCCTCGCCATTACAGCCTTAAATCACATTTACACTCGCTGTCGCCTCCTTCGCTCCTCCCCATGACTTATAAAGGTAGCATCGGATCGCAAATCTTCACTCATCCTCTCCCCAAATCTCGGCTCCTCTCTCCCTCTCTCGTAGCCACAATCGAAGCTTCTTCCTGCTTGCCCTTGAGCACCTCCGCCGTCGTCCAAGCGATCTCGATGGCGTTGTCTACGAGAACCGTCACGCGCGTTATACACCTATATTTTAGTCTTGGTTTGGTTAATTTTAGAGTTTATTTATTGTGAATTTTGTATTTATTTATTTTATTTGCTTGTCTTTTAGTTTAGGTGCGATCAGCAGAGTAGAGTTTGAAGAAGTCGGAGGTTCCCTTCGACCAAGCTCAAGATTTCAAGACCCCTAGCCTTTGACCGGTGAGTCAACACTTTGATCATGTGAGTCTTACCTAGTGCTAATAATAGGTGGATGTAACAGCTATCAAAATTAAGCATGAGGTGGAGGTAACATCCATTGCTATTGATATTGCACAAGTAATCTCTTTAATAAAAATGTGGTTGATTAAGCGCTAGGTGCTAAGACTTTTTAATATGTGTATTTATAAATGTTGATTTGCGCAAATAAAAAAACCGAGTCATCCTTGTTTAGTCTTGCATATTTCTTATTGCATACATTGTATTGGCTCATGAGCACGGAGTTGTGCTCACCTCACTCTTTCCCAAACCCTCGAATCAGTTGATCGGACGACTATGCCTACTACGAGGATCAAGGTCGATAGACAAGATCAAAGCGAAAGTAGTCGGTTTAAGTAGGCTAGGGCTGCATACGAGTTTAGTAGCTCATTGGTACTTGCGTCTGACCAATATTCTATAAATCTTTGGTTAATATCGGTTGTACACAAGATGCCACGATCGCTTGCTGTGGGAAGTCGTGTTGCCTTTTGTTTCAGCGCCTATTTACGTATTTAGTGTAATGAACTCATTTGATGCATTGGCCCTCTTTTGTAAACTTCGACCCGCGGTCTATTTAACTCTAATGGTTGTAATATTATGTTTGATTCAGGTCTCGATGTGTATGAAATGATTGTGATGTACCTTGTGAGAGCTACCTCTTGATCCGGGGAGTAGCGAGATTTTCCTGAAGTGCGGATGAAAGAAATCGGGTCGACAATTGCCTAACTACCTATATCGTTTTCGATACCTTTTCTTATCTACATTTTTCTTCTTTTTAGATACAAACTTTGTGTGATTGGTACCGATGGAATAGCAGGCGTGGAATTTATATTATTTGGGAATGTTTGCCAATATGTGGTTGGTAAGCAGATCGGTGCGATTCTCGGATCGAATTACAGAGGCAACAATATCTGTAGGATATTGCTAAGGTTGTGTGTAAGAAATACACTTGGCATATTACCATTCTGAGAAAAGTGCTTTCAAAGCCCTAAGAAGACTTATCAAGCTGAAGCAGTGTCATTGTCGTATTGGGAAGGCGACCTAGTATTCCATGCATATTGTTCTTCGATCGTATTGCGACATCTTAAATGCGAATTTACCATACATTTGCACAACTTGAGGAACCAACGACCAGCACCTCTCTGACAGACTTACTGGTATACAGACACCTATGCCTATGCCTACAGAGGTATTTATACACTCTTCGTGCTTCTAACCCTACAGATTCTAGCAGTTGCTTGCTCTATAAAAGTATCTAGAGTTAGTCTGGTTCCTCCTGTTTATAAGTGTTGGACGGAGAATCCGGCGATCTGCGATCTGAGTCGGTGTCGTTAATCACGTGTTAGCACTAATCTCGGTCAGATATTACTCGTCTTGATCCTATTTCTATAAATCATGCGAGGTGGTTATCTCAGCCTTGGGATATAAATCTGTAACGTGTGTTTTCCTATTGCAATTAATCTATTTTTATCTGCGTAATATTCTCTCTCACATGGTATCAGATATGTTCGCATCCTGCGACCCTCGCTTCGCTAAACAACGACCACCTCTCTGATGGGATCATGGGCGCCACCGCATTGCTGCCTTGTGCGAGATGAGCTACTGCGCGCGTGAGCACACCAAGACCGCCACCGTCTTGCGCGAGGCGAGGCCACTCGCTGCGCCAAGCGAGCAGCGCGCGTTAGGGCCTCCCCCTGCGCCACCGCCGCGCCGCGCCAATGCACATTCTCTCTCACAATAAGCATACAAATGCTCGATCCTATGAATAATCTATCCATCGATCATCCTCTGTAATGTATTATTGTCGAGATTATTTGCTTTCAAAGTTTGTTCCATCCGTTTTGATACTAAAGATTCCGCCTTTGTACATGTTGGACCACGGCCTGAGACACACGCCTTGTCACGTCATTTATTAAGTCTTAGAGCGGAGAAACAACGCCTTGTATCTTCCTTTTATCTTACTTTTGTTAAGAAAGCGGGCCCACGACTGGAGAGTCACGGCCCGATGCAGATCGAGACCGGAGAGTCTGGCCAGTTGAACTCCTCATCCGTAGTCTATAAATAGAGGTCACCCCTCTCATTGTAACCCCAATTGTTAGAAGGAATAAAGCGAACCACGAAGTCCGTATATCTATGTGTTCATTCTATTGTTACATTCTTGTGTTCTTCATCGTTCTTACGATTACGGTCATTGTATCACGAGTACCGTTGATTTGGACTACTTGTGACGGTTACTCAACACGTTATCACTTGCATTTTGTGATTATGATGAAACTTTGAATAATGGTTGTAGGCTCTAGAAGAGCAAAGCATTAAATTCTTATGATGAGTCTGCAAGACTTATATTTCCGTATTTATGATAGCAAGTTATGTTCTAATATCGAAGTATTTTTATTTTATGTGTTGCAGTTTACGCTACATATTAATAAAGTACATTATATTAGAATGCATGTAGCGCCCTATGGAGGAAGTGTGCTTAGCGGTGGCGGCACAATGAATACCCACCTTGAGAGAGATGAAATTTTGATCGATCGGTAAGAATGCTTCGTAGCCTTCACGACAATCGTGACGACGATACATGTATAATAGGCTCGGGAAGGGCCACAATTATACTCCAGCGGACACAACTTTGGTCATTAAAGAAGCCTTGTTGTGCCCATAATCGACTAGAACTCTCAAGGATATTCACGCTAACGGTTTCCACGTAGAGGTGAAGAAGAGCATGGTAAGGAATAGCTGCTCATTACAAGCGTGTGAAAATAGTAGAATAATGGTATTAGAACGACTTTCTTCATTTGAAAATGGGCTATACTACACTAATATTAAGGCATCTATGACCTATCTTGCCACGAAAACTATATTTAGAAGCTCTAAACCTCTTCTATCTCTAGCATGATAGATTATGCCACTTAAGTCTTAGGATGATGAGAAATATAATTAACAATTCACGAGGACATAGTGTCAATGTAAAGAACTTCCCGAATCAGGAAGATTTTGTGTGCCTGCATGTACCATCGGAAGCGATTACTAGACCCTCTACTCGAAAGTAAAGGGCGAAATCCTGCATTCTGGACCGTATCGGGGAGACATTTGCGGTCCTAAACAGCCCTGTAAGGGTCATTTAGGTATTTTATGGTGCTTATCGATGCTTCCTCGAAGCGGTCATACGTTTGTTTAATGTCTCGAAACCCGCTTCTACAAAGCTAATCTAGTAGATAATTAACATTAAGAATAATTTCCCTTATCATCATGTGAAGTCCACGAGAATGGACAGCGCAGGAGAATTTACTTCAAGGGCATATGATGATTATTGTGTGAAAATGAGAATTAAAATTGAGCATCCGTCGCATGTCCACACCCGAATGGACTAGCAAAATTGTTGTTACCAACTACATGTTGGGGACACGCGATCTGCATGCGACAACTCTCATCAATTTTAGACCACTAGGCATATAACATCCATTCACCTATGCAACTAGCGCAAGGGTCAACACTGAAAATTTCTCATCTTTGAATGTTTGGTTGTAAGGTTTATGTACCTATACCACCACCACTGACAAGCTGAAATGGGCACTCTCAAAAGTGCAGGATATCGTTGGTTATGAGGCGGCATCCATAATCGGTATTTGGACCCCACATTTGGAGATTTGCATCTGACCAAGCCATTTGTTAGCATATTAGATGAAATTATTTCTCGTCATTAGGGGAGAAATCAACCCTTGATGTAAAATATCGAGAAATAGAAGTCAGGAAGATAATTGAAGTCTAGAAGATAATTGAAATCCATGCATATGACCGCGCACTAGTGAAGCAAATAGAAGTCGAGAAGATAATCGAAGTCTAGAAGACAATTGAAGTCTAGAAAATAATTGCGATCGAGAAGATAATTGATTTGCAAGCATTAGCGAATCAGCGCCTAACCACTTTAGAGATTTGAAGCGTGACCAAGTCGCATATGCATGCGTAATGCAGGAGAGGGTTGAAATCCGATGAAGGTATCTCTAATCCGTCCTAAGGCCTCTGAAAGGGCGAGAACTCCGACCCCTCGAATCCGAAATGTAGGGGCGCTGGTGAAAAGGATGAGAAGGACTTGACACTGACCGATCACCAAAGTACCCCATAATCGGAAGGGAGCAGTTGAGACTGGCACGATATGGAACCTTGGAAAAGGCATACTAGAATTGAACATCCCCATGAAGGAGACATCGGCATGGATGTGTGCGCACACATCAATTTGAAAAACTAAAGGACTTGCCCATGATTGAAAGTAGCGGTAAGCAAATAGAAGCATAAATATAAGCCCCTTGAAGACATAGCTATAAACTTTATGATCTTGGGAGAATCTATGAATAAGCCAACGACCAATGTCGACATTTACTTTGCAAAGAAAATTGTCACAATCATCAAACTTGATCCGAGCTGCATCGCTCGTTGAATATAAGAAAAGATCAAATTGAGAAGATTGGAAGAAGGCAATAAGCTGAATTGTTCTCTCGAATAAAGAGAGGTGTTTGGGCACTGTAAGCGCACACCTCCCCATGTGCACCATGTAGGGCATAAGTGGGCATTTGTTGAAGAGAAATGAAAGAAGCAAGGCTCGTTGCACAAGGTTTCACTCAACGTCCGAGATTGTTATGAAGAAACCTATTCCCGGTCATGGCGGAATTACCTTTAGATATTTATCTCAAAGCGGTGAACTTGAAGTTAGAAGTGAAATTGATGGATGTAGTAGCGCATACCTTTATGGAAATTTGGCTTGGACATTTATATGAAGATACAGAATGTATCCTGTCCGAACCAAGATAGAGCAAATAGAAATCTATGAGTGTGCAACTCGAGAGAAAGTCCTTTGTAATTTGAAGAAATCGAGGCGAGAATGTGGTATAATCGCTCGAGCGACTTTCTATGCAAGAAAGGCTACGAACAATGAGAATTATCCTGTGTATTTATCGGCGATCCGGGATGGATTTTGTGTAAATCTCGGTGTATAAAGATGATCTGAATATCATTGGAACCTTAGAAGGTATTAAGAAAGCAAGCTCTTACCTAAGTCGAGTTGAAATAAAAGATTTGTGTGGATTTCATGGGGATATGCTCGGATCTTAGGATGATGTGACAATTGGCAATGGCGTTTACGGTTTGTCGTTTCAGCGTTTTTCGACAAAGTGGCGGGCTTCTTGCTCGGCGGTCCGCCGGTCCTTGCAATGATCGGCCGGTCCCATATCGGTCGGGCCGGCGGTGAAGCGATCGGACGGCGATGACCAAAAGTGTTCAAATCAGTGGGCCAAAAATAGGTGTTGTAGACAAGTAAGGATCCCAATACACTTGGTCTCATGATTTTTGGAGTCTCGGTGAAAAGTTCTATTGGTTTAAAGTTTCGAAGGTTTGGTTTTGGGAGCTTGAATTTGGCTAAGTCTAAGGCGGTCCGGCCGGCTCACGAGGAAGCGGTCCGGCCGCCATGAAGTGATCGGCCGGCTCACTGGCGGTCGGGCCGTGAAATCTGAGCGACGACCAACCGTGGCGATGTTGTTTTGTTAGGTCAAAGTCATTGGTTTCATGGCATATGATTTGCATGATGCATGTTTTGACTAACATGGGTCAAGTTGTGAAGAACTTATTCCCGAATTCGTGTTTTCTTATGCGTGGTTGTGCGGGTAGCTTGGTGGTCAGCGACGGTCAGCGGCAAGGAGAATCGGGACTAGACTTGAAGAGTTGAGGTCGAGCGATCGGCGATGCGGGTGGGGTCAACGACTCAAGCGTGACACAAGATGGACAATGGTGACCTATTGGCAAATCCATGGCGCATGGTGAAGCGGTTTAGGTCAAAAGGTTAAAGCGGCGCTTGAAGCGTGCGTATGTGACCCGTTTGTTAGTGGGCCTTAGGGAGCCCAATTAAGTCAAACCCTAAGAGTTTTAGGCCTCCACTATAAATAGGAGGAGATGGTGGCTACACCTCTCTCTCTCGCCTTTTATGTTTCAAAACCTAATTGTCTTTAGGGAGTTGAGGTGGAGGCAAGGGCTCTTGATGGTTTGTGGTGAATTTCGTGATCTTTGATTGTCTCTTGATCCATGATGGTGTGGATGTAATCGGCATCAACCACGAAATCAATCTATGCAAGGTTTGCTTGAGATAAGTCTCTTTTCGTTCTTGCTTCCAATTTCGTGTTTTTAGGGCTTTCTTTGATCCATGAGTTTGTGATTGATTTTTCCGTGAATTAGCTTGCTGTGATATGTGTGAATCTATCTAGCATCATCTTGATCATCAATCTCTCACGAACAAGCTTTAGGATCAAGTTTTCGTTCTTGCGGTTTTAGACCTTACATTAATCAATTGACAATTGCTCAAGATCGTTCCAAGAATTATCATAATATTCGATTGGAATAGGTCCTCAATATCATAGAGAAGGTGTGTGCAAAGTTTCGTGAAGTTTGGAGTTGAGAATCAAAAGTTAGACCTAATTGCAACCGTCGTCGGTGATTCTCTTTATTTGGATCGGTTACGTAGGTTGCGGTCCGACCGCCCGTCACCACCGGTCCGACCGATTTGGGCGGTCCGACCGCTTGATATAACAATGATCCGACCGCGACAATCGGTCGACCGGTTCCTCTGACAGTCGGACGCGCGATGCTTGTGTTGCTTTGATTCTTCTTGATTATTGTCGCATTGCCTAGGGTCTTTATTGGATTCAATACTAGTCTTCATTGTCTTGATATATTGATCTTCATAGCGTTCTAATAGCTCTTTGGAGTGAAATTGTATTGAGTTCATAATTTGTGAAAAAGTGGCGTGCTCCTATTCACCCCCTCTAGTCGCCTTTACGGTCCAACAAGTGGTATCGAGCGGTTAGTTCAATCTTGATCTTAACAGGTCCTTTGAACTTTGGCGATGGATAAGTTTTCTACTAAACGCATATCTTGATGGGCACGACTATGCCTATTGGAAGAATCGTATGCGCGTCTTTCTTGAGAGCGAGGACAAGCTATTTGGGATGTTGTTAGAGCCCATTGGTTATTCTGAAATTGCTACACACCTTACGAAATTCTTTTGGCTAACAACAATAAGGCTAAAAATCTTTTATATGGTGCACTTGGTAGACAAGAATATGATCAATTTGTAATCTTTCAAGCTGCGCATGAAATTTGGAACACTCTCGAAACATATCATGAGGTTCGTCCCAAATCAAAAGGTGCGTAAGCTGTTTACAAGCGTGAATACAATAAATTCGAGATCGTCTGGAGAGAGCATCGATGACATTTTCGATCGCTTTAATAAAGTAATTAATCAAATGAAAATTTGTTGATATTGAATATTCTCAATCGAAAATGCCACCCATCTCTTGGTGCAATCAACACCAAGGAGTGGGAGATGAAACTCTTGCTATAGAGGAAAATGTTGATCTTTCAAGTCTTACTTTAGAATTGCTTTATAGTAAACTCAAGACTCATGAAATTAAAAGAGTTGATCATCCCAAGAAAGATAACTTAGCTTTGGTAGCAGATCCTCTCAAAAGTCTTTTGATGACTCTTTTGAATCTTCTTACGGATTTTCATTTGCTTGTTTATCGCTATTCATGAAGAGGAGCTTGAAAGTATTCTGAAGCGAGTTAGCTCTTCTTGCTAAAAAATTCACGGGCCTACAATAATGTGAGAAACAAAAAGAGGTGGTCGGTGACATGCTATGAATGTGGTGAGCTCAATCATATCAGACAAATTGCCCCAATTTGAAAGGTAAGGGCAATCATAAGGAAGGAAAACCGACTTGGAAGAAGCCTCCTTTCAACAAATCAAGGTATGAGGCTAATAAGCTTGTGAAGGTGCTCAGGGTCCTTGCAGCTTTTGAGGATCAATCCTTGAGCGATGTGGATCTTGGGAGTGAGGAGGACAAGGAGGAGGAGATTCCTCAAAGCAAAAGAAAGGAAGGCCAAAGACTTCAGCGGCATGTGCTTCATGGTGACAAGCGACATTGATGATGATGAGGTATCTTTTTCTTATGATGAGCTTTACGCTAAATATGATTCTATAGTTGAGCAATTGCTTAGTCAAGATGAAGCGCTAGAATTTGTTATGACAAAAATAAGAAATTAGAGTCAAAGATTAACAAGCTGAAAGTAGAGCTTAAAAATGCTAAGACTCTTGAACTGATGAATGTTTATCTTGTCATGCTATGCACTCGAAATTACTAAGTTACAAGCTGCTCATAATATTTACGTACAACAACTTGAGAATGCTAGATCTGAACTAAATGAAATTAAAAGTGCTCCTTGTGAAAAATGTTTAGAATCTAGTAAATTGATTGCTTTTGATGTGTTTGATTCTAGCCCTTGCACTTCATGTTTAGAAAAGGCGTGAAATCAAAGATATCTTAGAAGGCATTAGAGTCAAATATGCTAAGCTTAAGGACAATATTGAAAATACTACTTGTGTTTCTTGTTCCGCTCTTAAGCTTGAAATTTCTTTGTATAAGGAGAAATCTATGGATAAAACTTGTGATGCTTGTGTTAACTTGAGAAAGAAAATGCTTACCTTCATGATACATTAGAGAAATTTTCTAAAGGTAAGAAACAATTAAACATGATTCTTGACAAGTCTAAAACTCCTTATAAGAAGCAAGGTTTAGGATTCAATTCTTTTCAAGACAATTCAAACCCAAAAGTCATTCAAGTCTTGGAAAAAGGTTTAATTGAATTTAAAACCCAACCTGCAAAAACATCTTTTAAATCTGCAGGCTTTGCCCAACCTTGTATTAATTCAAATGGTGCTTCTTCTAGTGGTACCAAGTACCATTGCACTTATTGCAAAAAGGTGGACATTTGATTGAATTACATTGGCGTAGGTTGAAAAATGATAGGAAAAATTTTGATAGAATTTCATTCATGCAACCTAGAACTTCTATGAGACATGGTAACATTGAAAAGAATAAACATGGATTAGGATTTTTCTCTCATGCAAATCATTATGTTTCTAAATATCCTAAGTCTAATGTTTATCAATTGGTGATCGGCCATTGGAAGTCACCGATCGACCGTTTTAGTCGCCGATCGACCTTGATAGCCTTACGTCGACCAGCCCATGGGCGATTCAAATCTTATTTTAATTTAAACATTGCTCATAACAGAATGTTAGATAAAATCAAGGATAGTACTTACGGTTTGTATACTCCTTGCGGGCGTGTGTCTCGATCTTTGGATTCCTAAATCATGTTTATCTAACTTGATATTGAGACACATCGTTCTTTTGTTCCTTGATTTTGAGGATTATCGCGGAAAGGGAAGAACACGTGGTTCGTTGACTCGGATGTTCACGCCACATGACCGGGAACTCAAAATGGTTCACCTCTTTCACGCGAGCAACGGTGATGACTTCATCACCTTTGGAGATGATACACAAGGCGAATTGAAGGAGCAGGATCAATTAGGGTGAACAACAAATTCATTCTAAAGGATGTCGCTCTTGTGGACAAGCTTAGGTATAATCTCCTTCTGTTTCCCGACTTCTTGATGATGGCTATGAGGTATTTTTAAGAAAAATGCTTGTCGTGTGCTTGATTCTCTTGGTGAGCTTGTGTTTGGAATCTCTAGAGTTGGTAGAATTTTTGGGTGATTTTGAGAATCTCTTCTTTGGATCTCTTAAATGTTTGCTTACATCTTCTTGATTTCTAGCTTTGCATCGAGCGTTTGGGGCACATTGGTTTTGATCATCGACACGAGTTAGCAACCTTGATCTCATGAGAGGATTGCCCAAACTCAAAGTCATCAAGGATCTTTGTATGTGCATACTGTAGGCATGGCAAACAAGTTGCCGCCTCACACCATACGTGACTATGGTTATGGTGACGGACGGGGCGGTTGCTTCATATGGATATTGTTGGTCTGCTAGAGTCCGGTCGATCGGTGGAAAATGGTATATTCTTATCATAGTCGATGATCTTTCTAGATATACTTGGGTGTTCTTTCTTATTTCAAAAGATGAAGCTTTTGGTTATTTTCATGACCTTGTTCTTCGTTTGGCTTGAGCTTCTGGTGCTTTGAGAGCGATTCGCGATGATAATGTACGGAGTTCAAAAATGCTTCTTTTGCTTCTTTTTGTCTTGGCGTGGTATTGAGCATCAGTTCTCCTCTCCACCGTCCCTCAACAAAATGGCGTGGTGGAAAGGAAGAATAGGACCTTAGTCGAAATGGCTAGGGCGATGCTAGGCAGTATAACACAGGAGATTTTGGGCGAAGCTATTGCTCTGCTTGCCATATTGCCAATCGTGTCTTTTGAGACCTTCTTTAGGCAAGACTCCTTATGAGCCGTTTTGGTAGAAAACTATCATTTCGCATTTTGAGTTTTGGATCAAAATGTTTTATTCTTAAGACGAGCAACTTAGATAAATTTGAATCAAGAACTTTTGATGGGATATTTACAGGTTATCCTGCTCATTCGAGGGTTTCGAGTTTTAATCTGAGACTAACATTATTGGGAGACTTGTAATGTCACTTTTGATGAGACTAGCCACAGGCTAGATCAATTATTCTGAGATGATTCTGGTGAGAGCATTTTGTGGAGGAAGATGAGGCGAAGCTAATATCATTCCTTCATCTGCTGCTGCTTAGGCGCCCATATTGATACAAGAACACACTCGTCTACTTCACCTTGATTGAGGCTCTGCTGCATCATCATCATCAGCCGATACTGCGGAGGTCGAAGAAAGCGACATCTCACCGGCGCTCCGCCGCATTCGAGCGGCATCCTCGGAGCAGATAATAGGTAATCTACATGAGCGAGTCACTCGCTCGGTATAATGATCCAAATCTCTACTCTCATTCGGCTTTTGTTGCTTCTTTTGAACCCGCGATATATCACATGCTTTATCGATTCTAGTGGGTAAATGCCATGCATGAGGAGTTAGAAATTTTGAAAGAAACAAAGTTTGGAACCTAGTAGAACCTCCTAGTGGTCATAATGTTATAGGAACCCGTTGGGTGTTTAAGAATAAACAAGGTGAGGATGGTTACGTGGTTAGAAATAAGGCAGTTAGTAGCTCGGGGTTTGACCAAGTTGAGGGTTAGATTTTGATGAGACATTTGCTCTGTTGCTAGACTAGAAGCCATTCGCATTACCTTGCATTTCTTTGCATCAAAAGGTTTTAAATTATATCGGATGGATGTTAAAGTGCCTTTTAAATGGTTTCATAGATGAGGAAGTGTATGTTAAGCAACCCCTGGTTTTGAGGATCCTAAATATCCAAATCGTGTTTTCAAGCTATCTAAAGCATTATATGGTCTTAAACAAGCCCCTAGAGCACAGTATGATAGACTTAAGACCTTCTTGCTTAAAAATAATTTTGAGATGGGTAAAGTGGATAAAACTCTATTTATTATTAGGCGTGACAATGACTTCCTACTTGCCCAAATTTACGTGGATGATATTATTTTTGGTGGTTCCTCTAATGCTCTTGTTTCGACTTTTACGACACTATGTCCGAGAATTCGAGATGAGTATGATGGGAGAGCTTAATTACTTTTGGGACTTCAAATCAAGCAATGCAAGGAAGGAACTTTCATCCATCGGACGAAGTACACTAAAGATCTACTCAAGCGCTTCAACATGGGTATTGCAAGCCAATTTCCACTCCCATGGCAACCATTTATTTTGGATCGGATGAGGAAGGAGAAGTCGTGGATCAACGCGATCTGCATGACATGATCGGCTCCCTACATGTTGTGGCCTCGAGGCCGGACATTCACTTCACGGTATGCCTTTGTGCAAGATTTGAGCGT
Source organism: Hsuehochloa calcarea (assembly GCA_036346395.1). Classification (NCBI taxonomy): domain Eukaryota; kingdom Viridiplantae; phylum Streptophyta; class Magnoliopsida; order Poales; family Poaceae; genus Hsuehochloa; species Hsuehochloa calcarea. The sequence goes on along the minus strand of CM070593.1, from coordinate 80,367,314 downwards.
CTCGAGAACTTCCCATCGCCAAGCCGTTAAGCGCATATTCGGTATTTACACTCTACCCTTTTATATGGCATTTGGTATTCTGCTCTTGACTTTGTCCATTAGAGGTTTTGATTCGATTTTGCGGTGTCGGTTAGATAGGAAGAGTACCTCGAGCACTGTCACTTCCTAGGCACTTCTCTTGTATCTTGGTCTTCTAGAGGCGGTCTTACATTGCACAATCCACTTCTTTGAGCGGAGTATGTAGGCTTTGCTAGTTCTTTGTGCTTGATTTTGTGGATGGCGTCCACTTTGAAAGATTATGGGTTAAACTTTGCTAGTGTTCCTCTTTTACGTGATAACACTTACGCTATTAATATTGCTAAAAACCCGTGCAACATTCTAGGACTAAACACATAGACATTCACTTTCACTTCCTTAAAGATCATGTTGAAAAAGGTGATATTGTGATGCACTTCGTAGAGTCTGAAGCTCAATTGGCAGATATTCTTACCAAGCCTTTAGATCAAACAGTTTTCCTCCTTAAGAAGCGAGTTAGGGTAATTTATCCTTATGGGTTGGTTTGAGGGGAGTTTGATCTTTTCTTATCTTTCCTTGTTCTTTTGATCTTTTATTGTTCTTTTACGAACTTAGTGATCTTTTGAACTTTTTAGGTTTTAGGCTTTTAATTGCATCTCATTGTGTCATATTGCATTCATATGAAAAATACAACAAGTGGTTACAACAAGTGGTATGAAAAATCCAAAAAGATGCATTGTAATATAAGATTTTACCTTATCTTTTAAAATTGATGAAGCTTTGCCTATTACCCTTTGGGTTTTGTATTTCAATTCTTGCTCAATGTCATGTCTAGTTCTTTGACTTGCTAGAATTATCATGCTTTTCATGTGTAGCTAAGTCTTTGCTATATGAGCTAGAATCTTTTAAACAACTCAAACTAAGAAATTGCAATTTGTGGATGTTTTAGCGAGTTGCGCAATTAGTGCTCCTCTTGTGACATTGGCCTGTCGAATTGCTTTGTTAGCTCTTTGATCTAAAATTGACCATTACTTGAGCTTTTGTGTTCTTGAGATTCTAAAGCGCTCTTGTGAAAAATGAAAATCAAGATTGTCTTATGCTTAAATTGTGCCAAACTATTCTTACAAGGCCTTGTCAAATGATATGAACTTGGAGATAGTTTGATGAACAGACGATCTCATGGGGATTGCTTGTCGAAATGACATGAACCTCAAGATTTGTCGCCCGGTAGAAGCTTAGAAAGAGTTTGTGGATGGCTCCTAGTCCAGGATCTTCTTTACTAAGATATACCTTTAGTCAACTTTTGGTCGAAGCTTAGGATGAGTTTGTGGATGGCTCCTAGTCCAGGATCTTGTCACTAAGTTAGATCATTAGTCAACTTCAATATTCAATGCAAATGAGAAAAATGTTGACAAATGGGCGTTTACAAAATATTGAGCAAAATGATTCAATACGGGACTTGATTGACTCTTAATGTGGTCTTTGTTAGATTTTTGATCTCACTTTGACATTTTGACATGGCCAATTTCACTTTAGGATCCCTGTTGATGAACTTGTTGAATTTGAAGCGTTGCTTAAATTGATAAAATCTACTGCTTTACTTTTGAGCCTTTGTGCTTAGCTTTGATATATATGTCTTACCATGATCTTGCTAGCGCTGTCAGGCTTGATATGCTGTTTGTGCAATATTAGAGATACTACATTGTTCTTTTGGGTAATCTCCAAAGCTTCTTATCAAAAATTGAAAAATACAAAAAAAAATGAAGCCACTCCATTGCACTTCATGCATACTCCTCTTTATACTTCTTTTGTTTCTGCTTCTTCCTTTATTCTCTATTTGTTATCCCTGGATGAGAGGAAGGCGTGATTCCTTGATGAATCCATTGTCAAAGGGGGAGAAGATGTGTTAATTAAATGAAAAGATATTTCTTTGGGAGAAGATGTGTAATATTTCTTTGCTACTCTTATTTGGAGAAGATGTGTTAATGAGAAGATTGGGGGAGAAGTTTATACAAAGGGGCGAAAATTTGAAATTTGATGATCATAGTGAGGGAGTTCTTGAGTTGCATTCTTATTGTCTTATTGTATATTACGAACTTGAATTGCATTCTTTTATCCTCACAATGATCATAGCTCAATTGAATAATTGTTCTTTCATATGGACCTTATGTGAGAATTTTGACCCTTTTAAAATCAAAGTTTTATGCTTACTTTTGCCTTGTCTCACATGCCTATACTATTACGATGCCGGCTTGGTCATTTTCATTGCTTTTTCTTGCTTATGGACCAAGTTGTGCCTTTGTCTGCTGCGAGTAAACTCGTTTTCAAACCTCTTACTTACATTTACGGATAATTGCCAATGTGTTCATCAAGGGAGATTGTGGATTTCATGGGGATATGCTCGGATCTTAGGATGATGTGACAATTGGCAATGGCGTTTACGGTTTGTCGTTTCACGCGTTTTCGACAAAGTGGCGAGCTTCTTGCTCGGCGGTCCGGCCGGTCCTTGCAATGATCCGGCCGGTCCCATATCGGTCGGGCCGGCCGGTGAAGCGATCGGACGGCGATGACCAAAAGTGTTCAAATCAGTGGGCCAAAAATAGGTGTTGTAGACAAGTGGGGATCCCAATACACTTGGTCTCATGATTTTGGAGTCTCGGTGAAAAGTTCTATTGGTTTAAAGTTTCCGGAAGGTTTGGTTTTGGGAGCTTGAATTTGGCTAAGTCTAAAGGCGGTTCGGCCGGCTCACGAGGCGGTCCGTCCCGGCCATGGAAGCGATCGGCCAGCTCACTGGGCGGTCGGGCCGTAATTACTTGAGCGGCGACCAACCGTGGCGATGTTGTTTTGTTAGGTCAAAGTCATTGGTTTCATGGCATATGATTTGCATGATGCATGTTTTGACTAACATGGGTCAAGTTGTGAAGAACTTGTTCCGAATCGTGTTTTCTTATGCGTGGTTGTGCGGGTAGCTTGGTGGTCAGCGACGGTCAGCGGCAAGGAGAATCGGGACTAGACTTGAAGAGTTGAGGTCGAGCGATCGGCGATGCGGGTGGGGTCAACGACTCAAGCGTGACACAAGATGGACAATGGTGACCTATTGGCAAATCCATGGCGCATGGTGAAGCGGTTTAGGTCAAAAGGTTAAAAACGGTAACCGCGAAGCGTGCGTATGTGACCCGTTTGTTAGTGGGCCTTAGCGGGGCCCAATTAAGTCAAACCCTAAGAGTTTTAGGCCTCCACTATAAATAGGAGGAGATGGTGGTGCACCTCTCTCTCTCGCCTTTTATGTTTCAAAACCTAATTGTCTTTAGGGGAGTTGAGGTGGAGGCAAGGGCTCTTGATGGTTTGTGGTGAATTTCGTGATCTTTGATTGTCTCTTGATCCATGATGGTGTGGATGTAATCGGCATCAACCACGAAATCAATCTATGCAAGGTTTGCTTGAGATAAGTCTCTTTTCGTTCTTGCTTCCAATTTCGTATTTTAGGGCTTTCTTTGATCCGCGAGTTTGTGATTGATTCTTTCCGTGAATTAGCTTGCTGTGATATGTGTGAATCTATCTAGCATCATCTTGATCATCAATCTCTCACGAACAAGCTTTAGGATCAAGTTTAGTTCTTGCGGTTTTAGACCTTACATTAATCAATTGACAATTGCTCAAGATCGTTCCAAGAATTATCATAATATTCGATTGGAATAGGTCCTCAATAGCATAGAAGGTGTGTGCAAAGTTTCGTGAAGTTTGGAGTTGAGAATCAAAAGTTAGACCTAATTGCAACCGTCATCGGTGATTCTCTTGTTTTGGATCGGTTACGTAGGCTGCCGGTCCGACCGCGTCACCACCGGTCCGACCGATTTGGAGTGGTCCGACCGCCCGATATAACGGTCCGACCGCGACAATCGGTCCGACCGGTTCCTCTACGTGATCGGGCCGCGATGCTATGTTGCTTTGATTCTTTGCGATTATTGTCGCATTGCCTAGGGGTCTTTATTGGATTCAATACTAGTCTTCATTGTCTTGATATATTGATCTTCATAGCGTTCTAATAGCTCTTTGGAGTGAAATTGTATTGAGTTCATAATTTGTGAAAAAGTGGCGTGCTCCTATTCACCCCCCTCTAGTCGCCTTTACGGTCCAACAATTTGGATCAAACCAAATCTTGCCTAGGCTTGCGGCTTGAGCATATCCGGAAGAGATTCTAGTACATCGACCAACCTACACTCGAGAAAGTGTTGAAAAGGTTCGGCTTTGAAAAGGCATATCCTTGAAAGTGCCGATGGTGGGAGATCCTTGCGCAAGACAAGGACCGTCTGAGATCTAAAGAAGAGGGAGGAAGTCACGGGACCAAAATTCCCATACACAGTGCGGTAGGAGCACTTATATTTTAGCAAGCTGTACTAGATCGACATTGCATTTGCCGTAAACCTATTAGTAAGGTATAGTCTGAGAACCTACCAAAGGCATTGGCGAGGAAATAATGGACATCTTAGTTACCTCCAAGAAAGCAAAGAACTTAGTCTATTCTCTGAAAGAACCAAGACTTGTGTATGAATGACTATGAAGATGTTAGGTCTGTCGGACCCACATACAACAAATCATAAGCAGGCTATGTATTCCTATGTGGTGGGCTGTAATTGCGTGAAAATCGTCTAAGCAAAGTCTTGTATCGACTTGACGAACCACTCACAAATCATAGCCTTTGTCTGAGGCCTCACAAGAATGTGCTTGGCCGGCGGATGATTCACCACATCCGGCCGATCATGTGGATTGAATCAGTGCAAACCCCACTATTATCTATGAAGATAATACGACTGCGTCGCTGAGTAAATGGGTTATGTGAAGAGTCCCTTACAAAGCATATCAATCCCAAGTTCTTCTATGCTCACGAAATGCAAAAGATGGGCGAAATTAAAATCTTGCATACTAAGTCATGTGAAAATCTTGCGATTTATTCACTAAGTCACTTCAGTCTAGTTTTGAAAGATGCATCGTGGAATTGGAATGATAAGACTTAGACAAGTGCGAGAATCGGGGAGAATCTTCACGAACTCATTATTGAATCTTGATCACGAAGATCAAATACCCAAAGAATAAATCACGGAGATTGAATAAAGCGGGGTGGATTGTACTCTTTTTTCCTTGGCGAGTTTTCACGAAGTTTCTCGGCTAAGGTTTTTAATGAGGTAATTCGTGCAACACAGTGAGCGCATGACATGTACTCTTTCTCCAAATTTTCCCCTTTGGATTTTTATGGAGTTTTAACGAGACATGAACATGTTGGATGAGTGTTCAAGGAGTGTTAAGCGGGCCGGGACTGCGGAGAGTCTGGCCCGATCTGAGTCGAGACCGGAGAGTCTGGCCCAGTTGAACTCCTCATCCGTAGTCTATAAATGAGGTCACCCCTCTCATTGTAACCCGATTGTTCAGAAGGAATAAGCGAACCACGAAGTCGCATATCTACGTGTTCATTCTATTGTTACTGTTCTTGTGTTCTTCATCGTTCTTACGATTACGGTCATTGTATCTGAGTACCGTTGATTTGGACTACTTGGTGACGGTTACTCAACACTTTTATACCATTTTATCATTTCAAATTTGTCGAGTCCGAATAAACCCTTGCCCACTATCATCTACTCGAAAGAGACTCTTTGATCACTTGCTCCTTCAAAGCAGGTTATCAATCTCATTCTCTTTTTCATTCATATTTACGCTAATAGCACCGTATTTCCATACACGCATGTTGTTTTCTTACACGTCTTGTACTTAAAGACCAAAATATTCTATACTATCCTACTATACGCACACATTAGATGGGCTATATTTACGGCTTACATCGGTCCTCTTGCGAGGATATGGAAAGCCAAGATTGTCCAAACAAAGATAGTTTATCATTGTCGCATGCTTACATCGATTCCCTAACAAAAAGACACATCAATGTAAGATGTTGTTTCTATTACCTTTGTCATCGCCATACTATATTACTACTCTTTTGCTTCGTTTTCACACACTTTATGTAACATTCCAAATTTTGCATTGAACTTTGGATTTGACTTCAAATTGCAAAATCTTTTTTTCAAATTTGAATTTAAAATCTTACCTTGGATCGGGCCGTCGACCATTTTCCTCGGCCCGGCCCGTTTTCCTCCTCTCCTCTCTTTATTCTTTTCCGGTACTCTGCCGCCGCCCGTCGTTAAGCTCGGTGCCACCTTTTCCCCCTTCTTTCCTCCTCTCACTGACCGGCCGCCCCCGCTGCCGGCTTCTCTCTCTCTCTCTGTGCAGCGGCGGCGCTAGCGTCGTCCTCCCCTCTGCCACCACCAGCTCCCGGCTGCTCCCATCACCTCCGCGACTTCGGCGCCCCCTCCCCGCCTAGTCCCCTCACTACCGTCCTCGCGCGCGCCTCGCCCGGTCGGCGATGCCCTTGCGCTGTGCCTACTTCCCGTCGTTGTTCTTTGCGTCGGCAAGCCCCGTCGTTATCGCCCCTGCGCTCTCAGCGCCCCGTCAGGTCCCCTCGCGCGAGCACCCATGCCATCGCCACATCGGGACCTCGCACCGCCCGAGCTCCCTTCAACGGCTCTCTCCCTCCTCGCCGCCTATAAGAGTCCTGTGCCCCCCCCCCCGCTCTCTCCAAGCTCCTCTACCTTCCCCTCCCACCTGCTCTCTCTCCCCCTCTCTGTGCCACCAAGAGCCGAAGCTCCTGGTGCTTCTTCCCGCTCCAGAACTATCGTCGGTACTACCGCCCTTTCCGCTCTCCGGTACTACCGCCCTCTAACCTCCTGGTACTACCGCTCCCTCCCGGAACTACCGTTAGTTCCACTCCGGTACTACCGCCCCGCCCCGCCCCGCCTCTCTGGTACTACCGCCGTACACCCTCTGGGACCAAGCATTGTGCTAAGGGCCACGTGTCAGCACAAGGCTCTTTTCCTCTTTTCTGTTTTTCTTTTCAATTAAAAACTAAATCTAAAAGTTTTAAAAATTCATATCTTTTTCATTATAACTCCAAAAATTATGAAACTTGTTCCTAAAATTTTCTAAATTCAATATCTTGCTAATGGCACTAGTGTTGTTCAATTTGGAGTTCATTTATTATGAGTTTGGTATTTATTTGCTCTCTCTGCTGTTGTGTCTTTTTCCGGTACTTTCGTCCTATTAGGGTTCGAAGACGCAGGAGACCTCCCCTTCGACCAAGCTCAAGAGTACCAAGACCCCACTGCCTTTAACCAAGGTGAGTCAATACTTTGATCATTTTAAGCCTACATTTTATGTAAATTATATTTATTTAAAATATCAAAGTTGCATGCTTTAATTTTGTAATCAAATGTATGTTAGAGTTTAAGGTAGTTAAACACTCATTTGATGATTTTAAGTATTATATATCCTTTGATAAATTGAATCCCTCATTCCATGTCACCCTAGTAATTATGTGGTAAATACTAGCATAGGTTGTACTTGAGCGACATGCTAGACTTGCTTAAGTACCAGGATAATAAATGTCATGTTTATCATCTTTTAATCATGAAAGTGATTTTGGGCGTCATTGGATGTAAATGGTGACATGTTGTGCTAATTTGTTTTCCTCCCAAAACCATAAATAACTTGCTAGTATCACATCAGGCGGATGGAAAGAGTGGTGGAGTGCCGTTGTGCGAGTGTTGGCATGTGGTATGAGCGCCTAGATGGATTAAGAACTTAATTTGTCATGACCTCCTGTGTAAAACAAGTACAACCGTAAGTCTGCAAAGTGCAACTTGGCTTAGTAAAATTATTAAACCCTGAATGTCATCCCACAAATTGGAGTTTGGAAGCGTGCAAGAAGCAGGATGTGTTCCGGCTTGAATGAGACACCGAGGAAGGGTGAAGTTGTCAGCTGCGCTAGTCGTTGTGGTGAACATCCCGCACAACTTATGGGGGTGACCCATAGAGGTGAGATGACGGAAGGGGCGAGGTAGTTTGAAAAGTTATTGTGACGATCGCTCAACTACATGACTAAGGAATCATGTGGGGTAACGAGTGTGATTATCTCTTGTGGGTACAGTGTACAACCTCTGCAGAGTCTAAACTGTTTAAACAGTCGTGCCTACGGTCAAAGGCGGACATGAGATCTTAACTTGAGTTAGTTCTAATTCAATAACCTTTGTGGGTGGAATACAACCAGGACGGCTCGTCTAGCCTGAGGTTGGATTTTTCCTCAGCCGTCGAGCTCAGTGGTGTGGAGGAGCGTAGGTAGCTCCAGTAAAATGATGCATGTGTAGAGTTCCGATGGAGGGAACCTCTACTATTATTTAATATTGCACTTACTCTCTTTAATAAAATGCAACTTGTTTAAAATGCTAAGTCATAGGAATTTATAATTATGATAATTGAAAATGTTGCTTTCGCAAATCAAAGAACCTAAGCCATCCTTGTTAAGCATTGCATGTATATTATTGCATTTGGTGTGTGGGCTCGTGAGCACGGAAGTTGTACTCACTCTCGCTCCCCCCCCCCCAAACCCTCCAGATGATATAGATCAAGGAGACTACGCGTACTACGATGATTCTGAAGTCGATGGCCAAGGGAACCATGAAGAATAGTCTAGATTTACTTGCGTACAGCAGATATTATCCAAATCCTTGATAATATCGATCGTACCTGAGTCACCCCAATCACTTGTGCGTGGAGAGATGAGCTCTATCCCCTTTTGCTTAGTTGTAGTTTACGTTGCTTCTTGTGATGTAATCAAATTGGCACAGTGGCCCTTATGTAAACTTCGACCGTGGTCTATGTAACTATGATGTCTGTTTATATTTGAATGTCTTAATTCAAGCTATGTATGAAATGATTCATCAATGAGTCTGTGAGTGCTACCTACTGATCCAGAAAGTAGCACGGTACTTTCACAGAGAATTCGGGATTAGAAAATCCGGATCCGACACTTTATCCCAAAAATATAGTTTGTTCATTCTGTCTTACTATGAAAACCACCTCAGCATTAAATTGTAGTTACCTGCCAGCAGCTAATCTTCCCATTGATTTTCCTTCTAAACAGGACGATGTTTATGCAACTAAAAACATTCCATATATGTTTACTAACAACAATATTAGGGTTTGCTTAGGTATTTCTCAGGTTAAAATTTTCATCTAATATAAACATGTATGACCATAGGCACTAGATTGTCAAGGTAGAACCTCAGCTTTCACAGTGCTACAAAATGCTTTCTTTAAGAGCTTACAGTGTCCATGCCTGCACAAATGTCTGGTGTAGTATAAATATAAATACCAGAGTGCACTCAGATCTAACAAAGATCTGTGCGCCTGTCATTATACAGCAGTACCTTCCCACATCACTAAACGTTCCTGTCATCTCTTTGGTTTTTTGTGCATGTCTATCGACATGTCATTCAGAGGGCACAACCTCACCAAATATTAGTCTAACTTAGACCCTACGAAATTTAGGCATAAACATAGTCACCACATAAATTGTCTGATGAAACAATCGTTGTCTGAATTGGTTACAAATTAATTATCTTAAATTATAGCTCACTGCATACATTCTCTGATGAAACGACTGTTTTTACTTCTGCTAGTGAGAAGCCTACAGACAGAAAAGAAAATGTGATTCCAGATATATAATATGTGTTTCTACGTTTGTTTCTTCCTTTCTATCTATCATTCCACACATGTTTGACGAGCACACGGTTACTAGCTTACTTGCATACTATTTTCCTTGTGGCGGATCTTGTCTAGTATGGTGCTACCACGCGGCTTCTATCTTGCTTCTACCCTAGATGGTTATTGTTGGAGAGTCCATATTAGAACTAGATGACATATTGTATTAGAGTTGGACTCTCTATTGTATTGAACACGAACTCTACTTTGAAACTATAAATAAAGGGTGTGTGATTCTACGGGATACACACAACAATAATTCCCAAAAACAACATGGTATCGAGCCGTTCCCGCGCTGACCTAACCTAACCCTAGTCTCACCTCGGATCAAGCGGCTGCATTGTTCGTAGTTGTTCTGCGAAGCCGCGCCGCGCGTCGCCCGTCACCATCAAGCATCAAGCATCGGCATCGGATCCGCCACCGCGCCCACCGCTCGGTCGCGCGCGCTGCGAAGCGGCGGCGGGCGGGCGTGCCTGCGATGGCGCGTAGGGCGCCGCAGAACCACGGAGGCTCTGCTGCTCAGGCGACCGAGGAGGAAGGAAGGCGGTAGAAGAAGCGGCCCGGGAGTAGAAGCGGCCGGGAGAGTCGAGCGATGAGGCTCGGGAGAGAAGAAGGCAAGCTCGGGAGAAAAGCGGTCTGCGCTTCGGAAGGAAAATCGGGAAGAAAAGCCGAGCAGCGAGATTCCTGCGAGCTTCGGGAAAAAGCGCCCTGGCGGCGTGTGAAAAAGCGTGAAGAAAGCTCGGAAAAAGCGCCCATGACGTAGCGTGAAAAAAAAGCGGCGTCGGGCATCGGGAAGGAAAAAAGGAGGCATCGGGAAGAAAAAAGGAAAAAAAAGGAGACTCGGAAGAAAAAAAAAGGGGAATCAAGGCGGTTTCTTTTATTACAGATCATAATGTGTTTGGTAACCGTGCAGGGTGTCATCAAGGATCGGCAAAATATTGATGCGTAAGAGTTGCAGTGATCGTGAGAGATCTGCGGCATATCTTGATATTGATTGGCATTGCTCTGTTCATTGGAGAAGATGACCCCTGAGGAAATTGAGGCTACGAGAAAGGCAGTTGTTGAGACTACTTCCCCGCTAGTAACTCAAGGTGACATAAGAAGCATATTACAGGACCTTTTGCGGCGGTATGATAGGTCAGAAAAGTGTGAGGTCATCGACTTAAAGATAGAGCGATCTTAGAATGATGTAAAATTGGAAGGAAATAAGAATTACAGAGTTGGTCTAGAAGGGCTCGGCTAATTCGAGGGCGAAGGGTGGAACACTACTGCGGGAGACTTGTGTCGAACTGCCGAGACAAGATGGCGTTGATTGGAGGATGTGGAACACCACCAACTCGTGGTGGTAGCAGTTGCTAACCCGATGTCTCCATCCATCGCTCGGATGGTGGAGATGATCACGAGTGCACAGGCAATGTGGAAGACGCTAAGCAACATGTACTCTGGGGCAGGAAATGTGATGATGATGGTAGAAGTCCAAGGCAAGGTGGAGGCTCTGAAACAGGAGGAGAGGGTCGTCAAGAGTATGCTAGTGAGCTACGACAGCGTGGGCGATTTAGATCATTATGATCCACTACGGTTGACATCTTATTTGGTGATATTGAAATTTGGTAGGGTGTGGGTACAGCATGAATGAATTACACTTTCTAAAGGGCTAAATCAAAGTTTGAGAGTAGAAGAGTGCCATGTTTCACTTGGCAAACTTGCCTACAATGGAGGAAGCTATTTGGCTATAGTGCGGGAGGAAGTTCGACTACGAGTAATGGGGACAACAAACCGGTCGGATCGCATCGTCATACACGATGATAGAGAGTGCTACAAGCGTGGGATGAGAGGACATCGATCCGTGCTTGTCCCTCTCCACAATATAGAGGTCGAGGTGGAGGGCGTGGTGGTCGTGGAGGCCGAGGTGGAGATCGTGGTGGTCATGGAGGTCGAGGAAGGGCCGAGTTGGCCTAGAGCTAATATGGTCGAGAGAGAGGAGAACACGTCATTACTCTAACGAGCGAGCAAGCTATCTGATGGGAAAAGTGGCGTGAGGAAAGGCATTGGAGACTTCTCATGATTCCACCTCCTTTGGTAACTTTGCAAACTACGCCCACGTGGGTGAAGGTACTCAGGCACATGCACTTGCATCCACACATAAGCACTCTCATATTGATTGGATCATAGATTCAGGGGCATCCAAGCATGTCACAGGTTCACGTAGTGCTTTCGCATCTTACACCCCATATACTCATTCTGAAACTGTCCAAACAGCAGATGGAACCTCCCAGCTGATTCACGGTGTTGGATCTGTAGAGTGTACACCATCCATTGCTCTGTCCACCGTTTTGCATGTTCCCTCCTTTCCAGTCAACCTTCTTTCAGTCAGTTCTATCATTGACCAATTCAAATGCACTGTCACATTTGATGATGATTCATGTTTGTTACAAGAGAGAAGAACTGGGAAGAAGATTGGGACTGGAATAAGGCGTAATGGGTTGTGGTACATTGATCAGGTTGATGCAGCATTAGCTGTGGCTATAGGAGGAATCGAGGGAGAAGTCTTATTACATCATCGTCGCTTGGGACATCTATCATTTGAGAATTTAAGTCAGTTATATCCTGATTTGTTCAAAAGGGTAGACAAAACAAGCGGTGTGTGATGCTTGTGAGTTTGGAAAGCATACGGTCTACATATAGTAGCATTGGTCTTCGGAGTTATGAACCTTTTGTATTAATACATTCGGATGTTTGGGGTCCGTGCTCAGTTACTTCTGTAAGTGGTTTTAAGTGGTTCGTCACATTCATTGATTGCTATACCCGTATGACTTGGATTTATATGATGAAACACAAGAGTGAGGTCCTTGATGTTTCGGGACTTCCATAGGATGGCCGCTACTCGATTTGATGCAAAAGTTGGATTCTTGATCGGATAATGGGCCGAGTATGTTAATAAAGAGATTGCGACATATCTCTCGAAGAAGGGATACTTCATCGGACTACTTGTCCGGGAACTCCATCTCGAATGGAGTAGTGAAAGGAAGAATCGACATTTATTGGAGGTATACGTTCACTCATGTTTGGATGAATGTGCCAAAGGGATTATGGGCGGCGGTAATGCGGCGATATATCTCATCAATCGCATGCCATCTCGAATACTTGGGATGAAGTCTCCAGCGGAACTTCTTTTGGGTCGTGGGAGTTCAAGGTGCCTCCCAAGGTGTTTGGTTGTGTGTGCTTTATGCGAGATCACCGACCAGCGGTTGGCAAATTTGGATCCACAAGCATTGAAATGTATCTTCATAGGCTATTCATCAAGTCGGAAGGGCTATAGATCTTGGAACCAGTTGAGCGGAAATTATTTGTGAGTATGGATGTGACATTAGGAATTAGAGCCTTACTACAGTGGAGATAATCTTGATCGAGTTTTGGAGTTCTCTCCTATCATTGAGGATGGAAGTCGAGAGGGGAGAACAAGGAGAGAGATAGTCAACGAGAAGAAGTCATCGTAGGGACAATTCGTGCCCAAATCTAACGAGAGATGTAATAGCCCAAAAGACTTGAAGGTTTATCGTGAAGGCGCTTGGGAAGCAGGGGGAAGCAATCGGCTTTGAACCAACAACGGAGGAGCTTTACGAGCAGTGACATTGCCACTGGTAGGGCGGCCTTACGAGCGACCAACCTTGCGGTTGATCCAGTCCCAAATCTTTCCTCAGGTCTCTCTCCATCAAGTTCCTTGCCTCCCCTTGGGGCGAGTGGTAATGTTGATTCTAATCACTTCCATTTAGGGTTACCACTTGCACTGCGTGAGGAAACTAGAACTAATGCGAGGAAAGCCTCGATCAGGTATGGCTTTGAGCATGATATTGCAAATTTCATCTCATATTCCCATATTTCACTGCATACAAAGCATTCATTGCATCTCTTGGTGTGGATGTTAGAAGAATTGGCGACGCTAAGCGGGATCCTAAGTGGAAGGATGCTATGAAGGAGGAACTTAGTGCACTTGGAAGAACAAGACATGGGATCTTGTTCCACTTCCAGCGAGAAAAAGAGGCGATAGGATGCAAATGGGTGTTTACAATTAAGCAAACTCACGAAGGCAAGATAGAGAGATACAAGGCACGGTTGGTTGCAAAGGTTATAGTCAAACATATGGGATAGACTATGATGAGACCTTTGCCGGTGGCGAAATTGAGTCTGATAAACGTTGATCTCTGTGCGACTAACCCGGATGGCCTCTACATCGAGTTGGATGTGAAAAATACTTTTCTACATGGTGATTTACAAGAGGAGGTATATATGGAGATTCCTCCAGGGTTTGAAAGCAATGAGGTGAGAGGAAGGTATGTAAACTCAAGAAGTCTTTATATGGTCTGAAGCAGTCTCCAAGGGCGTGGTTTGATAGATTCAGACATGTAGTCTATAGTATAGGCTATTCTCAGTACAATGGGGATCATCTTTGTGTTTTATAGGCATAGAGGATCGCATATCAACTGTATTAGCGGTCTATGTTGATGATATTGTGATTCTTGGAGATGATCTTAGAAATCAAGTCCTTAAAGAAAAAATTGGGAGAAGCATTTGAGGTGAAAGATCTTGGACCTCTTCGATACTTTCTTGGGATTGAGATTGCTCGTTCTTCGAATGGTATAGTTCTTTCCCAGAGAAAGTATGTTCTTGATCTGCTGACAGAAACAGGTATGCTTGGGTGTTGCCCTACTGCCTCACCTATTGATAGGAATCACAAGTTATGTGCTGAGTCAGGTGATCCAGTTGACAAGGAAGTTTATCAGAGACTTGTAGGGCGTCTCATCTATTTGTGTCATACAAGACACGATATTTCATATCACGATGAGTGTGGTTAGTCGATATATGCATGATCCCAGAACAGGACATATGGATGTTGTCTATCGAATCCTGCGATATTTGAAGAGTAGCCCTGGAAAAGGCCTTTGGTTCAGAAAGAATCAACATCTGAATGTAGAAGGGTATTGCGATGCTGATTGGGCGAGCAGTGTAGATGACAGAAGGTCTACCTCTGGATATTGCATCTTTGTGGGAGGTAATCTTGTGTCATGGAGAAGCAAAAGCGGAGGTTGTGGCTCGATCTCTGCAGAGGCGAATCTGAGCAATGGCGTTGAGTGTGGCGAAATGATATGGATGAAGGGTTTATTGTCAGAACTTGAATATGGAGGAATAATCCTTTAGTGCGCATTACGACAATAAATCGCAATCAATATTGCTAACAATCCAGTTCAGCATGATCGTACCAAGCACATTGAGATTGATAGGTTTTTTATCAAGGAAAAGCTCGATGACAAAATATTGGAGTTGAAATATGTCAAGTCTGGTGAACAATTGGCTGACGGTTTTACTAAAGGGTTATGTCCTAGTGATGGTGCTACAATATGTAACAAGATGGGTATGACCGATATCTTGACCCATCTTGAGGGAGTGTTGGAGAGTCCATATTAGAACTAGATGACATGTTGTATTAGAGTTGGACTCTCCTATTGTATTAGACACGAACTCTACTTTGAAACTATAAATAAAGGGTGTGTGATCCTACGGGATACACACAACAATAATTCCCCAAAAACAACAGTTATCATGTCAGTATGATGCTACCATATAGCTTCTATTTTGCTTCTACCTAGATTGCTATCTTTTGCTTTGTCTCGCATCAGGTAGCCTGCCATCTTATTTTGCCTTATACTCTGGTTTATGTTATTGTTGTGTATCGTTCATATGTATTTGTGTAATACAGCTTATCCTAGAACATCATGTTATCTATCTCTACTCGTGATTGTTATTGCACGCTCTCTCTCCTTTTACTAAATCTGAGCAAACGTGTCCACGCTCAGAATCGATTATATGTTATGTCTCTGTGTATATATGCATTAAAGTTTGGTTAACATATAGACTTTTGGATTTATAATACAAATCGGTTATGTTGTCCACTATATTGTTTGCTCATACTGCAGCTTATGTTGTGCACTGTATTGTTAGCTCTCACGTTTCCCGGCGCGCCAAGGCGTGCAGTAGGCCACTAGTAAGCTATAATATCGAGCTATTGGGAATGAGTTCGGATCCTCTACTGTAATGCAGAGGATCACTGTGTGAATAATGATTTGTGTTCATATGAACAGTACTTGAAAGTGGAATATAGCAAATATTGTAGCAACGGTGGAATATGTATCGTAGCAAAAGCACTGTAACTATTGAACTGGACCATTGCTTTTTTATGAGACAGTGGAGATCACATTCTAATGCATGGTATGATAGATCTTCTGCATTAACACCTTCAATGCACATGATCTATTTCCATTGGGAATGCCCTTAAAGGGAGGTGAGCCCGTGCTAGAGCAGTGCTTTGATCTTCATGACAGTTTTGGCTTTGTGTCCTTTTTTGTCGGTTTCTGACTTTATGTGCCGAGCGTTGCAACGTGTAAAAAAATTTATGAGAAATTTTGGGGAATCATATATTCATAGTAATCCATTGGAGTGTGCTAGCAGAAAATTGATTTTTTTGAATAATAACTCAAATACACTTTAAGAATAGTTTAATGTAACTGAATTTAATTTAGGGTCTCATTTGAAACGCATGCAAGAATTGAAGCTGAAATTCATGTGTTCCAAACGGGCTAGATGGCCATCTTTGATCTGTCAGCAAGTTCTCTCTCAGATTGCCTCATTGGTCATGAGACACTCCCCGGCATCTATGTACATCTTTGTCAGATTCAGCAGAGAAAAAATAGCCAAGTGGAGTATAAATTTCTCTCTTATATTAACTCCGTTCATTACCACTCTACATTGTGCATTTCGACATCCGCTGCAATGCGATGAACGGAGTCAAGGGCAATCTTTGATATGTCACCAAGTACTACTTTATGCTCAGATTGCCGGATTCAGTAAAGAAAAAATCAATGGAGTAAATCATAAATTTCTTTCTTTTATTAACTCTCCCCATTGCCACTTTACATTGTACTTGTACATGTCGGTATACGCTACAGTGCTCCTGAAGACAGCAAAGTACTGGTAGTATCTGACAAAAGAACATATATAACCTGAATGAAACGTTCACCAGAGAGGCAGCAGGTAATGGAACTCGGCATTGTAAGGCTCAATCTCCACCATCTTTGCCGGCGCCGTCTTGCTGTCCGCGCTCAGGAGCTCCCTGATTGTCCTCTTCAGCGGCCCGGACCGCGGGAGCTGGCTGTAGATCCACTCCAGCAGCGACTCGACGTCGTCGGCGAAGTCGCGCATGTGCCAGTGCAGCAGCTTGGGGAGCACGATCCTCTTCTTGTTCACGACACGAACTGACGATTCCAGGTACTCAATCTTGGCTCTCTCCAGCTCGTTTGAGACGTCTTCTGATGTGTACACTCTCAGCTGCAATGCAAAGAGTATGTCAGGTCAAGCAGCTGAAGAAAGCTGAAACTGATCAAGAAGCCTGTGTCCATGTTGGACAAGTGAACAACGTCATTTCATTTTCTCTAATACTGAACGATATTATATCATGATCTGGAGATACCATAGGGCTTGAATAGTTGAATTTTATTACCAGGAAATATCTCATTTTTATGTTTTTTATAGTTTGATGTGATGAAATCAAGATTAGTGGCAGTGGACAATTGCACGTACTGCTGGTGAGGAGCGGCTGCCTCTGCATAGTGCAAACACCACGTTCGGTTCAGGGTATCCTAATCCGTAGGAGAGCTGCAAATCCCTCTCCCCTTCGTCCATGGTTCCCTTTTACCATCAAGTTATCCTTGTTCAGGTTAAATCAAAGCCTATGCGTAAACTGTAAGAATACCAAGTGGATTGATGTGAATTTGCTTACTTGTTTGCCTTCAGGGGAGTGCCTCAGAATGAGATGCTCGATCGACAAAACATCCAGTACTGTTCCTCCAACGTTCACGGAAGCCTGCTGGTGAATAAATACTTGTTTAACAAGTGGCTAAAGATCACCGAGTTGTAAATCGATTTGTCTGACTGGAAGAACACACTACCTGACTCAGCAGAGCAAGAAGTTTATCCGGGGATGGAGGTAAACCATGCTGAAGAAACGCCTGAAATCATGCCAATGTAATTTTTCTTGCATCAACAGTTGATTATACTATGTTTCTTACACAACTAGTGTGATGAACTGATGATAAGGGTATCTTAATGTACATGCATTATGCAGAAGTTGTATATGTTTATCCAAAATGCCAACTTCTGTTTGTTCGTCAGAAAACTCGGATCGACAGTGCAAAGCTTATGCATCAAGACTCTGTGAGAAGCAAAAGAAATGGTATCAAAGTTGAGTTTCTTCTGACCGTAGTGTAACACATATAGGTATACTAAGGGTATAGATATCACCTCAAGTTCTTGATGTCTACAAGACACAATGATAGGCGGCTTACATCGAACGAGCTTCTCGTGAACTCGATAATTCTCTTGTAGCACCCTATCTCTTTTTCTGCTCCATCGTCGCCTTTGGACAGTCTGCGATTCTTGAGTGAGTTCATGGCTGCATTGCCGTTCACAGACGCCTTCGGAACGAGACTTCTGGAGCCTATGCAGGATATGTTGAGCTTAGATGTACCGTTCAGCTCTAATTCTATTGCATCCGTTGTTTTATTCAGCTTGTGGAAGATGGTCACCATCAGTCTGCTCAGTTCTTCAGAGAGCTTGTTTGGACTTGCCAGGCAGATTTTCCTCTCAGGAAGTACCAAACTATCAAATGAGTGGCTGTTTCTTCGAATCTGCTCAACTTCCTCGCCTAATCAAACACAAACATCATAAATCAAGTTGTTCTTTTGGGGTGTATACTACAAAAGAAACTGCAGTTAAGTCTACTAAAAGTTCAGAACATTGAACCTCTCCACTGAAAAAAAATATATGCAGAGTTTCAACTAAGCTCATGGCTCGTGTACTATATCAAAAATCGAACATAATGAAGTCCTTATGAACATTCTAAGATCATAGAATGATCAAAATTGAAATTTTGGCTGAATGCTAAGTGTCTTGACACACAAACACTTGTGCAAGAACCCAGCAGCATATGAATTTGCGTGTGCGCATACCGAACATTTTGTACCTTTGGCAGAGACAGATCCAACAGAAGCCTTGCTTTCACATTCAAGAGCTTCATCACTGCCTTGACAAGGTAGCTTTGGGAACTGTTCACCTCCTTGGAGCTCTCTCCGGCAACCCAAACCGCAGATGGAGTGCCTTTGCTGGCGGTTTTGCGGCCAATTTTGCAACTGCTGCTGAAGAATGCACTGGTCAGCCCACTTGCGCTCCCAGTGAAGGCGCAGCCTTAGGTCGTCGACCTTCTTCTCAAGGTAGAATATCTCGTCCTCCACTATTGCTAGCTCTGTAAGGAGCCCCCTAACCTACACCAATGGAAAGAAAGTGCTGATTCAGCAAAATGTTCAGTGATACCTATGTCATGTTGTAATCATTGATATGAAGAGAGTAGCACAAACATGTCGCTCACATTACTCCAAAAAGTACCAAATACATTGTGATCAGAAAAGAATTTTACTTTGACTATTACTACAAGACGATAATGTGATGGTGTTGTGGGACAATGTGAATTAAAAAATATACGCAATTTTCAAAATTGTACTAATGGTTCCACCTTGCAAGCGATTGATCAGGCAAGACAGGTACAAGAAGCCAGGATTCAAGGAAAGCAGATCTGGTAGATAAGGGGCGATTGTTTGCAGACAAATCAAGATTGTGAAATGCAATGTGCAAATAGTACTTTGATGTCCTTCTGTCAGAAGTCAGAACCAGATAGATAACATAGTATGCCAGACAGGAATCCAAAGTAAACACAGTTTTTACACCTGAATTCATTCACCGGCCCTCAAATTCTGCCATCCTTAACCCATGGAAATTTCCATACCACAATCATTTGTTAGAATTATCATAAGAGATCTCGTGCTGTCAACTTCATGCTCAACGCCGACAAGTAGCGGGCATGAGTATGACAGTATCACTGTCAAGTGTCAAATCTTCAGATGCTGAGGTGAATTCTTATGATGACAACTCTTTCTGGGATTGTAGTGATGTTGCACTTGCAATCATATTTTTCCTTGATGGTTCAGACTTCAGACAAAGCAGTTCCAACTTTGAAGTAGAGTGCTAAGCTAAGTTATGGTCGGTAAAACCAAGAGGTAACAAACTCACATGAAAAGCACATCCAAAACTGCAAAACAGAATTTTCTTCAACGCTTCTACAAAATGCAAGCTTAATTTAAGGATCTCATGGATGACTATCAACTCACACTGTCATACTGGTGAAACTAAACAGTCAGAAACCGAATGCAAACAGAGGAAAAAATCAAAAGACATACATATCAACTTGCAACGGATGAACTGAGCTTACCTTGGTAGGAACCAACGTTGAGAGGCAGCAATGGCAGACGACCCGCCCTTGCAGCGAGCACTGCAGAATCCTGCTCAGCCGCTTCTCCTTCTCAAGAACCGTCTCCAACTCCGACACCTGCACAGCAGCACAGGCACACGCACAGGGGCAAAACGTTCACCATTTCAGCGGCGAGTTGTACAACAAACAAACATCTCGACAATTATTGGAGCGCTGATCACCTCGAACTCGAGCTCGAGCCTCTTCTTGCGCTGCTCATCCTTGTCCATGAGGAAGTACATGAGCTTCATCTTGCACCGCCGCACCCGCGGCCCTCTTAAACCGCCCGGCCGCCCTCGCCTCCGGTGGAGGGTAACTGCCGGAGGTGGAGCGTAATGGCGTCGGCGAGCTCATTAATGGATCTCTAGTCTTCGGTGCCGCGAGAAAGGCGAAAAGAAAGAAAGAAGAAGAACTCCTCAGTGCAACATCTCGCTATCAGCTACACCGGCTGCCACTTGCAGAGGAAGCAGAGACGAGGGATGAGGAGGGCGGCAACCTATGCGGAAATGGAAAGGTGGACGACGCATCATGTCACGCTTCCCGTGCGCGCAACGGAAATTGCTCGCCCATGCAACGCATGGGCCGCTTAAATTCTCAACCGGTTGGTGGAGCTCGTGGAGTAGTTCACTCAAGGGCCGATAATTTATGCCCGTGATGGCATGGGGTGGTATCTCCTGCTTTACATCTTTCAGGCAGTAGTGTGGCGCCGTCTATACAGGAATTCAGGAAATGGTCTCCATCAGTGGTAAACCATCCTGTCAAGGTTCCCTTTGGAGCACAGGTAGAAATTTGGCCAGAATTTTTCGCAAGAAATAGCACAATTCTCGTACAAAAAAATCTCATGTTCCTAACAAGACCTGAACTGGTGCAAAAAAAAAAAAAAAACGGTATTAACTGCTCGATTTCGATTCAGGGACCAAGGGTTGCTAGCTGGAGCCCTTACCTTCACGATGCATTGCAAGCCGATCGTTCTTAGGATCGAATTCCTTGCTACCGCGAAGCATGCTAGATATGTTACGTTGGAAAAGTTTGTCATTTGGAGAATGTCATCGTACAAGTATGATGTTATGCCACAATCGTCAGACATCTGACAAAGAATACCAGTGTCTCATCTTTGTTATATGATGGAAGATGAGGTCCATACCCGATTGATTGGTTGTATCCGTGCAAAGATTGGTTGTACGGCTGCATTCAGAGGTTGGACCAACAAGAGCTGATAGACACACAACACCACAAGTAGTCCAAACTGAGGTACTATGGCTGTTACTAGCCAGGACAGGCGGTCCCGTTCATGTGACAAAGTTGGAAAAGCTTAACCCCACTGTGTAGTTCAGAAACAAAATGCACTCACAGCTCAACTGCGTGATTCAGAAAACGAAAGGCTCCGCATAGGAAGAGATTTCAGCAGTAATGACTGAATCTTCTGAGGCAGGTGGAAAAAAAGCTGCAACGAACCATACCAATGCCATTGGATCAGAAATTCACATGATGTAACTCACCACAAAAGGAGCTAAACATTATTTATATGTTCGGTGGTAAACATTATTGGCATGCTCAAGTAGCTTCAGAAAAGTTAAGGGGGGAAAACAGTAGCTGCACCAGCACAAAAATAGTAGCATACATAGCACAGAAAAAAGTTTGTTTCTCTTCAGCCATTTTTCAGCCATTTTTCACACCAAGGTAGGTGGAAGACCTTAGGCAGTCTTCACAGTGGCAGAGTTGATGATGTCGATGAATTCAGGCTACACAACCAAGGAGACAGTATTTAGTAACTCGAGACAGATAAGCAGAGGCCTACAGAATCATCCTACTGTCTTTACACTCTTCTTTACCTTCAAAGAAGCACCACCAACGAGAAAACCGTCAACGTCGGGCTGTCCTGCCAACTCTTTGCAGTTTGCAGCAGTTACAGAACCTGTAGCAAAATCGTGTGCATAATAATCATATATCAAGATGACTTGGCGGTCCGTACACAAATAAGGCACTTGTCAAGAAATGTATACCTCCATAAATAATCCGTGTGGATTCAGCAACCTCAGGGCTGACATTGGTCTTGAGCCAGTCCCTCAGAGAAGCATGCACCTGGTGAAAGAATAAATCTGAGTATTGTGCAAACAAGACAATGTAATGTAGCTGAACAAGACATTTAGAACTACAGAGCATAAACCAATCTTGAAACATGTAAAAGTTCATGAACCAAAAGTTGTGCTTCTCATTAGAGAACTTACTTCCTGAGCCTGAGCTGGCGTTGCAACTTTACCAGTTCCAATGGCCCACACTGGTT
Organism: Hsuehochloa calcarea; assembly: GCA_036346395.1. NCBI lineage: Eukaryota > Viridiplantae > Streptophyta > Magnoliopsida > Poales > Poaceae > Hsuehochloa > Hsuehochloa calcarea. The sequence continues at coordinate 80,344,959 of CM070593.1, read as the reverse complement.
CGTAGGCAATAACCACGTTGGTCCAATCTTTGATCCTTTCTGCAAAACAAACAATCATTTCAGCCTGAATTTTCATGTGGTATAATATTTTACATAGTCCGCATTAGTTGTTCAAACTAGGAAAGGCAATGAATTGTCTGCCATCAGATCATCAACAATAGATATACACCATCTGGAGTGTGGCTGTTTGAAAGTAAAATAGTAATGCTGATAATGGAAGGACTCAGATGTTCTTCCCTTACTGAAGGCTTATATCAATAATTCAATATTGAACATGGGCATGGCATAATATAACTTCCACGAAAATAAAGGAAGTTGTTCAGGAACATATATGTAGCTAGCTTTTACAAGCAAAAATTCAAGGGAATCTACACACAATTACACAAATAATTCAAAGGTGAATTTACGTATATGCATGAAAGAAAAGGAACTGAGTCAACAGGACCAAAAGTAGACACCAGATAGTAAGTACCAGCAATTGCTTTTGTTTGTGCAGAAACAACATCCATAGTTGATCCAGCTTCTCGCTGCTCAAGGGTCTCACCAACACATGCAATGACCTTCAAGCCCTGAGCGAGTGCATATGCAACTTTGTCTCCAACAAACTGGCATTCGGGAGAGGGCAGGTAGCGATTAGATCACGAACACTCCTTAGATCAGTCAAGTGATTACGATATTTAAATAAAAAAACAAGTAAACAACTACAGTACATCATCCATCAAATATAATGCAGGCAATCACCTTTAGAAAATCAGTGCTTATTTGGTGATATTAGAGGAGGATTAAAGAAGACAGTGTCAGCTCAGTAACCACAGTATTCATGATGTGTTTTCAAATAGCAGTATTCCACGGGTTTTGTTGGTTGCACTATTTGTAATTAGAACTGCACGTGATTTATGAATACATGATGCAAAAAATGTAAAGTACAGCATACCTCACTTGATTCTCCCAACAAGCTCCTCCTTTCAGAGTGTCCAAGAATGACCCATGGAATGCCAAGGTTGACAAGCATCTCAGCACTGCATTTGCAATAGATTATCAACCAACAGATAAGTTGAATGGGAATGAATCATAAATTTTGACTAAAAGCAAATGCGGATATAAGTGCTATTCATATGAATTAGCTATCTGTGATTGAACAAATCTAATATCAGTATTGAATTGGTAAAGCCAATTGAAGGAGGGCTGGCTTAGAAAAGAAAGCACTATTTCTGGACAAATGAACAAGATACTTTATACCACAGACTCACAGAGTAAGACTACATCTGTTTGCGTTGCAGATTTGTAATCAATCCATCTCATGGTCATTACAACATATTGGGTGTATAGCTGACAGAGAACTGAATACTAACCTGACCTCACCAGTGAAAGCACCTCCCTTCTTCACCCAGCAATTCTGAGCAGCAACTTGGAACTCAGGGCGCAGCTGACTCTTGACCACAGGAAGGAACACATACGGTGGGCTGACAACCACCTCTGGAGCACAACAATTACAAAATGGTAAGTTCGTCTTACAGTGTAGCTTTAGGCTTTAGCAAATTTATCAGGAAAGATGGAAAACATAGAAGGGTCACTCCTAAGAACAACCAAGCTAATGTGTAGCCTTCCATACCAACAACATCTGAAGGGGGGAGCTGTCCTTCATTCAGAGTTTTGACGATTTTGTCTACCTGATCGATGGTTCCATTCTGCAAACGTCAAGATCAACCATGTCAATATTTAGCAAGCAACTCATTAAAGATGGATACAACTCACATTAAACACGTTCAGTCTTACATATTACTCAGCACAAACATGCAGATGACAATCTGTGTGAGAATTTTGGTATCAGCAAGCATTAATACCAATATACCTCTTCTTTTTTTTGCTGCATGATGTATTTCATGTGCAAAATAATGTTCCGATATAACCCCCAAATTTATCAATCTCCACAAAATACTAAAATTGAAGTCACTGTACTATGTATTGCATAATTTTCTATCAATATAACAAAAAGAATGATTGAAACGGAGATTGAAGGGGCCAATTTGTATTGTAGACGAACAGATCTCCAGAAGTTGGCGCCCTTGAACTGATTTAGACCCTTAGCAACACACATCATAAAATTTTCACCCGAAAACTATATGTAATGTGTTGAGACCTAGAAACTCGGAAAATTTTAAAGAACTAATGCATTTACCTCATAAAAATTGCAGGTTTGAACTGGCCAATAAACTATGGTACCTTACCAGACAAACTTAAACCAGAAAAGTGTATCGCACACTTGCGCCCTAATGAAACAGCTATCAAGATCAAACAATTCCACACTAATTACACTGGAATATAGGAGGTAGCAACTACTCTAGTCTACAAATCCAAGAAAGACCATACCATCGCGTCTGACTCCAACCTAGATGTATATAATAATAGTTCTAAGCACCCCCAAAATAAGGACGAGATTTTAATCACAGACGACTGTTCTACACTACTATTAATGCATCAAACATCACAACGAACCCATAAATCAAGAATATGATCAAATCGCTCGAATTATTGCCCGGGTGTCAATAAACCCCGACCTTTAACCAACACATCCAGTGTTCCCAACCAAAAATCGAGACACACGCTGAAACAACTAATCTTTACACCGATCTGAATCGAGATCAGTGAAATTATTCATCATATCTGACGGAAAGTTGCACTTTTACACTTCATGGCCCCTTCAAACCCCCGAAAAACACACAAAAGAACGGATAATCAATTCTTCCCTACTGATCCATCAAGAAACAAGAACGTGTGACCAGACAACTAAAGGAGAAAAGAAAAATTACGCATTTCCAGTTGCCACCAACGAAGAACTTGCGGCCCATCTCGACGAAAGTTGATAAGATCGGGTTCGGACGGGGGAGAGGGAGTTCGAGATTGGATTTTGGTTCCTGTGGAGGAAGAAAAACACAATGGCGAGGATAATATAAAGGGGGCAGAGCGGTGTGGCCTCTGATGTGATCACATGAGGCCGGCCGGATCGATGACATGTGGACCCTACTGCCACCATCGAAATTTCTAGTTTTTTCCCTTAAACAAATATTATCTGCGTTTTGGAGCAAAATTTACGTAGCTACATGTACCAAAGAGCTACACTTAAAATCCTGTTTGCTTTGAAACTAAATTTTATTTTGATTACAATACATCTTACAGTATAAACAAAGTTCCCTTGCAAACAAGAGAGAGAGAGAGAGTGTGTGTGTGTGTTAAAACAAAACTATCGTGGTGCATTATTGGCAGTATTAAAATCTCGTGATAGAATTTGATGTGTCGTTTCTTTTATAATGTAGTTGGCACTTTGGCAGGTGGCGTACAAAACATAATAAGGAGCATATCAATTATTACTCGAATTTGTAACAAAGGATGTCACTGCTTACTGTTGCGAAAATATATTTTTGTAATGGGAGGCACCAAAGTATGGCTTTATTTCTAGCAAATAAATAGAAAATATGTTCCGTTTCGTGCTTAATATTCCCTTTTTTAACGGGGCCGCTTAATATTTACTACGATGCATTTGCTTAAGAAAATCGTAAGAGCAGCGGCCACAGGTAACGCGGACGCAGACGATCCCCGCTTCGGGGATGATGGTATTAATGGGCGCAGAAGCGGAACGATGGGCGGCGGCGGCGCACCGTTTCGTGCGTGGTGATGCGCGTCAGCCGCATCGGTTCCTTTCGCCTTTTAGTGGGCCCGATTTGGGCCTGATCGAGCCGAGCCCATCTTAGCAAAGAGCCCATCCAGGCCCAGCTTCTAGCCAGTCTGATCACCCTGAGCCCATTAAGGAAAGATCTGGCCCATTTGCAACCCAAATCAGCGTAGACTAGAAAACAAAATCAGGTGCAGCGACGCATACGCTGTGTGGATGCAGCGGATTAGGGGATCGAATTGATTGAGACTCCGGACCTGACCATGATTAGTGTGTGTGTGTATATATATATATATATATATACTTCAATTCAACGGCTGATCGAGTCGGAGTCGGAGTCGGAATCGGAGTCGGAGTAGGTCCACGGTCTTTAGTCCCAGCAGTTTAACCTAGGATCGTAGGCTGAAATTAGACATGACTAATGATGTATCGTGCATGCTTGATCATTCGTCCGGCCATTCCGTCTGAATGTGTCCAGCCTGGTCGATTCTCTCCCTTGACATTCCACAGCTGGACCCAGTGGTATTATATTACCACGATAGGATCACGCTGGATGATCTGGCAAGCTCCAGCTCGTACATGCGTGCACGGTCGAGATCCATCCATCGATCGGCGCTTCCGGGACATGGGTAATATCGATCGTTCGATCCGGTCCCCGAGACCCGAACGAACAGGGCGGATAACCGAGACGGCGGCTCGGCTCGGCTCGGCTCTACTCGAACAAACTCGTTGAGCAACTTGTTTTTGGCCTGACTTAGCTCGGCTGACTCGCTGAACAAACGAGTAAAAAATACTGTCAATGTCCTGTTTCACCCATCAATCTTTGATCGAGATAGCTAGCTAGTCCGAGTATTAGTAGGTAACATGAAGAAAACTCGTAGGTTTGGTGAGTACCGGGCCCTATGCATCACTATAAAGATTCATTGGTGTGATCAGTGTTTCATGATGAGTCAAACAATCTTTGTCAGATTGAAATGTAACAGCAGTGTGCTCTGCACTGTAGTAAAAATATTGTAGCAACTCTGATGAGAACGTGACCTCATGGATACAATTATATTTGCTATGTTTATTATTCCAATTACAAGAGCTCGTATGTTTCACTTAAATTATCAGGTGAACTCATTTTTAGGAGAACATTTATATTATATGAACTATATGATGCTACCAAATAATGAAAATATATATTTGTGCAGCACCACATCACTTCTTGTCCAAGCCAAGCAAGAGTTCGAGCTGAACACGTTTTGGAATCCAAAAAAAGTTATTGAATCACCTGTTTGGATTAAATTAGACCTTGTAATGCTTGGGCCCAAGGGGAAGGCGTCACCCTAGGCGGCTCGTATTGTTCACATGATACTATTTATGTATGAACAATATAGTGAATAGTCTCACCCCCTATTTTCTTAATTATGTGTGGCTCTCCCTTCCCTATTTAAGGTGGTCGTGCCCCTCTAATTTTTTTAAATTTTATTTAGTTAAAAGTTAATTTCATTGCAACTTCGTGTATTGACTTGTGTCGATTAGACCAACCATAATACCGCTACAGAATCCCAACTTGTGAGACCCATTGTTGCATCAGGATCACAAGTTGTGAGAGAGTGACTTGTGAAACTCCATAACCTAGTAGTCCATAGCGACATATACACTGTGATCAATGGGTGTCCCGATCTTTCGGTGAGAAGTATAACTCTATTTTGGTGAAGACGACTCTAATGATTCGGCTACCAATCGCACACGACCAATACGCCCGCAATCGTTGAACCAACTCCGAGATCGTTATCGACCTTGCTAGAAGCACGATCGACCTGACCACGAAGGTCTATTCCTACATGCAATCGAAGAACACGTAAGAACAAGATAATAAGCAATCTGAAATTACAAATAAGATTGAAATATTTGATAAAGTTGGGATTCTGTAGTAGTGTTATAATTGGTCTAATCGACACAAACTAATACACGAAGTTGCAATGAAGATAACTTTTAACTAAACAAAATTCAAGGAAACTAGAGGGGTGTGGTCACCTTAAATAGGGAAGAGGAACCGCACATAATTAAGAAAATAGGGGATAGTACTATTCATGATATTGTTCACGCGTGATCAGCAGGAGAAATACTAGTCAAAACTTCTTTATGTCTAACCAATTCCACATAATTATTATATGTGATTAACTCAGCACATGAATTACTCAAAACAGCAAGCAATTCAATTATGTTATCACATGGTACACTCAAGTCAACAGTTAAATCAACAAGTTTATCACATGGTGCACTGGAATCAATGCACTCTGAATTCTCTATGTGAAATATGTGCATATCAGAATTATTCTTCACTAATTTTTGCTCTAAAATAGCATGAATAATAGATAATTATAGTTCTTCACAAGCATACTCACCTTGAGTGATGATAACACCATGGTTTTTACCTTTTTGGCTCTTCGTAGATGATGTAGGTGCATCCATCTCCTCATCTTTCTTCTCAACCAATGGAGTCAAAGGTTCAATCAGCTCATTCTCCTCTTTGGCATGGTTCTCAACTTTCTGCAAGTTGTTAGTCACAGAAAAAGACACAAACACATGTTTATTTTTATGTTCCCTATCATCAAGCATTCTCAATTTCTCTTTAATCGGCGTTCAACTTTACAAACAAGTATAAACAAATAAGAGAAAATCATATTCTTTGTAAACAAGAATGTCCTGAATTGCTCGATTAAGCCTACTTAAGAATCTATTCTCTATAGCTTCAGCATGCTCCTCTAAGTCACCACGCAACAAACGAGTTTTCAATTCATGATAGTATTCCCTTACAGTTCGACAACCTTGTTTGAAACATTGTAATCTAGCTAACAAATAATCAGCATGATATTTAGGAATAAAATCATTTCTTAAAAGTTTCTTTAATGCATACCAAATTTGAGACACTCTTCCATGTCTCGTAAATACTTCCACCAAAGTGTTGCATTCTCAACAAAACACTAGTAGTGACTCTAATCTTTTGCCTATTAGATCATTCATAATATTCAAATTCTTTGTCTAAAGCTATCTCCCAGTCAACATAGACACCAGGATCAAATTTACCAGCAAAGTATGACAAAGTGATTTTAGTTTTATCGGACGTACTATCACGATCATATTCCTCCCATGGTGAAGAAGCTTGTCTCAAGCGTGCATCTTCCTCACGAACTTTCTTGCACTCCCGTTCAATAGCTCGAAGAAGACGTGGATCTATCTCGTAATCATCCCGTGAACTTGCCAGTTAGTAGAAAACAACGAAACAAATCACAAAGTATATGTTTCTATTAACGACTAGGATCTGGAGGCTCAAAGTCATTCACACTCAAGCTCATACCAAGTTCTTACCAATTCTTACCAAGAGAACAGACGGTGAACGACAACTAGTGTCGGTGTCAAACGCTATCCGAAGATCGACAAAGTGATTGCAAGTAATTGACACCTGTGCATTGGTAGAGGGTGAAGCTAGGATAGACTTCAATATGGTAGCAAGGATTAGTAACAATCAAATCAGTAAATGCAAGTTGAAATATTGTTCAAAATACTATTCAATGTTGCTGATCCTAACCTAGAAAGAGCTAGCAAACCAAAGCCTACCAAAAGAAGTGTATGAACGCACACGTAAAAATCAATGTGACTTGATGTAAGCAAAGAAAAACATCACACCAAGTGCTAGGAGAGACATTAGCCAACTACTCAAACTTCTATGTAGGGGCACAAGATTGTTCACATGATGTAGAGCACAAAAACGAAATAGCATGCAATGTAAATAACCCTCTAGTCGAAGCAGTAAACAACATCTAGTCTCAAAAGATGAAAAAAAATAAATTTTATATAGCTTATATATGCTCATTTGAAATTTTCCGACGAGATCTACAATTTTGCAGTTGAGGAAAACCCCAAATTCCGAAGGGAAGACCGAAATAAACAGCAAAAACTAATACTAAAAACTTGCGACGCAAATTCGGGGCGGAAGATGACTGATTTTGGGCCTCTTGAGGGTGACAAAGGCTTAGGTGGAAAGGATACACTTCGTTGTTAGCTTTCTAACTAGCATAAGAACGTCCAAAATGAACACTGTATGCAAAAGTTATGTCTGTTTTTACTAAAAGTGTCATAGAAACGGAATTGTACTCTGACTTGAATTCGTCTCAGGTTCAAAATTGGAACTGTTGTATCTTTTAACCCCGTGGGCCAAACTTGCTTAATTTTTTTTTTTTGTGAAAACTTGTAACTATATGTAGAAGGTCTCCACCAATTTTCATGCACTATCTGGTGTTCTTGACTATGAACAATTTAGAGATGCTGATGTGGTCATTGAGGTAGATCCAATACTTGTAAGGACTTTTTTCCTGATTTATTTGATAGGGATCATAGCTGGTGCTGAGTCACCTCTTATTGGCCTATGGGCTATGTAATGAATTGGCTGACTTGGCCCATATGCTGGCCGACCACCCTAGAGAGCCTGTACTATTCATATAAAATAGTACCCACCACCATGTGAATAGTACCCTACCCTAGGGTTTCCGCCTCCTGACTGCTCTCCTCATATAGGAACCACCACCCTTTAGCAAAATTCGGGTTTTATTGATTGAAGTTTAGCTTTGCTATTTTTACACTTTGTCCTCTTATTCTGTGAGAACAACATCGACATCGTATTTGAAACCCCACTTATCGATACCAATTTCATCCATATTTGCAATACATTAGATTGTGTTTTTACCTTGTTCTTGCGTACTTCTTCGGTGTATACATGAATTGATCTTTGTGATCAGGTCATCCGGGTATTCGTGCATGGTTGATAACGACTTGTCGAGTAGTTCAACGATTACATGATTTTGAGTCTTGCGAGTTCGTAACTAGGATCATGAGAGTTGATCAACTTCTACTAAATTTATCTTCTCATCGAAAGATCGGGCCAAATCAGGACCTTTGTGGTTCATCAAACTCACTTTAGTGATTTGGCCTCACCCTTTAATTTCGATCAGAAGATAGAAATCGCTCTAATACCAATGCACTGTAGAGCACCCTCACTGTTTGGTGAATGCCTCAATCGAGTAGCTTGCTACTAGAGAGGGCAGAACGCACGCACCATGCACGCATGCAAGTGCGTTTCAGAATTCAGATTCCAACCTCGTGTGAAGCTGTGCTATACTGTATACTCATCCCCTCCTCACATGTATTGATCCATCACGGTTCAGCAACCCACTAAAGCATGGGAAACTTTTTGATCTCTCTCTCTCTAAAAGATGAGCTTTAGTTGTTGTGTGCTTAGGCTTTCTATCAAAGAAAGAACGCCAACTAACACAAATGATCAACTGGGAGATAGATAGATATTATTCTAGCCTGTACGTCTTCTCTTCTGATAAATACTATAGAACGCTATAGCATTCCATCCCATATCGACGGTACACCATCTAACAGTTCGCTCGCACGTATCTAAAAACACGCTAGACAACAGATTTCACTCCCTCTTGGTCCCCAATTATCTGTCTAGACAGTAATTCCCATTACCCTCGCTCTCATTCCCCATCACCTCCTTATCCCATCTGCATCGCTTCTACAAATCGGCAGTGAGCTCGACTACACCCCGTTCGGATCTGAGAGGAGGATCTGCGCGGGCATCACCATGGCCGAGAGGACGACGGCCTACTCGCTGGCGATGTTGCTGCGGGCATTCAATTGGGAGCCATCGCAGTGCGTGCGGCTCGACTTGACGGAGAGGTTCGCCATCAACATGAAGAAGGGCACACCCCTGGTGGCCGTGCCCACGCCGAGGTTGTCCACTTGTGAGCTCTACTCCACCTAGCCATATCCTTCCCTTTAATTGACACAGAGCTATTGCTACTCCACCATCGACACCAGCCGTCGTCGTCGTCCTGCTAGTCCCTTGCGCAAGCGGTGCTCCTGTCGCGCGCTCTACATGAACTTCATGAGTGCGATGACCAACTGTTGTTGTGTAGACGGACGTGGGCGAGCCATCGCGAGCAGGCGGCGGAGCAGGCATGCTGAGGCTGCATGCGACTATCATCTTGCTGCGAGCTGCGGCCGTCGCGTTGTGCTCCGAGAGGTCAGATCCCATGACATATGTGTGTTTGGAACTTGAAATTTTATAATTTTTCTTTTCAATATTTGTAATGAGTTTCATATAGTTTTATTAAGTTTCATCACAAGTCTAATGAAGTTGTGTAATGACCTCGTGGTGGTTGGAGGAGATCTGATTTTATTAAGTTTTATAGAGTTTCATCCTAAGTCTTATGAAGTTTTATTAAGTTTCACGAAGTTTCATCAAGTTTCATTAAGTTAATGAAGTTCCATCCAAAGTCTCACAAAGTTTCATTAAGTTTCACGAAGTTTCATCGTGTTTCATCAAATTTTATATAGTTTCATTAAGTTCCATAAAGTTCCATCCCAAATTTCATCAAGTTTCATTAAGTTTTAATCCCAAATAATTGAATATTCTTCTTCAAATTAGCAAAACTTGATGAAATCTACTTGAAACTTTTGTTGAAATCTTCTTGAAACTTTGACCGTTTAAACTAAAACTTCTATAAAACTTTTGCATCGTTAAAACTTACTACACTGTATTAAAACTTCAAAAAACTTTGTTATATAGCATTGGCTAGCCGCTCCCCTTCTAGAAACAACGAACATATACTCCATGTATATGTGTGTCATCTCTACCACCAACTCTCTTGCCATTTGGCGTCTTTACTTTTATAGGTAATGTTTGATCGATGGTTAGCTATCTAGTTGCGAATTCACCGATTCTTGAAACCTGATTAGATGCTTACACAACGTGCAAGACAGGTTGATATAGTTGTCGACGAGTGGCAATAAATCTATATATTAAAAAAAACAGATGTCTTTTCAATATAAGAATGGGGTTAATCTTTTCCACGAACGACATATATACGTTATTGTTGTGATGATGTCGATACCACGAGTTCCTATAATGCCCCCATGCATGTTCTGTGCACTTTTAGCTACTGCATTAATTTGCAGGGTATCCTATGGTTGATCGAAAGTTGTTTTTGTTTTCCACTTATATTTTTGAGTGATTTTTCTCTCTTAACCTTTTGGTAACCATCTACTGATGGTCAAAATTGGCCATAAGTAACTAGCACCAAACATCGTCCCATAATCATGGTCGATGCAAAGAATCAAGGAGCAACAAAGAAGGTTCCTTGTGACGGTGTTTGAGCGATCCTCTTGTCTACACCGAGTCACTCTCGCACCTACATCATCAACCATACAGAATCACGTCCACAACTCTTGTGAGTTGAAAATTGGGGTTGTGTTTCCTGGTGGTGTGCTCATTTACTCATCTTTTCTACAAGAATGGATCAGCTTTTTTATTCATCTCTCCGCAAAAATGGACTAACTGACATGTCAACCCAACAATTTCGCTAAAACCGTCGTCAAAAGAGAAGTTCACCAAAGTGGTGTGCATTCGAGCTATTCTTCGTAACTACTGAAGAGTAGACCACGAGACTAACGGTCGCGGATGATGCACAAACTAAATCTTACCGTCCAAAGTTGTTTGCGAACATTGACAAAACTTAGTCAAAGCTACCAAACTTTTTTTTTTTTTGGTTTGAAATCGTCAAAACTACCAAACTTGGTGGAGGTACTCACATCCCGTGCCCAAACGTTTTCCACAAAATACATTTCAGTAGAGCATGCCTTCGGTGCTATGACTGACATGGTTTAGCGCCACATCATAGACCACCGCCAAAGTAGAGTTACCAACGAGTCACTTCCATCCGAGCCCCACGCAACATTCAACCTCATCTCCAATGAGTAGCACTCCAATTGAGGTCGCGTGTAAAACTACCACTAGGGTGGGAAAGAAATTTGATGAAGGGTCTCACCATAAGGCAAGACTCTCCTCATCGGCTGTTGAATCAAACCGAATCAACAGCTGACGCGGGCCAGGTGAGACCCTCTCACCACATTTTCTTACTCTAAGGTGGTTCTTTTGCCGGTACTAGGAGGTTGGTACCGGTACCGTACATTGCAAGGGTTGGTATCAGGAAAGATTCCTAGTACTGGTTACGAGTTTCGCTCCACTGCCGGGCCAAAAAAAAAACTAATAGTATCTCCATGTGAAATATAGAGGAATAGAGAGAAAGCAGCCTGGATAAAAAGAAATGCTATTTTATTAAAAAACCGTCCGTTCAGAAAAGAGTAGGGTACTAAACACAATAGAGAAAGAAAAACTTATGTCTGTGTGATGCGACGTTTCATATGGCTGTACACGTAGCCTACGCCGTGGATGACCTAACAGTAACGACCCACAACATATGCATCTCAAAGTCGTGCCACTGCCATCGTGGTCCCGCCTGCAGTTGTCCTTCGTGGGCCCCACCATCCAGGGAGAGAACCACCGCTCGGCCCCGCGTCACCAAGATAAGCTCGCACCGCATCCCACGCTCCTACCGTGCTACGCCAACATCACCAATCCATCACGCAAAAAAAAAAGGAAACAAAAAAAAGGAGGGGAGAAAAACCTGCACGAATCGTCGTCTCGAGCCTCTTCGCTCGGCCACTCCCAGTTGCAAATTTATAATAAATATAGCCCGCATCGCGTTAGTCTTAAAAATTACTTCTTCTCACTCCCCAAAAGCCCTCGAGAAGCAGAGCGAGCAATCGCGGGAGGAGGAGCGCGCGGGGGTCGTCGACTCGAATCGACTCGAACCGTGTCCGAATTGATCGAGGTTTCTGGGTTCTCGGCGCGGGATCTCTGCTGGTGTGGGATTTTGTGTGATTTAAGAGGTTTTTTTTGGTGGGGGTTGTGGTTCGATTCGGTGAGGCTGGGGCGTGGGGGCGGGCGATCGGGCCACTGGAGCTGCGCCCACTGGCTGCGGGCCATGGCCGGGATCGACGCCGGCGAGGAGGCGGCCGCCGCGCCGCCGCCGGAGATGTCGCCGCAGGAGCGCATCGAGCAGGTGCGTCTCTCTGACCTCTCCTACTACAGTACTACTCTTTCGTGGGGATGGATTGATTTTTGGTGTTGTGAGCGATGGGGATTTGACGGGGCGGTGGGGATTTGTTCCTGTTGGTTGGTGGAGCTTGCGATTCGCGTTGGTGGTGCGTGGATTGGTTTGTTTACTGTTCGAAATGGAAACTGGGGAGTTGCGAGGCAGGATACTCTTTTGGTGATTTTTTTTTTTTTGGGGAGGCTAGGAAACACAAACAGGTCATAAAGTTTTGGTCAAAAGTTATTTTTGGTGACAATTTTGTGAATTGTATTCGAGTCGTGGATGGCACTTTGGTGTTTTCCACCTATATTGTTTTTTTGGGAATGCGTCATTTTTATTGTGATTTTCCAAGCTGGGAATGGGAGATTTCTTCAGCATTGGGCGTGTGAATTGACTGGGTTAAACGGAATCAGTTGTCTGGTTGCAATGATTGGAGATTTACTTTATAAGAAATTTTAGCGACTCAGTAGGGCTAGTAGAAGTGTTTTCAAAAGCTGTGAACTTTGCTAATGGACCGGCATCGTCGTCCCCTTGCAGAAGCTGATCCTCTATGGAGTTCCAGAAGAACAGCTGCAAGAACACCAAGAAGGCTTACTTCTTTACTTGGAGGAGCACAAGGAGCAGATTCCTGATATCGCAGCGCTCATCTTGTCAGCAGGTACTGATTTATTGGAGACCCGGAAGGCCTCGAAGGACGGAGACAGCAGCTGCAGCGATGCGTACAGCGAGAGTTTGTCTTGGTTGCAGTGGATGATGTTCAACAATGAGCCAGAAGCAATGCTTGATGACCTGGAGCATAGCTCTGCTGGAGAGCGTGCTGTCTGTGGGGCTGTCTGGGGCCAGAATGATCTTGCTTACCGCTGCCGGACCTGCGAGAATGACCCCACATGTGCAATCTGTGTCCCCTGCTTCCAGAATGGCGATCACAAGGATCATGATTACTCCATCATGTATACAGGTGGTGGATGTTGTGACTGTGGGGATGCTACTGCTTGGAAGCGTGAAGGGTTCTGCTCAAGGCACAAGGGGGCTGAGCAGATTAAGCCTCTTCCGGAGGAGCTTGCGAGTTCTGTAGGACCTGTGCTGGATGTGCTCTTTCAGTTTTGGAAGGAGAGGATATGCCTGGTGGAAGGTTTGCCCCGTGCAAAGGGTGATGGTGGTAGCTCGTGCAAGAGGGTTGCCGAAGAGTTGACAACTTCTGTTGCTAACAAACTGCTTGAGTTCTGCACATGCAGTGAAAGCCTTCTTAGTTTTGTGTCCCAAAATATCCGAGAATGCCCAGATCTGTTAGATGCATTGACGAGGGCGGAAAGGTTGCTGGACAAGAAGGCTGTGAAAAAATTGCATGAGTTGCTATTGAAGCTTATCAGTGAACCGGCTTTTAAGTATGAGTTTGCCAAAGTTTTTATACACTACTATCCTGTTACATTTGGTGAAGTTATTAAGGGGTGCAATGATTCACTGCTGGAGGATTATCCACTGATGCCAACTTTTTCTGTGCAAATATTCACTGTGCCTACGCTGACTCCAAGGCTTGTGCGTGAGGTGAATTTGTTGGGAGTTATTCTTGGATGCTTGACAGATCTATTTCTTTCTTGCATCAGTGAGGATGGTCGTTTACAGGTATGCTTCGTTTCTTCTTTCTTTAGTTCAAAAAGTTAAATGCTTATGCTGACCCAGTTACTGTGTACTGATGATGTTAACTTTCGAGTATAATGGCTTCATTGGTCAAAGCTGTTGGTACATTTTGCGCTTGCTGTATTTCTCTTATTATTTTTTCCCGTTAATGATATAATAATTATATGGCATCAACCCTGAGTGTGTTGACTTGCCATCAAACATTAGTGTGCCTACTGCCTAGCATCTCTTAAATTATGCATAAGAAAAGGAAAGACAAATATCATAGTCACTTACTTGGATAACTGGGAATGTATGAACAGTATACAATTCAGGAAAATACCCTTGTTGGTTTCTGATAAATCTGTATCAACATATTATGCTCATGGATCTCAGAAAGATTGATAGATAAGACTGACTGATAGGTAGCTTATGAAGCTTATTATGGTTTCGCTCGGGTCTTCTGCCGTTATGTATAAATCAATTTAATGTATTGTGATTTGTGTATTGTAATGTGATTTCATATTGTCATGAGAAATCTTTCACCTTGTTATTTGCAGACGAACAAATGGGCAAATTTATATGATGCTACTATTAGATTATTGGAAGATACACGCTATGTCCTGAGTCATGAGGAGGTTTCTAAATATGTTGCTTATGAGAGGCCTGATTTAACAAGGTCATGGATTAAGCTGTTGTCACTTGTGCAAGGAATGGACCCTCAGAAAAGAGTGACAGTATTCATGCTGAAGATGAGAATGAGAATCTATCTGCACCTTTTGTGCTGGGACATTATCTTGGAATTGTCCAGAATCTTCTGATGAGGGGAGCATTTTCTCCTCCCGAGCAACAAGAATCAACTGATGTTACTGTTTGCTCCACTGCAATAAAAGGGATGGAAAGTGCTGAGAATCAGCGGCATGCAAAAGTGGGAAGGGTCTCACAGGAGAACTCGATATACAATTTAAGTAGCAGAGACAGTTATTCGAGCATTGGATTGCCATCACCTGCCGCCTGGTTAATTCTCCAGTGTCTGAAAGCTATTGAAAGCTGGCTGGAACCTGAAATAGCTCTGAGGAGCAAGTTGTCCTTCCTCGATGCTAGTAGCAGTGATTCTCGCAATTTTATGGCTTTGCTTGAGGATACTTTGACTTCTAACAACGACAAATCTAATACAAAGATTGGCGGGGTGGGTGTCAAGGTACATGAAGGATCCCAATCAAATGACGTGGCAGATTATCCTGAGGCATTTTGTTCTTCTGTGCAAGAGCTGGATAACATGATGCAGATTGATCAAGGAGGGATGCCTCAGGCTACTAACATGACAGGCAAAGGAAAGATGCATGAAAGTAGCAACACAACAGATATACAATTGCACTCTGAGAATGCCATTTCTTATACCCTGACTGACGGCAGCCTTTTGTATGCTCATTTGGATTCAAGAATTGAGGAACTAGGTATACTCAACACCATAGGCTGGCCTCATGTTGTCTTTGATGTTAGTTCACAAGAAACATCTTTTCATATCCCCTTACACCGTATGCTTTCTTCACTATTGCGGAAGGCAATGAAGGAATGTTTGGAGAGGATACCAAGCCAGAGGAATGTTCATTTGTGCAGTCCAGTGAGTTCTTTTCTCAGGTACTTAGAGGTTGTGAGCCTTATGGGTTTGCTTCAATTGGGATGGAGCATCCATTAAGAGTGAGAGTGTTTTGCGCACAAGTGCGTGCTGGAATGTGGCGTAAGAATGGTGATGCAGCTATACTGAGTGCTGAGTGGTACCGCAATGTGCAATGGTAATTTCTCGGTGACCTTAAGTGAATTTTTTATTGAACTGATAGGCCTGAAGTTATATTGTTACCCCTCTTTCCAGGCTTGAACAGGGTTTGGAGTCTGATTTGTTTCTGCTTCAATGCTGTGCTGCACTATCTTCCCCAGAGTTCTTTGTGAGGACCATTCAAGAGAGATTTGGTTTGTCCAATTATACATCTTTGGATCTTGCGGAACAGAATGAGTAAGTCCCACGTTGATAAAGTCCCACGTTGCTTTATCATGATATATCAAGTTACAACTTCTATTTCTGTCATGTATTGCTTCTTCAACTTTTGGTGCTACATACATGTATGTAAAGTTGTGGGGTTGTTACTTTTTGGAATAATGCCCCATGTATATTCCAATGGGTCAAAGGTCAATATATAACATGTACAAGGTTGGACAATAACAAATAACACCTTACACAATATACATATCTAACACCCCTCTTCAAACTCATGGTGGATCAACAACTTTGAGTTTAGAGAGGTAGAAGCTATGTTGAGCTCGAGCTTGTGCCTTGGTGAAAAAATCTGCTAACTGAAGCTCCGAAGGCACATATTGAAGAGTAATAACTTGGTCTTGCACATGTGATCGCATGTACGAGGCATCCACTCCAATGTGCCTGGTAAGCTTATGCTTCACGGGATCTCGAGCAATGCTGATCGCACCAGTACTATCTGATAAGAGCGGAGTCGGTGCAGAAACAGAAACACCGAAATCCTCAAGAAGCCACCGAAGCCAGGTGATCTCAGCTGTCAACAATGCCATGACTCTCAACTCAGCCTCAGCGTTTGAATGAAAGCTGCGATGCGCTTCTTAGTCTTCGGGCAATCAAAGAGGAACCAAGGAAAACACAATAGACGAGAAGAGACCGACGATCGAATGATCGCTAGCCTAGGTCACATTAGAGTGCGTCTGAAGCTATAAAGAACTAGAGCGAGGAAAGAAAAGACGTCGAGTGATGGTTCCACGAAGATATCGGAGAACACGAAGAAAGTGAGTGTAGTGGAGTTGAGTGGGAGCAGAGACAAAGCCCGACCCGAGGTGTGAATTGGGTGAGAAATGTCGGTCGAGTAATCCTAAGGTAGACGAGGCTCCCGACAATATAAGCGGTAGTGAGTTGGATCCTCAAGAGGCTCACCATCGATGGTAGAAGGTGAACACCAAGCTCTATAGGAGTATCCACCATCGCCGTCGGTGAGACAAGCGCGAGTAAGGATATCTGAATGTACTTCTCCTAGGAGATAGTAGCCCTCGGGCGTGAAGTGATCTCAATCCCAAGGAAGTGAAGAGGACCCAAATCGACATCAAAAGCGCTTATTGAGGCGCCTTCACAAATGCAATGTCTTGAGAGTCATCTTGATAATGATCATGTCATCCACATATAGAAGGAGTGTCAGGCCAGGAGAGGTGTGAACAAAGAGAGCGGTCGTGATCCTTTGGCGGAGAAGCCGACAACGGTGACAAGAAGAGAAGTAGTTAAAACAAGCATGAGGGCTTGTTTAAGCCCATAGAGATAATGACGAAGGCGACAAACCATACCATCGGGACGAGAATATCCGGTAGTGCATGTAGATCTCCTCACGCAGCTCGCCATTGAGAAAGACATTCTTAACATCCAAGCGAGAGATGAGCCATTGTCGAGCGGATGCCACGGCAGCGAGTGCGAATAGTGGTCATGTGGCGACGAGGCGAAAGTCTCATTGTAGTCTCACGACCATGCTCCTGCGAGAAGAGGCTTGGAGCGGGGGCGGTGGCGGCTAGTCAAGGTAGGGTTTTGATGGCTAGGGCTTCCATGGCTCGATACCATGTTTGATGGCTAGGGTTTCCATGGGTTTAATCTATGTTTGGAATAATGCCTCATGTATATTCCAATGGGCCAAAGACCAATATATAACATATACAAGGTTGGACAATAGCAAATAACACCCTACACAATATACATATCTAACAGTTACAACCACTTTCTGTTTGTCTTTACTCACTAAGCTAAGGTATACTAATACAATGATCACAGAAGTTGAAATGCCCTTTCATTCTGCCTTCGTCGTTGTACTTTTTCTGTAATTATGTATTGCTTGTTCCCTCTTTTGGTCTTGTGGAAAGTTCTCTTCATCAATCTATTTTCTGTCATTACCAATAAGGAAAAATCACAACCATTTTCATTGTTTGTGTTTTTGTGGTTAAGGATAGTACTCAGCTCGGTACACATGTTGCGACATTTGGATACTCTGTTCGTGTTTACTGTGTCGACTTTTTTCAGTTGCACACTTGAGTGATGTTCAGGTCGACATTTGGACACACTGTTCGTGTTTACCGTGTTGACTTTTTTCAGTTGCACACTTGAGTGATGTTCAGGTCAACATTTATTTTTCTGTTTGTCATATGAGCATACAACAGCCTTTAAGGAAATGCCATTTTCTTTCTTGCTTAGCTGCTACTTGTGCATTTTCCTCTCATAATTTTCTTCAGCTACCCAGAATAATCATTTACCTGAACTTTTTGTTCAGTGTAGGAGAAATTTGTTGTGCGAATTAGGTTCTGACAGCATGCCATTTTCAGGTATGGGTCAGTTCTGATGCAAGAAATGCTAACTTTTCTCATACAACTAGTCACAGAACGCAGATTTTGTGGGCTTTCCACAGCTGATAACTTGAAGAGAGAATTGATTTATAAGTTGGCTATTGGAGATGCCACCCATAGCCAGATTGTAAAGTCCCTTCCCCGTGACCTTTCGTCAAGTGACCAGCTTCAAAACGTTCTGGATTCGCTCGCAGTTTATTCTAATCCATCTGGAATGAAGCAGGTTTTAATCCTTCAAATTATGTTACATACTTCTGCAAATTTCTTTTATCTTTAAATGCATGATAACAACAAATGTTATCACAGGGTAAGTATGTGCCATAAAGCATTCTGGAAGGAATTGGACTTGTATCATCCCCGCTGGAATTCCAGGGAGTTACAAATCGCTGAGGAGAGATATTACCGTTTTTGCAAAATTTCTGCTCTTAATGCCCAGCTACCTCAATGGACTCATGTTTTTAGCCCCCTGCGCAGTATTTCTAAAGTAGCAACCTCCAAAGCTGTCCTTCAAATCGTTCGTGCTGTTCTCTTTTATGCTGTTTACAGCGACGCATCATCGATATCACGGGCCCCTGACAATGTTCTTGTGACGGGTTTGCACCTGCTTTGGTTGGCACTTGACATATGTGAATCAGAGAGTCAAATGTATGCCAACCAATATGGCATGGATATAGTGCAGCATGATGATGAATCATGGGTTGTCTTGTCATCATATGCAGAAGAGGCTTTTCCCGTATTGACCTACTCTACCGAACTAGTTGCCCCACAGTCTGAGAAAGGAAAGAATGAAAGCGTGTTAACCTTGCTTGTTTCATTAATGCACACATACAAGGAAGAGAATGATATCACATTTTCTGGATGGAAGTACTGCAATATTCCATCTCTAATTGAGAGCTTGTTAAAGAGATTTGCCAAGTTAAGTAAGGAGTGCATATCTGCATTAAGACAAATGGCGCCACATATAGTCCCACCCACTCCAGATCATACCAGTGCCAAACGAAGTTTAGGATCTTCAGATTCAATGGAAAAGAAGGCAAAAGCGCGCAAGCCAAGCTGCAATTATGGTAAGAACTGACTTAAGAAGTTCACATAGTTTAATTATATTCTGAAGCCATCTCAAATTCCAGCTTTAGTGAAATATAAGGTCTTTGTTGGATGGGCTTACAAAACCTGGACTAGCACATCCATTTTCTTTAGTATAGAAATGCTAGGTCTGTAGTTTCCTTGTTTAGCTGTTAAATTTATTTTTTGGGCCTTGTTAATCAATCTACAGTTTGATCTTCCTAGGTTGCTAATTTACATGTTGATTTTGACTTTCTCATTTGCATTATTATAGATTCTAAGCACTAGTTTCTTCTGTGATTGTATTTATCTTAGGCGAAAATGAGAGCAGAACAGTCAAAATTTGCTAGAAGTATGAAGTCATCAGAAAATGAAGGACATGATGTTCCAATGTCTGAGCCTGATGTGTCCAGTTCAACTGGTGTTGCCTCTGAGGAGTCACTACCGGTTTGCTCTCTATGTCGGGACTCAGATTCTAAAAGTCCACTGTGTTATCTGATTCTTCTTCAGGTAATAATCCTTGAATTTTTTTTGAATGTAATAATCCTTGAATTTACAATGACTTGCTTTATGCAATGATGCTTCATAGCTACATGAAGTAGTGATTGCCCTTTCTGTAATTTTTTGATAACTTAAACTACCTTTTTCTGACCTATTTACAAAACGCATGCCAATAGACCCAATACGACTAATTAGAAATTTGTTAGTATGACGTTACATGTTGGTGCTATAGTATACACTTACATATATGTTCTATAATCCAGAAATCCAGGCTTGCATCTTTTGTTGAGATGGGTAATCCGTCCTGGGAAAATCCAACTCAATCAAACAAAACATCTGGGTCCATCAGAAGGAAGAATCAACTGATTAGTCGGGTGTTGGCTCTTGTAGTTCAGAGGAACTTGTCCAGAATACAGCAGTAGAGCCTTCTTTTGATTTAGACACCATGGAAGTTGATGCATTTCTTGATTTCTCAAATGAGCAACATCCACTGATCAGATATATATCATCTTTCCCGAGTGGACATACTATCAGCAATGCAGATGACACACTCTCTCTTGAGTCAATTGAGGCTGATATATATGAGTATATTGTAAATGATCTGTTTGGATCCAGCAATGTACACATTCAAGATGGTGAGCAGACATTGTCTACTTCAAATCTCACAGTTGGCTCCAACAAAAGCAGAAGCCCCAAACGTTCTGTGCTGGGAACATATGTTACCTGTCTTTCAATAAAACACCGCCATTCTTCTGTCTATGATGTAGCCTCCAAGTCTTCTGCTTCAGTAACAACAAGAAACAGATTCGGTTCTGTTGATTGTGAAGGCATCCACATCTCTTCTTGTGGACATGCTGTACATCAAGAATGTCATGATCGATACTTGTTCTCCTTGAAACAAAGGTATGCTGTCGACTTCCATTCAAATCCTTTGAATTCAATTAATAAAATATTTCATGTTGTGCCCTTTGTGTGGTGTTGTGTTTGAATGGGAATCCTGCTGAGTCCTTGAACACCACTGCACTGGCCAAGCTGCTGCAGTCGGTGGCTGCTGAGCACGGCTCTCCCCTTCCCAGCGAGGATGGGAAGTGACGGAGGAGGTCAGCCCGCCAGCCATAGGGAGGTGGCAGCCACACCTCTTTTCCCCCAGGTGCAGCGCCGCTAGATCGGGAACTCTGCTCCTCCCTCACACACGACTGTGTGGGTTTGGGCTGGTGGAGGTGGACAGTACGGTGCACACGGCGATGGAGGTGGCGATTGGTGTCCGGTGGACACTAGACTTGGCCGCCAATGGTGTACCCTGGGGTGGCGGTGGACCTTTGGGGGTGAAAGGGCAACAATCTGAAACCCGGTGGCTTAGAAGGAAACCAAGTTTTTGAGTGGCAGATTAGGAAGTGGGCCTTTCAGTGGCATATAAGGAATTTTCTCTTTAATTAGCTGTTCACTTTGCTATGATGCCTGCTCACAGCTTGAAATGTGTATACCTTACAGTTTTAGCCTTTTAGGAGCCTACATGAGTTAAGTGTCTTATGTTTCATGCTGGCTGCTCAGACTTCTAATGATTCAATCTACAATCTCTTCGCTGCAACTCATACTTACGTTTCTTCACAGATATATCAGGAGACTTGGTTTTGAAGGTGGTCATATTGTCGATCCTGATCTGGTATTTTCTATCTACGCATTTAATAATTTTCTTTCTTTCTTTTTGGTTAGTTCTGTGCTTACACCTTTGCTTTGTGCAGGGAGAGTTGCTGTGTCCAGTGTGTCGCAGATTTGCAAATTCCATTCTTCCAGCATCACCTGATTTCTCTAGTAAAACTTCAAGGAAGGTGATGCCATTTGTTCAAACCATTCCATCTGAAGCTGCTACAACTACATCAGATGTGACTACAAGTAACTTACAGTTTCCTCGTGCACTGTCGCTTCTTGAAAGTGCTGGAAAAATTGTTGGACAAAGCAAGTTTTTAAAAGCTTTATCTGGGAAGGTTAACGACACTACAGAGCCATCTCTAGATCCTTCCCTTCGAAGATTGACTATGCTTTACTATCCTTGCAGCCACAGCAGTTTTTCAGCATCTGAAAGGTTAAACCCGTCCCTGTTTCTCTGGGATACACTTAGGTACTCTGTGGTATCTACAGAAATCGCTTCGCGTGGTAGAATGACAAGCTATTCTGCTGAATCAAAGTCTTGCTTAGAATCTTTGCGCAGCGAGTTGAATTCATCGAGTGGATTCATACTGTCTCTATTATTTCGTGTTGCTCACTCTGCACGTAATTTGAATCGCCTTGAGGTTCTTCTGAGATTCGAAGGTATCCAACTATTAGCAGGGTCTATTTGCTCTGGCATTTCTGGTGATAAAGATCTTCTGAATGCTACTAAGCGAAAAGGTATATAGTGCACACTTTACCCCCTTATGTTTGATATATTTTCCTACATCTTAGATTGTTTCCCGTGTATACTTTTAGTATCCTCCTACTTCCACTTCTGATAGGTATCATGATAAAATGTATGGTCTCAATAAGCCAAAATGTGATAATTGGTTAACTTGTATGACACACTTCTAAAATTAGTTTTGTTGACTTGGATTCTTGTTTTACAGAAAACTTGAATCACTCTATATATTGCATGTGCATCATTTGTCCAAATATGTTATGGAACTTATCATATTTAGGTATCGTCTTTCTCACATTGTCATTTTTGACAGGCACTTTGCCACCTATGGTTGACCCAGCCAGTGAAGGTGGGGTCTTTCCTGACATCCAATTTTGGAAACAATGTGCTGATCCAATCCTTGCTCAAGATCCATTTTCTTCATTGATGTCTGCACTTTTCTGTCTACCTGTTCAATTTCTAACATCCACCGAATTCTTCGTCCCTTTTGTCCATCTATTCTATATTGTTTGTGTCATTCAGGTATGCTGTTTTGCCTTCTTCCGTGACTTGCATATTGTCTGTTTTGTTGTATTACTTTATAACATATTACCGCATGTATTGTGCTGTAGGCCCTGATAACATGCTATAAAGAAGAAACTTTTGACAGATCAAGCTTCTGTGACTGCCTTATTAACGATGTTTGCCAGACAATGTCAGGATATGATATTGCTAGAGAATATTTTGTATCCAAGTACATCAATCCCTCTTGTCATCCAAAAGATATGGTTCGGAGATTAACGTATCCTTATCTTCGGAGGTGTGCGTTGCTTTTGGAGCTGCTAAGATCATCTTCCTCAGCACCCTTATATGACAGTTCCAATATCTGGGAAGGATCACATCTTTACTTGAATAATAGCACAACAGAAGGCAGTTCTTCGCTGGCAATGGAGATGTGTGGAATAAGAGAATTGGAACACCTGTTTCAGATTCAGTCACTGGACCTGGTTCTCCAAGATGAGTCTGTACATATGTTCGCCGTAAAATGGTCTCAACATTTCTGTGAAGACTACAGATCCCGTAAATACAGAGGCGTTCTGTTTTCTACCCCTGCAGTCCCATTTAGGCTGATGCAATTACCGCCTGTCTACCAAGTTCTCCTAGAAAGGTTTAGTTTCAATCTGCTAAGCTGGAATTCTATTCTTTGTTTTTTTTGGGGGAGCAGAGATAGAAATTCCGGCCGGGGGCCGGGATCCAAAATCCCGGCCGGTTTTTCCGGTTTCGCAAATTCAAATTTTGAATTTCGGTTGGTCTTTAAGCAAATTCAAGCGATTTTTCCGGTAAATCCGGTTACCGGCCGGTTTTTTTCCCCGGCCAGCGACCGGGATTTCCCCCGGGAACGGTTTTTGGATCCCTGGGTGGGAGTGGCTTCAGGAAATATACTTTGATTTCTAAAGCTATTGACTTGATATTTTTCCCACTAGATATGTCAAGATGCAATGCCCTGACTGTGGTTCAGTGCCTGATGAACCGGCATTATGTTTGCTTTGCGGCAAGCTATGTTCGCCTAGTTGGAAACCATGCTGCAGGTGATAGTGTTTTGGTTCTTCTAGTTCCTGGTCCACTAGTGTGGGTTCTGCTGTAATTTATCAAATGCTAAACCTGTATTTTGTTTATTCTGTGTAGGATTGGTAAATGCCTGAACCATGCGTCTCAGTGTGGTGCTGGTGTTGGCATATTTCTTTTGGTGAGGGTATGTGTTAGATCATCACTCGTTCAATGAAGTTATTGTCAACAATATACTGTTCTTTTTCTTGCTGATATCAGCATGCTTTTCTTCAATTTTGATGCATGTTCTGTGCAGAAAACAACAATCCTGTTGCAGCGATCTGCTCGTCTTGCATTTTGGCCATCTCCCTACCTAGATGCCTTTGGCGAAGAGGTATTAGATTAATTTTTCAAATGAACAGTTGTTTTACGGACTTAAGACCTGTTTTGTTGCGATCCTCACTGAATTTACCTGATCCCTATGGTTCCATGGGCAAGCCTCGTGTTTGTTTGGTTGCTATCCCTGCTTCGTGCAAGAAGTTCCACACCTTGTAAAATCATGCCCTTGGCTGAGCAATCTACGCCGCTTATGATTATCTGAGTAATCACGACAGTGAATCAATCACTAATGCCTGGATGTCAATACCCGTTGCCAAATAAATAGAAGAATATAGTCACTGTTGTATCCATTGCTGAATTGTTGTGAGGAATCTCGTTGCCACCAAATTGCTGAATCGAGTGACCAATCTCACTGCCACATCGCTATTGGCTGTGGAGGTGTACCGTCAATGCCGTTGAGGAATCCTGCCGATGCCGTTGGGGAATCCCATTGGCTGAAGCCTACTGCACCACCACCCTTCACCACCACTGTTGAACATGCATGGCGCCATGACAAGATGCAATTGCAATTTAACCGTATTGCGGAACAGTTGCATCATTGCGCATAGGAAGGGTTGATGGCAAAACCGGGTTCACTTGAGCACTTCACATGGGATGAGTTGGCACCAAGGATCAGAATCCCGGCTGGAGGGCGGTAACGGTAACCGGCTGGTCACCGGAAATCCCGGGAAAAAGGGGTGAATTTCAAAAACTAAATTTCAAATTTATGATTTTTCAAAACTAGTAATCGGTCCGGTTATCGCCCAAAACCGGAAAAACCGGGATCAAAACCGGGAAAACAGAGAAAACTGGTTATGGGTAATTAGCAATAGGAATAATGCAAATATTAATTAGAAACGCGAATTCAAGTGTTCTAGGGCAAAGAAAACGGTTACGGTCCTTGCTAGCTTCACTTTCTAGGGCCCGGGACGAATGAGAATAAGGTAATAAGTTGACATCTTGGCGTCCATAAGTTCGAATAGACCTAGGAAGAGCATCTAATGTGCTTTCCAAGTCAAAAAAACTGTTCAGGATTTGTTATACAATAATTCAAACATATTTAGTTCATACAATACGTAATCTAGCACAAAAATGCCTAAATCAACCTAGGAAGTGCATAATGCAGTCATAAATTCAAATTCAAATTTGATTTTTTTGGGCCTGTACTGTTCATCCCGGTACCCACCGGAAAATCTGGTAACCGGCGGGATTTTGATCCCTGGTTGGCACAGACCTTTCTGAGTTGCTGTAAATCCTTGGAAGCATATCTCAGTTTTCCGCCCTGAGGACAAACATGAATTATTCGTTTTTCACTTTCTTGAGGTAAATAAGAGTAGTTGTTTGGATGGCTGGCTTGCGAGGTAAAGCCGTATAGTTGAGGTAACTCCTTGGCTTGTCTTCACGTGAGGCATGCTGCCAAGGCCGTGAACCAAACACCCCCTTAATGACATTGTGTAAGGCAGTGGGGAATTTGATCATATTTAGAAGTCAGCTTGTACCCCTTTGCTTATGTGTTGCTGTTTGGATGCAGGATCATGAAATGCACAGAGGAAAGCCTTTATATCTGAGCCAAGAAAGATATGCAGCCCTCACATATCTGGTAATAGGCTCATCCCCTTTCCTCGACATTTGTCATTTTTAATGTCATCAGAAATTTCCACCTTTGTTACAAATGGGATAACACATGCTCTTTTTCTTGATGTGATAGGTGGCATCTCATAGCCTTGACCGGACTTCTGAAGTCCTTCGGCAAACAACTATCAGTTTTTATGCATCTGATTAAGTGCACCATGCCAAGAAAAAATGCCCAAAGGTTTGGATCATGCATATTTTGATTATTTTCATTGCGTTTTATTCTAGAATACTGAAAAACCGGCAGCTTCCTTTTCCAAAATGATCTTCATGTGTGTATTTAGGTCCAATGAAGCAATGTATCCTCCACATGATTAAGATAACTGGCAGATCACCCAGCCGAAAGATGTTACAGCTATTAATACTACTTTACGAACTATTCTATTCTGGGTGGATGTTATTTTAACACTTGCATGTGAGCATATGATTTCAGAAACATTTTTTGATAAAAAGGGTAAAAGAATTGAAGCTTGTTTACTTTACAGGGTCCACAGCTCCAAGCTGGTGACCAGACACAAACTGGCTTGTTTTACTTTTGTCGCAGTTGTCCAGATCTGTTGCAATTGCCTTGGCCATTACTCAAGTGGTTATGCTGCGTCTATGTATCAGTACTGCGCACTTTGTGCCATGTAGTCTGATACTGGAATTGCAACCCATGATCCACTTCATCTTCTACAAGACTGCTACTGTTAAAAAAGAACATAACATGACAAGAAAGAATAGACGAATCAACAGTTGAATTGTTTCAATGATTCTTATTTACCAATGATTATTATTAAGCACCTTCTTTTCCCCTTGTTTATCTGTTCAGATTATCATCACAACATATGTCGGCATGCCACATTGCAGTGTGCATCTTGGTTGACTGTTGAGGACTTGATTCAACTATTGTGTTGACAGGATCTTGTGATGCGCATATTTTCTGGAACTTTAGTGCAACTTCAGATTCAAGCTCTCCAGTGGTAGCGAAATGCTTCCTCCCCCAAGGTCATAACCACTACTTCTTTTTGCTCTTGCATATTAATTACACCATGTTGTAATCTGCCTTCTGATTCTTTTTCTCATCTAGATGGCACGGATTCTGCAGTCTTTCTCGAGGCGTGGTTTGGTCCTGCAGTCTTGTTGCGCAAAATGTACAGTGGTCTTAATGACCTTGTAAAAATTCAACGATTGACCGCATCGCTTGTACAGTGTATAACTCCTGATCGGCATAGTTGATCAAGTAAGAAATGCAGGCAGCTGTATGCCATTTCGTCTTTCTCTACTTTTATGTACAGTATATATATTGCGCTCCTTTGATTGGTGATTAGAAGCTATGAATCCTGTGAAGCTCTTGTGGTTAGCAGTCTAGCACTAAACATGGCTAACTTGGTGCCATGCTATTCTGGATTTCAAACTGCAGAATCGATTAGTGGAGTTTCAAATTTTACGGAACTGCTAAACATTAATCGAATGAATCTTTTTGCGAAATCAGTCAAAATCAGGACTGCAGGAGGCGACTCTTGGGTCGGGGGATTGGATTGAGTTTGGGACTTTTTAAAGCAATTGGTGGGAGAGGGTGGGTCGTTGGATTGACATCCAATTGTCCACAAAGTGACTGATTTTTTGACACAAAAACATTCGTATGATGTGTGGTCAATTCCTAAACTTTAATACTGGAAATCGTCACTGGGGTTGACGTTCAATAGGAAAAATTTGAATTCTCGGCAAGGTCAAGGCCATGTAGGGGGTGTTAACGGATCGAATACGAATTGAATAGTGATATTTTCATATTTGTATTCATATTTTTTTAAACGAATACCAATTTGAATATACTTGAATATTATAACAAATTCGAATCTGAATTGAATACATACTCCATTCGGTCGGATCCGAATATCCTACAACATAACGAAGTTTAACGAGTTGGTACTAGTTTTATAATAGTACTTATGCCCCTTTTCCTACGGTTTATCATGTAATCATTGATCATTGGTTCCATTTTACCACTAACCCCAACCAATTATAGACATATTGTAAATAAATCGGTTATAAACATGTCAAATTTGTCTAAAAAGAGTATACAAAAGCTTTATTGGGGGATGTGCCCAACTGAAAAAAAAATCAAATGCCAAATTAGAGTCCACCGTGACTCGGCCTTATCGAGACGATCAAAATGCATATATAATATGCCTAATTTTGAGATTAAATGCAAAAGATATGTAATAGCTAGTTGTTGTTATTGCGTCGAATCCAAATATTATCCGCATTCGTATTCGATTCGACATCTATTTTGCATACCATATTCGTATTCGACAAAAAAATCCGGATACTATTCGGATTCGTATTTGTTTTAATTCAAATGCATTTTTTGCTTACCACATTCGTTGTCATATGAATACAGATGCCGGATAAAACGGATAACTCGAATCCGTTTGACACCCCTAACACCATGGAGATGAGGACCTTCATGATGATTAGATGGCTACATGGTCAGGGCCTTTCAGCTGTAGAAACCAAGGGAAAAAACCTAACAACGTACACCTACAGGTAGGGGCGAAAATGGATTGGATACGGACGGATAATGACTCTGTCATATTTGTTTTCATATTTTTTCTGGATCCAGATACGAATACGAATACTCCGGGTACGAATACGGATACGAATAATATCGAATACAAATACGGAGCGAATACGAATTGAAACGAATACGATCGCAGATATTTTTCGGAACATGAAAACCCTCTAAATTGTATGCTAGAAATTAACGAAAACATATAACTAGTTTATTTGATGCAAACATTCATGAATTGTTCATATTTTCAGAACCACACATAACATTGCCACTAGCAAATTGCATTAACTAGTTCATCACAAATATAACACTTAGTTTACCATATTTAGCTCATAAGTCATAACTCACAAAGTCACAAGGCATCACACATTTACACTTAGTTCATCACACACATAAAACTTAGTTCACACTAACATTGATCAGGCTAGATGGTTAATCTATACACAAATAACTGTAACATCCCAAAGTATGTTACCAAAAATAAAATTAATAAATTTATTGGATTTTCTGATATTTAAAAGAGTTTTCTTGGTTAAAAAGAAAATAATAATAAAATAAAGTTAATTATTTAATTTCCTAGTTTTCAATGTCAAAAATAAAATTTATTGAGATTTCTATGATTTTATTGGATTTAAAGTGAAAATGAAAAAATAATAATTAATTTCTTGAATTTTCTGGATTTTAAAAAGGTTTTTCGTATTTTCAGGAATTAAAAATAATTTATGTGCAAAAAGAAAAGCCAACTTTAACTTAGACTTAATTTTATTAAGTTCAAAATAATTAAAGGAATTTTTGTGATTTTTTCTAGAATTTTTTAAACTCTATTTGCTATTTTCTAAAAGGCTATTTGATTTGTTACATTTTCTGAAATTCAGAAATCAATTAAAATCCCATTTTCTCTTTTGGGCTGAAATCCTCTTCTTTTGGGCCGAAATCCGGATATCCGGACTTGGTCTTATCCGGATAATCCGTATCCGTATCCGCCGGATAGCATGCCTACCGTATTCGTTTCTGTTTCCGACAAAAATATCCGAATCCGTTTCCGATAAGAAAATTATCCGAGAAAAATCCGATCCGAGACAATCCGAATTCGTTTCCGTCCGGATCGGTCGGAAACTATCCGATCCGTTTTCATCCCTACCTACAGGGCGGGACTCCTTCCGCTTGCTCACAGTGACACCACCGGGATTATAAGGTAGGGAGGCCGGATACGAGGAAGGATAAGGAGTGGCAACGGTGCGGTGGACGCTCCGGTGTCCGATCCCCGCTAGGCCTCGTGGGGGAGATGCCCATCCCTAGGTCCTCGAGGACTTACCTGATAGGGATTGAAAAATAAGTTAAGTGATTTTTTTTTAAAAAATATTAATTAGTTAAATAATTTTTTTTTCAAAATATAGTTTCAAAATTTCTCTTACATATATATTTAAGTTTAAGTCTAAGAAAATAATATATCTCCTATATTAAAATAATAATAATAATTTATAAACAAAATAATAGAGTTATAATTTTTACCGGGACCCATGGGAAGGACGGCCTGCCCCGAGCCCTATGAGGATTTTCCCTACGTGTCCATTCCACGGCCCCGCATATAGGAGTGAAAACGGATCAGATACGGGCATATATTGCTCTTTTTGTATTCTAACTCATATTTTAATCTTAGATTCGAAGCCTGATACATATACTTGGGGTATGGATATGAATACAGATTTTTCGAGATACAGGTGCAGGACGGATGCAGATCGGATTCAAATCGGTCACAGATAACTTGACAGATAGTGTACACATAATGAAAATATATAGCTTCATCAGCGAAAGTGTCAAATTATACTGCTTATTAGAGAATTATTTGTCCTACTTAACAACATAAACATAATGCAAATATAAATTCATATTATATACAAGTCAATGATTAGAAAACCATAGAGGATATTAAAGAATATTGATGTTTATCGGATATCCATGTTGTTGATAAAATACGGATATGGGTTGGATATTGCACTTTTCATATCATAACTCATATTTCATGAGATTTTTCGGATACGAATACGGATAATATCGGATACAAATCAAGATTAAAAAATGATACCCCAAACAAATCTTTTTTGGATATGCCCTCGGATCAAGCATGAATTATCTGCCCGTTTTTACACTGACCGCCCATCCCACGGGCCCAGGAAGGAAGACAGTCGTGGCGAAAGGAGTGGGGCAGGACGAGACGTGAGAGCGAGTGGTCACGGGTACCGGGAGGAGTGATCCATGGACGAAAACACTTGGTTGCTCATCTCATCAAACTCTCTACATACTTTTTTGTTTGTTTGAGATAATCAAAATCCACATACACTGATACGAGCATACATAAGATATTCAATCCGCCACACGTACATGTGGGAACCAACAGGCGTAAAAAGAGGCAGCAACACTGCTCATCAGACACCACTCAACTTTCCTGACATTTCATGCAACTCAAAGTTCCTCAAAGTGACAGTCCAACAAAGCATTGGAAATCAACAACACGTACACCATGCTCGACTAATCCAAAACTTAATGAACCGAAGGAATTAAAACGCAACGAATTGTCCTTCAAAAACACAATGAACTGAAAGGATAAAAATGCAGAAGTGGCAAGCATCAGCTTCAAGTTCTTCGAGCCTTTTTTGTTGTCAACCTTATTTATTCCCTGTAGTGACGTACTCATCCTCCAAGCATATGGAAACGCCTGAACCCTCACACGAGCAAACTAAAAAGAAAAATTAGCAGAGAAAGCAACACTTATAAGATTAACTTTTCTAAGCTATTTTGCTCACCTGTCTAATTATAGAGAGTTTCATCTGGAAAGATATCCCGGCCGTCTGCACCAATTGTTGCAACATGGACTAGGAGGTCTTGTTCTTCTTCTTCCAGGAGACACCTCCTGAACTGTAGCGCGTTCGGGCAGTCAACCATGTACAAGCGTTTAAGCGAGCTTAGGTTCTCTGCCTGATCCAGTGCTGGGCAGTCCTGTGCAAACAAGTCCTGCAGCCTACAAAGATTGGAGATTCTCCTCAGACATGTGTTATTCTTGACCTTGAGCCACACAACTGCAGGAAGGTTGACAACTTCTTGCAGCTTGTGAGCACCTTCGATGTGGATTCTCTTTAAGTTAACAATCCTATGCAAGTCTTCAGGGAGAGCTCTTAGCTTCGGGCAATTAAGAAGCAACAGACGCTTAAGGCGAGGCATCAGAGAGAGCTGTTGAGAGTTGCCCTCCATGTTGTTTCCCGTGTTGAGGGACCAACTTTCCAAATTGCGCATGTCAAGGACTTTAAGCAGTTCGAGCTTTGGGAAAAAAGCTGCAGCACTTGTGACGCCTTTCCCCAGGAGTACTGCACCGATATTTACAACTGCATCTGCACCTCTAATAAGAAGAACTAACAGTTCTGGCATCTGGCCTGCTGGTGGAAGCTCTGAACATGATGTGCAATAAATCAGGTGCATATGAGCCAAATTTGGCATCTTATGCTCGGGTTCTGAACATAGCCATTCTGGGAACCTTACACCAGGGAACCCAAAAAAAAATATGTATAGTAGGCTTGGTGGTGGAATAAGCATATCATAGACTTGCTGGATTCTCTTAACCTCATTGGCCTGGTAACAAATTCTATCACGAGTACTCGTGTCCACTGTGCAGCGGAGCCCCAGTTCTCTAAGATTACGATTTTTCTTGAGTACAAGTGCACCCCTCGGTGTCGCTTTCTCTAGCTTTTCAACCCAAAGACGTTGGATATTGGGGAGACATTGCAATTCATCCAACCTGAGCCCAGTCTCACTCTCGAAAACTCCTTTAAGGTTGTAGAGCTGCTGAAACTTTGCAATTCCTTTTGGAACATGATCAATTGCAGTCTCTTCTAGCTGAAGAAAACTTATGTTGGACAGACTCATCAAACTAGCTGGCAGGCTATCTAACCGACGGCAACCAAGCAAAGAGAGGTATTCAAGGCTGATAAGGCATCCTGTGGACTCTGGAAGTTTGTTAATTTCCGTATAGCTTAGATCTAGCAACTTTAACAGCACCAAGTTTCCAACTGACTCTGGTATGCTTTGGATGCTTGTTCCACTGAGAACTAAGACACGAATATGCTCAAGCTTAATGAAAATGTCCTTGTTAACTGACTCAAAGTTCTTGTTATTTAAAAGTAGGAGGCTCCTCAAGCACTTCTGCTCTTCTATTGCCGGTATTTCTTCTACAGCATTGCTGATCACTAAGCAGCGTAAATTCGGTAGGGTTTCGATATTTTCCTCATTCATGAATAAGGAGTGATCCCTGGTCAAATACTGTCCAAGTGACCTCAATAGATCATGCATTGTTGACTCCGCTTTGTCTACAAAAAACGGTATTGGCTGCAGGAGATTCCTCCTAATTAGCTCATGGTAGTACTCTTCAGCAATCTCATGTATTGGGTACTCATGCTCTTTCCTCACGAAACCTTCGGCAACCCACCAGTAAGCAACAGCATCACGCTGAATTGCAAAATTTGAAGGCAACAAAGCACACCAAAGAAAGCACTGCTTAAGTTGAGGGGGTAAATTTCTGTAACTTAAATACAGGGCACCCCCTAGTTCTTTGGGAAGTCCATGAATAGACCATTTGCTATCTCGGATGCTCTCCCATTCTGCCTTTGTTCTTTTAGTGGATAGGACACCTGCAACGACCTTGATGGCAAGAGGAAGGCCATCACATTTTTTAACTATCTGATACCCAACATCACTGAATTCACTTATTTGCTCATACGGTTGAAAGGTTTTCTTCATAAGCAATTCTAGTCCATCATAATCATTCATTTTGTTTACTTGGTGAGTATATGTTGCGTGCATTTCTGCCAAAACACCCAGCTCTCTTGTGGTGACAAGGACATGGACATTCAAGCCTCTCTCCAAAGGCGATCGAAGAAGATCAATCCAGACATCAGATTTCCACATATCATCCAACACAATAAAAACACTCTTTCCTCTGATAGTGTCCATTAGAAGTGGTAGAAGCTCAGCCTTAGTCTCTAGTTGATCACACTTTTCTCCGGCCATTCGTATTGCCTGCTTTAGCAACCCGATCTCTGTGTAGCTCTGAGAAATGCACAACCATAAATGAACTTGGAATTTCTCTCTTATCCTCTGCTCATTACATATCTTCTGAGCTAATGTTGTCTTACCGATGCCTCCCATCCCTTGAATCCCAAAAACAGCTGACCTATTCTCATCGCAGCTACGGACAATCATTTCGACCATGTCGTCAACAGCCTGTTTGATATCTTTTCCAACAACCTCTAGTTCATCTATAGGAGATGTCTGACTTCTATCCACAATTGTTATTTGGAATTGTTGGCGATTGGTTCCCTCCAAGCTGAACATCTCTTTGTTCGTTTTAATCTCATCAAGCTTTCGGTTTATGTCCTTAATTCTTTTAGCAACCCTGTGATCAAATGAAAGCTTTGCAAAACAAGAGAACATGGGCTGACTGCAACATACCGATCCAGGTGGCAGCAAAAGCTTCTGTGAATGAACAATAAAAAGATCTATGATGTCATCAACATCGAACATGACATCACTCATGTTCTTCCACCATGACTCTATCCTCTATCTTCCATGGCCAGAGCTTCGGCATCCTCACGAACAGCGCTGAAGTGTTCCAGATTTGTCTTGAGCCTCCTGATACCCTTTGTCACACTTAATATCATCACGGCCTCATCCTCGATAAGCTCACCCAGCTTTTGCAAGAATTTCAAAGTGAGAGCATCCAAAACTGTGCCCATAGTGCCCAAACCTATGGATTCTCACTGAATCTATCCCGTGGAAGCAGGAATTTGAAACTGCTATCGGAGGAAATATCTCATAGAGCTGCAGATCACTCGCGTACGGAGAGGGTGGGAGATGTTGAAAGTCGAAACAGCGGGACACAGTTAGATGAAATCGAAGAGGTCAACGCAGGAGCCCTGTCTCGGGTCATGGCCACCCAATTTCTTGGAATATTTTTCACTAATTCTACTCATCAACTTGCCAATAACAACATGATTTGAACAATGGAGCCCCTTTGTTGCTTAACTTTCTCCCAATGAGCGTGTTGCTTATTTATCAAACATGCCACATGCCTATATAGTACTACTCATCATCTACTTGCACTACAAAGAAATCAACAAGTGCAAAATCATTACAACAGATGCTGCCTAGTATTTTGCACCTACAACATTTGCACCAACCGGCTACAGGAATCATATGCGAAAGTATTTAATTAGGAGCACATATTGACAGGTATGACTAAAAGAATGAGTGAAAAATAAGAATCTCCGAAGAGATGCATTGTAGGTAATTAACATCATAACCAGTGAACCAAATAGAAACTGTAGGGTAAGAGGACCAGATTCTGCGTGTACCTGTTTTCCCCTGTAGCTTCTACGGCTGCAGGCATCAAGAGAAAGGGAAGAGCGGGAAAAGGAGAAATTTAGAAAGGGAAGAGCTCTCGAGCTCCGTCGGTGAAGGTCAGAGAAAGAGACCTGGGAACTGAGAAGCGGTGGGGGTGGGACCTGGGACTTGGAGTAGTTGAGCTCATCTGGACTTGGAAATATAGGGCCATATTTTAAATCCAAATTTTGTATACAAATCATTGGATCTCATCTGGCCACGGCTACACTTTGGCATGCAGCTAGGGGTGAAAACGGATCGAATACAAGTTGCATTAACTAGTTCATCATAAATATAACACTTAGTTTACCATATTTAGCTTGTAAGTCAGAACTCACAAAGTCATAAGTCATCACACATTCACACTTAGCTTATCACATACATAAAACTTAGTTCACACTAACATTGATGAGGCTAGATAGTTAATCTATACGTAAATGATTGTAACATCCCAAAGTATGTTACCAAAAATAAAATTAATAAAGTTATTAGTTTATTGGATTTTTTGAGATTTAAAATAGTTTTCTTGGTTAAAAAGAAAAAAAAAAATGAAATAAAGTCAATTATTTAATTTTCTAGTTTTCAATGTCAAAAAAAATTATTGAGATTTCTGGGATTTTATTGTATTTAAAGTGAAAATGAAAAAATAATAATTAATTTCTTGAATTTTCTGGACTTTTAAAAAGGTTGTTCATATTTTTCAGAAATTAAAAATAATTTATGTGCAAAAATAAAAACTAACTTTAACATGGAATTAATTTTATTAAGTTCAAAATAATTTAAGGAATTTTTATGATTTTTTCTAGAATTTTTTTAACTCTATTTGCTATTTTCTAAAAGGCTATTTGATTTGTTGCATTTTCTGAAATTCGAAAATCAATTAAAATCTAATTTTCCCTTTTGGGCTGAAATCCTCTTCTATTGGGCCGAAATCTGGATATCCGGACTTGTCTTATCCGGATAATCCGTATCCGTATCCGTATCCGCCGGATAGCATGCCTACCGTATTCGTTTCCGACAAAAAAAAAAAAATCCAAATCCGTACCCGATCTGAAAATTATCCGAGAAAAATCCGATCCGAGACAATTCGATTTCGTTTTCGTCCGGATCGGTCGGAAACTATCCGATCCGTTTTCATCCCTACATGCAGCAGGAGAGGACGCTAGATAGATTGACATACACACGCATTTGCCGAAAGATACAGATGTGCAGTGCATGCACATACGTATGGTTGAAATTGTTCTGTTCCATGGTCCAGGACAATCGACAGGCCGGCCTGGCGTCTTCATCGTGTGTTTGGTTCGTTGAATGGAGTTGTTTTGAACCATCCGGTACGAGAAATGAGTTTGTTCGGATGTTTAGTTCGTTGAATATAACTAAATCATTCGGGATGAGATGGTTCAAAAAAAATATTCTATATTTATACTGTATCATCCCATTCGGGAAAAAAAATCCCGAACCACACCGTTCACTCGAATTCCAAGGCGCTGGGTGACGTGACGGCTTGATTTACGAGCTTTAAATGACTATATTTCCTAAACCGAGTATCCAATTTGCGATCTGATTGAACTGTTGTGTTCCTTATCATTTAATTAACAAAATAAGACCACTTTTGGCATATTTTAGTACAAAAAATATCATATCTCACCAACCAAACACCATCTTAAGCCATTCAGGACCATCTTATTCCACCAACCAAACAAAATCATGTATCATCATATCCCACTAACCAAATATCATCTCATCCAGAATGATCCTATCATACCTGTACCATACGCACCCTAAAAGGTGTCACATGAACGGGATCGATCGATCCGGTATATCGTAGTCCGGATGGCAATCAGCAAAACTCGACGGGGGTGAGTAGATGGATCTTTAATTAATTGGTAGTTGATATATTGATGCTGCTTCGCGATTTACGCACGAGTTAATCCACTGATTATTGATCGATCGAGGTGGGGTCGCCCGTTTTTAATCTTTCCTTCTTCGTGCACCTGCTGCACGCGTCGATTAGTTTGATTGGAGGTTGGTTAATTTAGTTGCACCTAACTTTAATTAAGCTGGTCTGTGAGATGATCAGTTCCATCGGTCTGATGGTTTGAATTCCCCATAGAAGCCAAAATAAACTGGATTATTTCAGACCCGAAATCAGGCAATTTGATGTCAGCTTTATATCTATGACCTCTCGCTATGCATACACACAGCAATTTTGACACTGATCAGCGACAGATGGCTAAAATTTATGCGTGTGTATGCCTCTCCTGCTGCATGCCAAAGTGTAGCCGTGGCCAGATGAGCTCCTGCTGCATGTCATTAGTTGTTTACGGTATTTGCCTCCTAATAAAATTTGGATCTAAAATATGGCCCTATATTTCCAACAACTATGTGTTTTGCAGTTACACACGGCCTTTCTCAGTAGCAACGACTCATACAATGCATCTTTACTTTGATAATAGTTTCACCATGTGATTTTCATTTTATTTAAAAATAAATGCACCTTGTAAAAGAGTTTATAAAATTGTCACCACTTATAGCTACACAAATTCATATTGTTTTTTTTGTTATAATAAAATGTTGCAGTTGTTTTTCTAAAGAAGTCGAATGCTAAAAAAACTGTTTTGCTATTAATAGTCTTTTAATCGATTTGCTTTGTTGTCAGAGCCATCGTGTTTCATCTATTTGTGCTGAACATACCTTGAAATAAGTTACAAAAAGTTTTACATATCTATTACCTTCAATTAAACCCTTACAATCTAGATACAGGGTCCCAAAAAAACAAAGAGCTCGGTTTATTTAGGTAGTCAATGTCCTCATAAGATTTTTGCTTCACATTTGTCGGACCCTGGATTTCTACATCCGGATTCCTCTGTAAAATCATTGCGCTATTCACTGGATCAGTAGATAGCACTTCACATGCACATTACTGAACCAAACCATACATAGCGTAAAATCATTTCATTCATTAATTTACACACCAGAGTTTACATAGACCGCTTCGGCCCAATTTTTACAATAAAGGTCGAACAAGCCAAATGAATACATTGCAAAAGATAGCGGGAGCAACAATGGAAGCAAAGTTGTGAGGGCACATCTTACCGCAGGCAAGTGACTGGGGAACCCATGTACGCCCGATATT
This sequence comes from Hsuehochloa calcarea, assembly GCA_036346395.1. NCBI lineage: Eukaryota > Viridiplantae > Streptophyta > Magnoliopsida > Poales > Poaceae > Hsuehochloa > Hsuehochloa calcarea. The sequence goes on along the minus strand of CM070593.1, from coordinate 80,306,670 downwards.
ATCCAAAAACCTCGGACAATATAGGAGGCACACAAGAACCGACGGAGTCAGCTAGACTAGGGTGAGACTAGAGCAGCTAAGGACTAAACTACGCTTCAACGTTTCCTGGGTCTTCAGACTTCTGATCCTTGATGCAGTTGACAGCTCCAGGGTTCCTGTTTCTGAGGATTTGGAGAAAGAGCGAGGATGAGCACAACTACTGTGCTCGCGAGTCAACACAACAGATGCAATAATATACATGCAAAGTGTAACAAGGATGGCTCGGGTTCTTTTATTAGCGTAAAGCAGCATTTATAAATACAGATATTAGAAAATCATATCATTTAGCATTTTAACCAAATTGTATTTTTAAAGAGATTAATTGCGCAATAATTAATCAAAGCAGATGCTACCTCCACCTTCATGCTTATATTTTTGTTGGTGGTCATACTCACCTATTACTGTATTTGGTAAGGATACCCAGGAAAAATCCAAATCAAGGGCTAGGTGAGCCCCGCACATTTTCATCCCATCCACAAAAGTTTTTGAAATAGAACTAACTCTCGTAAGCTCCTCATGCCCGCCTGTGACCGTGGACACGGCTGTTCGAACAGTTTTTATTCTCTGCAGAGATTGTACATCTTTACCCACAAGAGATAATCGTCTTGATATATACACATGTTACCTTTGACATGTGAATCAAGGGGAGATTATCACAAGGCCTTTACAAGGCATCCCTCGGTATTTGCTACACCCGCTAAGGTTTCACCTGAGTAGGGTCTCGGTTGCTAGGATCCGACAACCACTTACTCAGACCCCCTCTTGTGCCATACGACTTACGTCTAGGGTCCCGCAACTCGCATACCCCAACCTGTAGCCTCGTGGGCTCACGGTAAAGGGGCGTCCCTCCAATGGTGCAACTCGTACCGGTGGACATCAATTAGTTAGCCAGGTCGACACCATTATAGACTTGTGGTTGTATTGTTTTACAATTGGAGGTCATCACAGGATTAAATCCTTAAGATCATCTGGGTGGCTCTTTCCACATACCCACCACAAAAATATCTTGGGCTACATTAGCACTCAACCATACACCCTCCAGCTTACCATCCGCCCAGATGGGTATTAGCAAGTTTTTAGAGTTTTGGATGAGTATAAAATAAATTATCATAACCAATTCAGTCATTCTCCCCAATGACTGCCCAAAATAATTGTTATGATTAAAGGATGATGATTTGGGGTAGAATTACCCCGGTACTTAAACAAGTCTAGCATGGCGTTTAAGTACGACCTATAACTAGTGGGTTACCAGATATTTACTAGGGTGACAAGGATTTTGGGAGTTCAATTATCAAGGAAATGGTATAATAATTATTTAATCAACAAGTATGCATTTAACTACCTTAGAGTGTTTGACATACATTTGCATAGGAAATTAAAGCATGCAATTTGATATTTTAAAAGAATATAATTTGCAAAAAATGTAGGATCAATATGATCAAAGTGTTGACTCGCTTGGGCTATTTTTACCGTGGCCTTGATCTTACTCAAAGCCTGATTAGACTGGGGTTGGAATTCTTGGTCGGCGTCTTTACTTGAATCTTGGATCTGCTTGAGCCGTCGATTCTTCTAGACTTCAATTTCTAATCACACAATAATGATTGAAAAACCAAATAAATCCGAAGAACTCCAAAAGACCAATAAAACACAAGGGCCTCAGAATGATTGCGGAGGACGGGCTTGAGAGAAGGGTTTGGGCGACACTGATTGTTTGTGAGTCAAGCGTCGATTAAGCGAAAGGATGAATGACAGATAATTTCTGCCCGGAGGGAGGATACAAAGGAGTGTAAGGTTGAAGGAGTTTTTGCCGAAATGCTCTACTGCGAATTCGGAAGACTGCAAGACTATACCACTACAGGCAACAAAGCAACTTAACTACATGTTCTACACCAAATCCAAAATACCCGATCAACACACAATCCAATGACAATTCAATACCAATCTCAGCTGCCAGATAATACTCAACGATTCAATTGCTAGCTACTCAACCTACTACTACAACCTACTCCCAGCTATACAATTTCCAGATTACCAATCATTGCCAAACCATACGGATTGATAAAGCAACCGAATCAATACTTCCAGCTTTCACCAAATACCATTACTTCCAACAATCATTGACCTACTGACGAAGCACTAACCAACAACTAACAATTGATTAACGAATCGAATAGACAATATTGCTACTGAAGATCAAAGCTATCCCTAATAATTAGGATCACAAGCAACAATTCAATTTACTGCCAAAACACTTATACTGATGATCATTAATCATAGGTAATTAATCAATAATCAATTTACTACCAGCAAAACATCCTATTATTCTATGGCATCAAATCTCACTTGCTGAATCGATTGAAACCTCAATGCTACTGCTACTGATCTGGGGAAGTAACTACGAATCAAATATTGACAACTGAAATGGATGAATAACAATTGATCGCAACTTCTACGACACAACAACTCAATTGACAGAAATTCCAGACGTCAGCACTCAATCTACTGCCACATCGATCATAGAAGCTTTCAATGGCTAGACCAAACAACTATTGACTTAACAAACCAATACACATTTGCAAGATTACTAATCAGGGGTTCAAAAGACATATTTTCAAAATGACATAACACCCTTACTACACATATTTTCGATTACGGATCATACACATATTAATCAAAATGCTACTACAAAATACTACACTCCTTCGCCAAGCGATGATCAAAAATCGTTACAACAATTCATTACCAAAGGATTCCAATTGTCAGATTGCACACGTATTTCAATACAAAACACACATTACACTGCCATCGAACTCTGATTCAATCGCCATTAATACTTCAAATTGACAGATATTAAACACACATTACCAACTACAATCAATAACTGGGTAGTAATTACAGACACAACAACAAACCAATCACTGCCATCGATAACGATATTCAAATTGCTATCAAACAATGCCACTGAGACTTTATTAGCACATCGATTAATCGAACACAAGCACTATTACTAAAGCTCATTGCTACTAATCTAGAGAAGCCCACAACAATTCAATTCACCACCAGCAATTCTTGATCACACCAATGTCCGAGAGGGAGCGGTTGGCGAGAGAAGCAGGGGCAAGGGAAGCTCGGCCAAAGTAGAGGATGCACCGAGAGGAAAGAGGGCACGGGGAGAAGGGGGGAAGGATGGGCTTTGGAGGCCGGTCTGGCACTGGGGCCAAATGGTGGTGTGATAGAATCAAGAGGGGAGGATCAGGGGGGAAAGAGAGAGAGCCAAGGGAGGTGGAGGGGAGGCTCACTGGGGGTTTGACGGGGCAGGGAAGCACCGGAGGAGGTCGGAGTCGAGGGCGGCGCGGGGAGGAGAGCTCGGTGAAGGCGGTCCCGGGGAGGCGAGGGGTTGCAGCCGGTTGATGGGGCGATGCGGGGACATCGCCATGGAGGAGCTCCCGGTGTCGGTGGTTGGGTCGAGTGACACGGAGGCACGTGGTATATACCCGGATTGAATAGGGAGATTTTAAAAGAAGTCGAGGACGAAAAAGAATTTAAAGAATTAGATTTTTTATGGCGGAGGGGTTTTTCATAAAATACGAGAACACAGGTCTCTTGTAAGATCGAGGTGGCCGACTAGAGGGGGTGAATAGGCGGTTTTAAAATCTCTATCGCTAAACCAATATGTAAATCACGGAAGCTAATAGCGAATTGGTTTTGCTCAATTAAAACCTAAATCAACTAGGCTCAACTAAGTGCACCGACAATATGAACACAATACAATATGAGCAATCAAACAAGATATATAAACAATTAAAGCAAGAATGTAAATTGCTCAAAGTAAAGCACAAGTAAAAACAAGATGACACGATTATGTTTTACCGTGGTGTTCGGAGACTTGCGGTCTCCCTAATCCACGTTGAGGTTAGCCCAAGCAATTGGACCGGCTCCACTAATTAAGCCAACACCTCCGAGGTAAGTCCAACCACTTGGACCGGTTCCTAACCGAACCAACACCTCGCTCAACTATGGTTACTCTTCCTCCACTCCGGAGATGGTGAGCACCAAACCACTCACAAACCGCCGGGTCTTCTCACAAGCTTCTTGAGAAGATCACCGCGCACGACGCCTCCACGCCGTCTAGGTGTCGGCAAACACCAAGAGTAACAAATCCGAACTTTCACTTGAACTAATCAAGTGTCAACGCTCACGTGGATACACAATCCACTACCTAAGGCAACACATGCACTTAGGATTTACTCTCTAATCTCACCAAGTGCAACACATGCACAAAAGAGAATAGAGGCTTGCTCTTAGCTCAAAGAATGAGTATATCACTTAACAATAGCACCAGCAGCATCTCTCAACGGTCAAGGTGGCTATATATAGCCCACACACAAAAACTAGCCGTTGGGAGACAAACCCTGAAAAATCAGGAAATCGGAAGTTCAGCCAGTACACAAACCGGAACTACCGCATGAGAGAGAAAAGCACAAAGAAGCGGCTATGTCGGACGAGAAACTAGCCGTTTGTTTTTTTAGTGCGGAACTACCGTCAACCAGGTTGCGAAAGTTCCGATCTTCGGAAGTTCCGCTCAACACATAGCGGAACTACCGCACATCGAATTTTGGCTAAGTCCCCAAAATGGTGCTTCTCTGGAAAAAACGAACCGCCGAATTTGAACAACCGATAATCGGAAGTTCCGCTCGTAACAGCCGGAACTTCCGCGACCAAAATCGGCTAAGTCCCTAAACCGGACGCTCTCGGAAAAAGCGAGCTGGAAATCGGACCGTCGCTGCGGAACTTCCGATTAACACACCGAACTTCCGATTTTCTGACGAGAAAATAGCAATGGCTTTTCAACAACTTCAATTGCAAAACACATTTGCTAATTGACAAGCCATGCCAAGAAGGATCACAAGCAAGATTCCCAACAAGTTACAAAACACATTTGCCAACTTTTGGAATCATACCACAAGGAAAAAGGTACATGGACTTACACCATTTGCAAAATACATTTGCAAACTTTAAGTCACATGCTACAAGAAATCAAACATGAGCATCAACTATTTGCAAAACGCATTCGCAAATAACAGCATCATGCCATAAGACTAAAGTGCATGGACTTCAACCATTTGCAAAACACATTTGCAAAGTATAGTCCCATGCTACAAAGATTGAATGCATGAGCCTCGGCTATTTGCAAAACACATTCGCAAATAATAGCTCCATGCATAGATGAGCTAGAGCAAACACAATGAGCTATCAACACATGACTAACTCATGCTACTAGTCAAGACCCCTCTTAATAGTACGGCAATCCTATACTAGCAATCCGGTCTATCAACCAAACACCAAGACCGGTAAAAGACTAGGAACACATCCTTAGCCCTAGCTAGTCATACCTTTGCCTTGCATCTTCTTGAAGCTTGATGACGCACATCATCACTTCAAGTTCGGGTCTTTGACTTTGACAATCATCAACACATGATGATTTCTTCACTTCAGGATCTTGTCTTGAACATCATCAACACATGATGATTTCTCCATCCCGATTCTTCACATGCATCAACGCATGATGCATTCCTTCACTTCACCTCCATCAACACATGATGTGTCTTCTCTTGTCTTGATGATCAACTCATGATCATCTCTTCTTGATAAGCATCAACTCATGATGCATCATTTACACCAAGCTCTTGACTTGATGATCAACTCATGATCATCCCAAGTCTTCATCATCCTGGAACATAACCTATATATCCAACTCATAGAAAATGTTAGTTCCACAATGTGATCATCATTAATTACCACACCATACCATTAACTCATAATGGTGGGACAAGATACCTCAATCTTTCCCTCTTTGGTAATTGATGATAACCATAAATTCTCATAAATTTAATGATGATAAATGAGAGAACAAATGAGTATATATAAACTACACAAGTTATATTTACTCTAACATGAGTATACAAGAACTATACAAGTTCTATATACTCATAACATGAGTATATACGAACTACACAAGTTTTGTATACTCAAAGGTTTTGCTTCAACGTAGAGATCCCAAATATATGTGGAGAATGGAATATGGATCAATACTAATGAAACTACAAAGTATAGGATAAAACTCCCCCTAAATGTGTGCATACACAAATGTGTAATAAGGTCATATGCACATATTCAAGTTTAACTTAAGGTTGAGTTCAAACCTATATTTTGGATCCGAGAGATGCAACAATATATAAGATTTAGATGTCGATTGCATACCTCGTTGTGTTTCACCTTTATATCCAAATGAGACTACACAAAGATAATACTAGATAAAAGAGTTAGTCTCATATTTGGATTTATCATTAATCACCAACACACTCCATTAACTCATAATGACGGGTCTAGATCTTTCAATCTCCCCCTTTTTGGTGATTGATGACAAATCCATTATCAATAACAACATTTGGATATTCATAGACATAAGATAAGAATTTAAACTAATGAACTATGTCTATGCATCATATGAGGTGAAACATAAAGCTTTAAACAAAAATGCATAAAAATATATGCTTGCACAAATAATGCATTTTCCTCTTTTGACATTTTTACACAAACCAACCATCCAAATGAAGAGTATTGATAAAAATATTCTCCCCCTTTTGGCATAAATCACCCAAAAATACAAGATAAATCTTAGCCAAAAGGAGCCTTTGCAAATCGATACCACTTGCAAAAGAAAATCAAGGTTGGTCACAAAAAGTATGAATTGAACTAATATGACCAAGGGAAAATTTTGTTCGCAAGATATGAGAGGAGAAACAAGGATAGGTTACAAACCTATTGATCATAATATTCTCCCATTGTAAATCAAAACATTGAGAACCACTCGAAATGATAGTTGAAACATATTCAACTAACCTCCTTTTGAAAGAAACTTAGATGATCTCTCATTTTAACAAACCATGTTGAGATGAACATTAAGAACTAAGCTTGTGAGAGACTTTAAAAAATCGTGAGTTTCTTTTGAAAATAGGACATCCACGACAGAAGACAAAATAAGATATGATTAACCAATAATATAAAAGATCATCCAATCATATCTTATCCACATGTCAAGCAAAGACAACTCATAATCATAAGGATCCACCTTCTCACACATAGTAGAAACATAGCATAGCCAAAATTAGAGTCATACAACCAAGTATTCAGAAAGATATTACAATTTTTTATTACAAGGTCTAATGACCTAAATAAAAACAGTGGCTACTGCTCGGCAGGAGGGTCTTGAGGAGGATCAGCCGGAGGAGCAATAGGAGGATCACCAGGAGAACCACCAGGAGGAGAGCGAAGGCGACGCCGTCCAAACCGGACAGGAGGAGGGAACTGCTCGGCAAATATGGCTGAAAGTGCGTCAAGACTGGCAGTGTGGGCGTCAAGTCTGGAAGTGGTGGCTGCCTCAAAAGCATCCAATCTGGAAGTGGTCGCCGCCTAAAAGGTCTCCTGAGACGCCTTCATCTCCAGCAAGGTAGCATATATTTGTTCCAAAGTGGCTTGACCTTGTGGAGGAGCAGTGATAGCAGGCGAGTTGACTTCATGTTCTTCTGCGGGAGGCGAAGATTGGCGAGGTGGAGGACCTTCTCTTGGCTTATAGAATTTATGGGCTGAAGGTGTAGCTCCATTGTAACCAGTCTGACGAATGATCAAGATCATAATATATGGTGCAAAGTTTATCCGTTTGACTCGATCATTCTTTGTGCCTGCTATCTCCCTTATGATGACATCAATGACATCAAATTTCCTTCCATGCATGATGCAATCCAAAATGTTCCAAACATGTCCCCGATTGCATCATAGTTCCGCTTTTGGTAAAATAGTATGATTAATGATCCGGTTTACCAAGCTAGGAATTGGGAGAAGACCGGTTATCTTACAGGGATGAACCTTTGAGTAGTATCATAAAACTCAGTCCAAGCGAGAAGAGGAGAGCTGGTCTATCGTAAATTTGCTCAAAGCCGCTTGATGGATCTCCAAAGTATTTTCAAAGGCACGTTTTGTGCAAGAGTATCTTCTTGTCCTGTCATCCAAGTAAGTGAGAGAAGTCGAGGGAATATGTCTTGTGGCATAAAATTGTCTAATGATTTCATCATTTGTAGTTGCATTTCATTGCCACAAAGTTTTGGATTCCCACTCATTGAAAGAGCACATGACGTACCCTCATATTTGTCAAGTCCATTGAGATAAGACCAATTGATGCATTTATGATCGAGAAAAGGCTTGTTTGGTCCATAGAAAAGATCATATACTTGCCTCTGAAATTTTGTATGGAACCGAGGATCATCACAGTTTCCAGGGAGAGAATACTGATTCATAGTCCTAAGGAGGGTGTAATCTTCTGCCGTTAGTCCCTTAAGATCAATCTCAAACTCTTCAGGCTCTCCCAACTCCTCATCGGATTCGACTCAGAGCCTTCTCTGATGCACTCTCTTGATTCGAACTTTGAGAGGACTCCTCGATCCTCAATAGCTTTCAACTCTTCCTCTTGCCTTAATGGAGGATTTTGTGAAGAAGATTGTCCGGCCTCGGAATAGCTCTTCGTGATAGTGACCTTGGTCTTAGGCATCTTCAATATCAAGAAAGAATGGAGTGTCAAGGATTGATCCAAAAAGAAATGAAAATCTCTGTTTCTGTCAGGGCAATCGGAAGCTCCGCACTTTGAACTCCGGAACTACCGCACGCGGAAGTTCCGCGCTTTCAACAGCGGAAGATCCGATTTTCCTGGCCGATTCTAGGGTTTATTGATTTTCAGTGATTTGAATGGATTGAATCCACAAGATAGATGCATATACATCATACAATACTGAATTAATCAATTTATCCAAGAATCTACCACAGATTTCATCTACATTTCCATTTTTCCAAAATCTCAAACCTAGGGTTCATGGGAGGCTTAAATCCAAAAGGGAATTGGAAATACCTTGAGGAAAGGAGAGATTGAACCCTGGAGAATCAATTGATTGGACGAGATTGATGAAAAATCGAAGAAATGCCAAGGATTTCGGTGGAGTTTTTGAAGAGAGAAGAGGAGCCTTCGGGAGAGAAGAGGCGGCGGCTGGAGGAAGTGAGAGAAAACGGAGGAACCGCAGGGAATTAAAGTCTCTCAACTACCGGAAAACGGAAGTTCCGCTTTTCAACAGCGGAAGTTCCGGACATCGGAAGTTCCGCGCCTTGGAGGCGGAAGCTCGATTATCTGATGCTTCGAAGGAGGCTGAAGCTCGCAACTCAACAATGGACGTTAGGAAAACGGAAGTTCCGCGCCTGGGAGGCCGGAAGTTCCGATTATTCTGACTTTTCAGGAAGAGAGCTGAAATTGAAGATTTTGCAAATAATCCTTAGTTTTTGCACTCAACCAAGTATCATTCAGGATTATTATGCAATGAAAAGACTAATGTCTATATAAGAAAATAATTTTTATGAATTAAGTTTTGATTTTGCAAATGAAGTCTCATTTTCATGAAATTATTCAAAACAAACCAAAAAGCATTTGGTTGATTTTAAAGCATCCAATTTTATGTATGAGTCATAAATACCATTTTGAACCTTTTCATATGAATAATTTTGGTTCATATGGAAAAACTCACTTAAGTGCTAGAAAGTGACCACTTAGGTCAAAGTAGGATTTTGGACGAATTTCAAAGTCAAATAACTTTTTCTAGGTTGGTCTTTTGGAAATCTTTTTAATACCAAAAATGTTTAGAATAACCAACTCTAGGATTTTTCTTTTGTCAAGATTTTCAAATTCCTTTTAGAATAGATTTTACACAAAAATCTAGTCTTGGTCAAAAACATGTAATCTTGTAATATAGGATTTTGGCTAGAATCTCATTTTCTTTTAAAATAGGTTTTTCTTGAGCCAAAACCTTTGGAAAACATTTGAAATGCATTTGTATACATTTTGCAACTAGTTTTTCAAAGATTTACTAATAGTTATAAAATTTTGACTTTTGGCTAAAAGGCTTATTTTTGACAAACAATACTAGTACTTAATTTATTTGGGCACACTTAGGGATGTGATATACATGATAATGATTTAGCACTCCCCCTTAATATGCCACATTCATCTTGCTCAATATATTAATAATGAACATAATGAACATAGAGCAAGAACACCCCTTTTTAAAGTGATTTTCATGAAATGCAACCTACACAAGGCATAAGGGGCTAGATACTTCAATATAAGTACTTGTTACCGTAAGGGCATTGGTTCTTGATGTGAAACGATTATCCTCAAACTTGGCTCCAATTTAATACATGATGAAATCCATCTTTATATGAATAAGCCAAGCCTCCAATGCCTCTCCAAGTACCTATTAAGCATTTAAGCGCATTTTGGTACCCAATACTTGGTTGGGTCCACGAATGTTAGTCACAATAGATTTGGGCACCCAAATGGCCCTTGGAATAGTTTTTAGTGAACTAACAATTCTAGCAAACACATTGCCATTAATATCCTTCCTAAGCGAATAATGATCATTATAAATGATGGGCTTAGGAGTGATACCTTTGGGACAATCCTTACTAAGATGTCCCTTTTCCCGGCAATTGTAGCAAGTTGGGACTTTGCTTCCTTTGCTTGTCTTTATCTCTTGCTTCTTGCCGGCTTGCCTCAATTTTGAATGTCTTGTCTTGACATCCTTTTGATTTGGGCACACCGAGGCATAGTGGCCCTTTCCGTTGCATCCATGGCACTTGACATATTTCTTCGTATGTCTCGCGTTGTGCCTCGTCTTGCTATTCTCCCTTTTCTTGGGAGTGAAGCCGATTCCACTCTTATCTTGCAAGCGTTTTTGCTTGCTCAATATTTCGTCAAGAGTGGCCTTCCCTTTTTTGGCTTCTTTCCAAGTCATTCTTCAAATTTTTGACTTGGGCCTTGAGCTCATTGGTTTCCTCTATAATGTTAGTATTGACAAGCATAGAGGAAATAGGAGCATCTACTTTTGAGCAACAAGGCATATCAATCAAATCCTCACATGAGGTGGATACACTAACCTTAGATGACATGCATGAGATAGAAGCTATACATGGCAAATCATCTAATAAATTACATTCAATGCCTATATCCACCTTAGATCTATTTTGATTATTTAGGAGGAGAGCTTCATGTTCATCTTTTAAAACATCATAATTATTTTGAAGAGAGACATATTCTTTCTTCAAAACTTTGAATCTTAATTTCTCCTTTCCTAAATATTCATTTAGCTCTTCTAGCATATCCATCAACTCATCATATGAAGGCTCATCGTTATCATTTACCTCATTATTACCTTTGGCCATAAAACATTGAGTTGATGAGGATGGAGTTGAGGAGTCCTCATTTTCGTTGTCGGAGCTTGAAGTTGAGCATTCTTCTTCCGACATCCATTCTTGTATGCAATCGTCACTAGTTGAAGTGGACAATTCATATTGATCTTGAATATATGTCCACATCTTATGAGCTCTCTTGAGATTGCATATCTTATCAAACATATCTACGCTCAAAGCACTAAATAAGGCGTTAGTAGCTTGAGCGTCGAGATGTAAGCATTTCTCTTCCTCAATGGTTGGAGCACAATGATCCAATGGAGGAGAAAAGCCTACATCTACAATCCGCCATATTTTCGGACTCATGGCCCTAAAATAACAAGACATGCGGATTTTCCATTGAGCATAATTTGTGCCATCAAATAGAGGTGCTTCACCTAGGTGCGCTAAATCTCTAGTTGCCATCTTTTACTCTCTAGACGGTTAAGTCTAATAAATGAGAGACCAAGCTCTGATACCACTTGTAAGATCGAGGTGGCCGACTAGAGGGGGGTGAATAGGCGGTTTTAAAATCTCTATCGCGCTAAACCAATATGTAAATGCGGAAGCTAATAGCGAATTGGTTTTGCTCAATTAAAACCTAAATCAACTAGGCTCAACTAAGTGCACCGACAATATGAACACAATACAATATGAGCAATCAAACAAGATATATAAGCAATTAAAGCAAGAATGTAAATTGCTCAAAGTAAAGCACAAGTAAAAACAAGATGACACGATTATGTTTTACCGTGGTGTTCGGAGACTTGCCGGTCTCCCCTAATCCACGTTGAGGTTAGCCCAAACGAATTGGACCGGCTCCACTAATTAAGCCAACACCTCCGAGGTAAGTTCAACCACTTGGACCAGTTCCTAACCGAACCAACACCTCGCTCAACTATGGTTACTCTTCCTCCACTCCGGAGATGGTGAGCACCAAACCACTCACAAACCGCCGGGTCTTCTCACAAGCTTCTTGAGAAGATCACCGCGCACGACGCCTCCACGCCGTCTAGGTGTCGGCAAACACCAAGAGTAACAAATCCGAACTTTCACTTGAACTAATCAAGTGTCAACGCTCACGTGGATACACAATCCACTACCTAAGGCAACACATGCACTTAGGATTTACTCTCTAATCTCACCAAGTGCAACACATGCACAAAAGAGAATAGAGGCTTGCTCTTAGCTCAAAGAATGAGTATATCACTTAACAATAGCACCAGCAGCATCTCTCAACCGGTCAAGGTGGCTATATATAGCCCACACACAAAAACTAGCCGTTGGGAGATAAACCCCTGAAAAATCAGGGAAATCGGAAGTTCCGCCGTACACAAACCGGAACTACCGCATGAGAGAGAAAAGCACAGCAACGGCTATGTCAGACGAGAAACTAGCCGTTTGTTTTTAGTGCGGAACTACCGCCAACCAGGTTGCGAAAGTTCCGATCTTCGGAAGTTCCGCTCAACACATAGCGGAACTACCGCACATCGAATTTTGGCTAAGTCCCCAAAATGGTGCTTCTCTGGAAAAAACGAACCACCGGAATTTGAACAGCGATAATCGGAAGTTCCGCTCGTAACTGCGGAACTTCCGCACTTCGAAAATCGGCTAAGTCCCTAAACCGGACGCTCTCTGGAAAAAATGAGCCGCTGGAAATCGGACCGTCCGGGCTGCGGAACTTCCGCAGTTAACACACCGGAACTTCCGATTTTCCTGACAGAAAATAGCAATGGCTTTTTCAACAACTTCAATTGCAAAACACATTTGCTAATTGACAAGCCATGCCAAGAAGGATCACAAGCAAGATTCCCAACAAGTTACAAAACACATTTGCCAACTTTTGGAATCATACCACAAGGAAAAAGGTACATGGACTTACACCATTTGCAAAACACATTTGCAAACTTTAAGTCACATGCTACAAGAAATCAAACATGAGCATCAACTATTTGCAAAACGCATTCGCAAATAACAGCATCATGCCATAAGACTAAAGTGCATGGACTTCAACCATTTGCAAAACACATTTGCAAAGTATAGTCCCATGCTACAAAGATTGAATGCATGAGCCTCGGCTATTTGCAAAACACATTCGCAAATAATAGCTCCATGCATAGATGAGCTAGAGCAAACACAATGAGCTATCAACACATGACTAACTCATGCTACTAGTCAAGACCCCTCTTAATAGTACGGCAATCCTATACTAGCAATCCGGTCTATCAACCAAACACCAAGACCGGTAAAAGACTAGGAACACATCCTTAGCCCTAGCTAGTCATACCTTTGCCTTGCATCTTCTTGAAGCTTGATGACGCACATCATCACTTCAAGTTCGGGTCTTTGACTTTGACAATCATCAACACATGATGATTTCTTCACTTCAGGATCTTGTCTTGAACATCATCAACACATGATGATTTCTCCATCCCGATTCTTCACATGCATCAACGCATGATGCATTCCTTCACTTCACCTCCATCAACACATGATGTGTCTTCTCTTGTCTTGATGATCAACTCATGATCATCTCTTCTTGATAAGCATCAACTCATGATGCATCATTTACACCAAGCTCTTGACTTGATGATCAACTCATGATCATCCCAAGTCTTCATCATCCTGGAACATAACCTATATATCCAACTCATGGAAAATGTTAGTTCCACAATGTGATCATCATTAATTACCACACCATACCATTAACTCATAATGGTGGGACAAGATACCTCAATCTTTCCCTCTTTGGTAATTGATGATAACCACTTAAATTCTCATAAATTTAATGATGATAAATGAGAGAACAAATGAGTATATATAAACTACACAAGTTATATTTACTCTAACATGAGTATACAAGAACTATACAAGTTCTATATACTCATAACATGAGTATATACGAACTACACAAGTTTTGTATACTCAAAGGTTTTGCTTCAACGTAGAGATCCCAAATATATGTGGAGAATGGAATATGGATCAATACTAATGAAACTACAAAGTATAGGATAAAACTCCCCCTAAATGTGTGCATACACAAATGTGTAATAAGGTCATATGCACATATTCAAGTTTAACTTAAGGTTGAGTTCAAACCTATATTTTGGATCCGAGAGATGCAACAATATATAAGATTTAGATGTCGATTGCATACCTCGTTGTGTTTCACCTTTATATCCAAATGAGACTACACAAAGATAATACTAGATAAAAGAGTTAGTCTCATATTTGGATTTATCATTAATCACCAACACACTCCATTAACTCATAATGGCGGGTCTAGATCTTTCAATCTCCCCTTTTGGTGATTGATGACAAATCCATTATCAATAACAACATTTGGATATTCATAGACATAAGATAAGAATTTAAACTAATGAACTATGTCTATGCATCATATGAGGTGAAACATAAAGCTTTAAACAAAAATGCATAAAAATATATGCTTGCACAAATAATGCATTTTCCTCTTTTGACATTTTACACAAACCAACCATCCAAATGAAGAGTATTGATAAAATATTCTCCCCTTTTGGCATAAATCACCCAAAATACAAGATAAATCTTAGCCAAAAGGAGCCTTTGCAAATCGATACCACTTGCAAAAGAAAATCAAGGTTGGTCACAAAAAGTATGAATTGAACTAATATGACCAAGGGAAAATTTTGTTCGCAAGATATGAGAGGAGAAACAAGGATAGGTTACAAACCTATTGATCATAATATTCTCCCATTGTAAATCAAAACATTGAGAACCACTCGAAATGATAGTTGAAACATATTCAACTAACCTCCTTTTGAAAGAAACTTAGATGATCTCTCATTTTAACAAACCATGTTGAGATGAACATTAAGAACTAAGCTTGTGAGAGACTTTAAAAAAAATCGGCAGAGTTTCTTTTGAATACCTCGTTGTGTTTCACCTTTATATCCAAATGAGACTACACAAAGATAATACTAGATAAAAGAGTTAGTCTCATATTTGGATTTGTCATTAATCACCAAAACACTCCATTAACTCATAATGGCGGGTCTAGATCTTTCAGCTGCGGACCATTAATGCTCCGCCTCGTCCCATCCGCGTCCACGTTGCGTTACGACCGCCGAAAAGTCGTCGTCGTTGGTGCGTTTTTCTGCCTGTTTTTCGCGCGCATTGAGGGCTCATCCCGGCACTATCAATCCTGCACCTACCCTTCTCTCTTCATGAATCCCGCCGGCCGCACCATGCCCTGCGCCGGCTAGAGTTCGCTCGTGCGCCCATACCGTCGAACTCCTCCCTCTCTCCTCCTCGGCCGCTATAAATGGAAGCCTTCGGGAACCCTCTCCTCTCTTCTTCTCTTTTCTTCCCCCAAACCGCAACCACCACCAGTAGCTCCATTTCTTCTCCAGTTCGGCCATGAGCAACTCCCCCTCCATTTTCCCTCTCGGCCTTCGCCTTGCTGCGCTGACCACATCACGACAAGCCCCTTGGCTTCCTCTTCCACCTCCCTGAATTTGCCATCCTCTCTTGCTTTTATTTCTCCACAATCGAAGCTTTACCGCCGCTAGTTGAAGCTCTTTCCTTCTCTCGTTTCGTCGTCGTCGACCATTCTCCAGCGACATGGTGACCACCGTTGTATTCTCTCCACGACGTTCTACGTGGTGCTCCTCATGCTTCGCCGACGCATCGTCGGAGCACCGTCGCTTCCTTGCACCCCGACACTGTTTTGCGCGCCGCCACTGCGACTACCTTCGACCACCTTCGGCCACTAGCGACCACCTTCGGCTACTTGTGACCACCTTCGACCACCTTCGACCACTTGCGATCACCTTCGATCTCTTTCGACCAGGTAGTCGAAACCTTCTTCCAACCAAGTAGTCAAAACCTCATTCCAACCACCTGTATTCGAATCTCATTCCGACCAGGTAGTTGAAACCTCCTTCCAACCACCTTTAGTCGAACCACTTCCGACCAGGTAGTCGAAACCTTCCAACCAGTCGAACCTCCTTCCGCCATGTGATTTCAAAACTTCTAAGAGCCCGTTCTCCTTCGTTCAAGTTTCGATTCAAGTGATTCAAATTTCTAAATTCATCTTAAAACAAGACATAGTCATCTATACTGAAATTATTTAATTTAGAGTTTATTTGAATTTTATTTGGGTTTTATTTGAATTTAACTTATTTTTGCGTGTAGATTTCGACATCTTCGGAGAACCGGATTTCGACGTCGTTAAAGAAAGTTACATCCTTTGATCATATTTGAATCCTAGTATTTTTAAATTATTTAAATTTTATTTTAAATTATTATTGCATGCGTATTTATACTCAAATAATTTAAATTCTTGTTTTAAGCTTTATAGTTATTCCCAATTTCTTTGTATAACCTATTGAAGTAGTCGTACCTTGATGCTATAGTTAACATCTAGTTGGTACATTAGTATGAACTAGACATGTTGTAAAATTTTATGCTTTGTCGAAGCTTACACAAAAACTATTCAATTTGGGAAATTTAGCCAAATGTCCAACTATGATTTAACTTGATGCTATGGTATTGCTTTTACCAGAGAAATTTTAGAAAATAATTTAACATGGAAAATAAAATAAAAATTAGTTTGGACTTGGGTGAAATGGATGTTTGAATGGTGCACGGGATCGAGTCATTTCTATGATCGAGGCCCAACAGTTATTTTGGAAAGTTGTCCAAGTCAATTAAGGACCGTCTCCAAGCCGCATCTTGCTAAGCCTCATTGTACTACCACATGTCCTGTGTGGGCGGGACCTGGCTAAATAATTTGTAATATTTCACCGTGGTTTTGCCATTCCGTTGTGTGAGTGTCTTTATTACCTACTTTTATGTATTCCCACATGGCGCAAGAGGGGGCTTAAATCCGGCGGGTTTCTTTCCAAAGGAAGCGAAACCTTAGCGAGGTGGGACTACAGTGGGATGGTGCATTGTAAAGGCCTTGACGCGCGCTCTAGACTGCTTACCTAAGGTAGTGAGCAGTGGTATCGACGGATGTCAAATAAACTAGATAAGTCGTGTCGTGTGGGTAAAGTTGTACAACCTCTGTAAAGTGTAAAACTATTCGAAATGGTCGTGTCCACAGTCATGGACATGCTAACAAAAGTTTGATTTTGGTTTGTTTTTAAAGGACTTTATCAAATGATTTTGGATATTGTATCCAACTGGGAAATTGAGCGGTATGCCATGTGATAAGAAGGTATCATTCACCACTCGTTGATGAATGTTTTCTCACTATAAAACTTAAGATTTAGAAAATAAATTTTAGTTATAGAATAAATTGCTTTAGAACTTAGTACGAATATTTAAAGAAAATATCGCTTCATGCGCATTCAACCATATATGCCTTCCTTTGATATACCATTGCATGCATTATAATTCTGTTATTGGGTGTAACTTACGGTGCATTGTTGTTTGTGATCACCCTTGCTTAATGCAAATAAATTTCAGAGAAGAAGGACTTCGCGCTGTCGAAGATCTCAACGACTAGGCTGCTACCCCAGTCGATTGCTTGTGGCAAATCGTGTGGCCTTTCTTACTTCTTTTGTTTCCACTGTATTTTACTTGTTATCTTTATGCCTCATTTGTAACAAACGTTAATTATTAGCAATGAATGACGTATTATGGTTATACTACCCACTTTTGTTTGATTGTGTACACTAGTTGTTCCTGGACTAGTGTATGAAACACAGAACATCTGAGATCCTTTGCTCCCAGGTTTGACACACTACGTGGTCATTACAGACGGTTTTTGAATCGTTTGTAAAAAAAAGCTATCGCAGACGGCTCTGAACAATAACCTCCTGTGAAAATAGACTATCATAGATATTTTTTTTAGTAAAAACCATCTGTGATATATTTTTTTGCATTACAAAAAAAATTCAAATTTTGAACCAAACCAATCAATTGCTGGACAGTAGTTTCCATATGCTCTTTCGATAGTTTGCAATAATGTAATTAAAATATACTCTATCTCTCTCTTTATCTCTCAATCAGTGACTCACTCTCTGATGATAACGAGGTTGAGTAGAGGCGTCCATCTCGAATCGAATCGGCATCCCTTGTCGACCACAGATAAGGGTCCTCATTTGAGAACGAAATCTGACAAGATACAGGGGATGAAATCAGAGTGAGAAGGAAAGCAGATGTAGATTTGGGGCAAAACTGTGCACACACGAGGCCAAGATGAAATTGCCGGATCGGCAGATCTTGGTTGAGCCGCAACGCCTGCTCACCAGAGGCGCCATTACACTACAGGCTGTGTTTCCTCGCCGAACCGCGTCGGGAATCGAGAGCAGTCGCCGGAGCTCAGCGTGGGGAGGGGAGAGGGAGAGGCTGATTGAAGACAATGCGGGGGTGGCTATAATATATAAGGATAACGACAAAACATTTCTCCTCCTGCGCATGCGTTCAAAAAATTTCGCCCTCCCGCGTTGCGAATCACAGATGGTTTCAAACAAAAACCGTTTGTGATGTAATATCACAGAAGGTTCTTGTTCAAAACCGTCTCTGGTACTTCACAGACGGTTTTCAAGTACTTCACAGACGGTTTTCAACATGAACCGTATGTGATATTACTATAACTTGAAAGACATTTCAAGTCATAGTAAAATTACAGAGTTTGGCATTTCAAGTCATGGTAAAATCAGGGAGATAATTATCATATATGGTTTTTAATACACACCGTCTGTGATGAGGACGGGAAGTCAAAAACGGTTCATGTTGAAAATCGTCTGTGAAGTATCACAAACGGTTCTGAACAAGAACACAGAACCGTCTGTGATATTACCTTTTCAGAGACAACCGCTAAACTAAAACCGTCTGTGATTGTATTTAATACAGACGATTTTGGTCAACCGTCTGTGACGAGACGTCCAGTATTAGCCTTTTTATAGTAGTGGAGGAACAACTTCAGTTTCAAATATATTACTGCTATTATTTTATAGCTGCTTCCCTGAAAAGATTTAAGTTGATATATTTAAATTTGGAGAAAGAAACTCCAATATGCAAATACATGTTAGTACATAACCTATATGTTTTCGTTGTTTTCCGTCTAGAACTTTGGAGGAAAGACAAGGGATTTCAATACAAGATAAAACAGAGCTCAGTTCTTTATTTTGGTGATAAAACAGAGCTCAGTTCTTTATTTTGGTGTCAGGGTCTAGAAACGAGGGTTTGTGGTTAGGCCTTAGAAACGAGGGTTTGTAGTTAGGCCTAAGAAATGATGTATGTTAGATGGAGGATATCAATTTTTTTTACGTAGTATAGTTTAAATATTATATTCCATTTAGTTAGAAGTTTCTTTCTCATTGATCATAAGTTATTAGTTAGATGCAATATTGGATGGGAGGGTTTATTTGAAACAGTGAAACATTAAGTGGTAACCAACATATAAATAAATACTGGAGGAGACATAGTACAACTTCTAAGTCATGTCCAATGTATAACACATTTGTTTATAGTCATGTTTAACCATTGGTTGTTTGACATATAGTACTATCATATCCCTACATCAAAAAAATATCTCGTTAAAAATGCAAAAGATGAAATCCTCATGATGAAATGCCAGTTAATTTAGGAGAAAATAAAAACACCTTGCTAATGCTAGTAGACAATGCTGCAAACATTATCCATTTGACAGATTTATTTATAATAACCGCACTGTTATTTCTTGAATATATATACATTTCCATCTGCAAATTATGTTTGATTTTCTCCCGGTTAACCTGTGAATTGCGAAGTAATTGTAAAAGATGAAACAGTTATAATTCATAACAAATGAGTTGTGGAAGGAAAGAATAGCTAGTGCTGAAACCCTGGTTGCGCTATATTGCGCTGGGTGTAGTAGCGGGCACTGACCTTGTCTTCGGCGGTTATCGCTTGTTGACTGTCCAAAGCTAAGAGCGCTTCCTGAAGATTTGCAGAAAGTTTATAGCTTACAGAGAGTTCACATAGGTGTCCACAGCCTAGAAATCACGAATATCCCTGGAGTTGTGTGGCTCATGATCAAGAATAACCGCAAGCTAAGAAGGATCTGCAATCTCTACAAGTTGAAACGCTTGTTTGCACAAGATTGCCCAGCACTGAAACAGGCAGAGAATCTCAGTTCAATGGAACTCCTGTACTTGGTTGACTGCCTTCAGGAGGAATGCATCAGGCGATCCTTTTTGAAACAACCAGACGTACTGATTGTCTTAGACCAGGTGGACTGACCGTAAAAGACTGTGGATTAGTCGTAGACTTTGTGATGATGAATAATTAATATTTGAGTTGTATTGACATTTGTGGTTGTGAAAGTTTCGGTTGTTGGATTTTCTGTGTGAATGGTCATATCATGTCTTATATCGGATGGTCTAATCAGTGATACTCGATGATCCTTTTCGACTGGACTCAGAGTACTGTAGCTACAAGTACTGTAGATTCGAGTACCGAGTAATATAGTTCATTGTATTGTAGCTCCAAGTACAGTATCAACGAGTACTGGAGCTCCGAGTACTGAGTGTTAGTTTTCCGAGTGTTGTAGATCCGAGTACTGAGTGATAAAGCTCCGAGTAATGTACTCAGTTGTAAGTTGAGGTGTGTATCGAGTACGAAGGCGATCGTAGTTGGATGGTCGAAGGTCAGGAAGCTACAATGCACAGTCGATGGTCGAAGCTACAGTGCACAGTCGATGGTTGAAGCTACAGTGACTGGTCGATAGTCGTGGGCTTCATGATCAGTAGTCGTGGGTTTCGTGATCGGTAGTCGCGCGCTTCGTGCTGAGTGGTCGTAGGCTTTGCGATCAATGGTCGTAGGTTTCTGATCAGGAGTCGTACGCTTATAGAAAGTGGTCGTATGCTTATAGTAAGTGATCGTGTGCTTCTGGTAAGTGGTCGTAGGCTTTGAGTGATTTCATACTTATTTTCTTCGAGTACGTTGAGTACTCATGTATGGTTGGTCAGTGGTACAACTGGCATGTACACAGCGGTATGACCAGTTTTACAGATTTGTTTTGATTTGTGTTCTGAAAGTTAAAATTTATGGTAGTGGATGATCCGATACATGTTTATTGATACATGTGAGTGTGATATGCGTGTGTGAACTGATATTGGTCAAGTTGGAGAACTTGTGTAAGGAAAACGTTCTTTGATCTTTGCATGTGCAGGTTGAGCGTAGAAACGGTCATAGTCGATGACGAGGAAGACCGGAACTTGGAGGGGGAAATCCAAGGTTCAGGTGGTCGTTGATGTCATGAGGTGGTCGTGCTCACGCTGGGGTACATGGAGATCAAATGTGAATGTATGATGCGTGGTCGAAGCTACAGGAGGTGCCGTCTTAGAGGCTTCGACGCGTGAAGAGTTATGAAAGGCGTTTCATAACTGGAAGGTTTAGACATATTACCGTAATTTGAGGGGTTTCGGTTCTCTTGTTTCACGGAAGAAATAGGATTATGTATCTATGTTGATAAGGATACGGTTTAAGGCCCTAGCATATAAAGACCGAAAAGGTTAAGAGTGACGTGCTGGTGGGAGGCTTTTGGCGGCGACGGCTTTCAGTAGAGAGATCTTTTTGGCGCTTTCTTGCTAGGGTTTGAGGGGTGCTGTGAGAATACTTTGTAGACACATAACACAATTGAGAAATAATAGATCAGGTCGTTTCCAAAGAATTTCAGTCATCGCTGGCGGTTTGTGCTTCTGGGCGTTGTGTTCGACTTATTCCTGTTCATCATCTTCAATTTATTCTTCTATCTTCGACAAGCTCTCGTGTTGATCAGTCTTCGACTAGTTCCTGTTCCGAGTGGTCTTCGACTTGTTCTCGTACATCGTCTTCGATTTGTTTTTGTTCGTTGTAGTGCGTGAATCTCCCGAGTCGGAGGGTGGAAGAGATCTGATAGTCGAGCTCTTTCGACTAGGTGGTTGTAACTCTCTAGACAAGGTTGACTTCATCTTCTTCGATTACGTACTATGCTGTTCTCCCGGTTGTCGACAACAACAGTTTTGACCACTACGACGAAGAGACCAACTCGTATCGGTACATAGTATTCAGTTGTCGGTTGAATCCAGAGCAGATTCTTCTCAGTAAATTACAAAAGAAGGTACTGCAATCATTCATCTCCCTCTGATTGTCGTATCCGATCCTACATATTCATGTTGCGACAACAGGTGGAAATGGCAGGGAGGTCTTCCCAGACGAGTCCCTTTGCAACTGAAGAGGTAAATTGTCTCTTGTGGTCTGCGTTTCTTAAAGGGAAATTCTTTGGAACGCTTCGCTCCCCTACTTTTTACTCGCTTCAGTTCCCAGTTTCCCTCCACTGTTTCTTCTTTTTCTTGTACAAAGAAAACCCCCTCTTCCTGACTGTCTCTCTCTCACACATATATCCACACCACAATAGCCTTATCCAATCAAGCACCACATCTCCCCAGTCTTTCTCTCGCTCCCTCTCTCTACCTCACTACATGCCACGATGGCCGAAGCCCACATGGAGGCCCCGACTGAGGCCAACATTGTCTGTGGCCTTATTTTGAGGCCACTCGGCTGCTCTGACGAGCTTTGCTGGAGTACCTTCGACGAGCTTTGGCCAAGCCACCCTCGGCTACCGTTCCACACCCCCAAGACGCCACCCCTATCACGCACGTCTCTGTCGCTGAGCTCCCTCCAGCGAACTTGTCTCGTCGAGCCCAGCTCACATCCATGTAGTGAGATATTGAAATAGAGTGGTTTCCTTGTTGCAATAAGTTTTTTTTTCAAATATTGCAGTATTTCTTACAAATTGTTGGAGTTATTGCAAAAGAATTTTCAATTGCTGCGATAATATTTAATTTTTGTTGTTGTACTTTTGGTGACTTATTGCATCATTTTTTGTCTGCATTTTGTATTTTGTTGCACTGGGGTGAGTTTTTGTTGCAACTTAGTTATTCATTGTTACACCTGATAGTCGGGCGCCACGCTTCACTCCCCTACTCTTTACTCGCTTTAGTTCCCCTCCCCTACTTCTCCTATTTCTTGTACAAAACAGATATGCATCTTCCTGAGTCTCTCTCTCTCTCTCACACACACACACACACACACACACACACACACACACACATATATATCCACACCACAACAGCCTTATCCAATCAAGCACCGCATCTCTCATGTCTCTTTCTCTTGCTATCTTTCTCTACCTCACTGCATGCCACGACGGCCGAAGCCTAGATGGAGACCCCTGACCGAGGCTATAGGACATCGTCATCTCCTGTACTCGTGCAAGGCCAGCATTGTCTATGGCCTTATTTTGAGGCCACTCGATTGCTCTGATGAGCTTTGTTGGAGCACCTCCGACGAGCTCCAGCCATGCCACCCTCGGCTATCGTTGTGCATCCCGCCAAGCTGCCACCCCTATCATGCATGTCTCCATCGCCGAGCTCCCTCCAGTGAACTCGTGTCATCGAGCCTGGCTCACATCCATGTAGTGAGACGTTGCAATAGAGTGGTTTCCTTGTTGCATTAAGTTTTTCAAATGTTGTGGTATTTCTTACAAATTGTTGGAGTTATTGCAAAAGGGTTTTCAATTGTTGCTTCAATAGTTAATTTTTGTTGTTGTACTTTTGGTGACTTGTTGCATTATTTTTTGTTTGCATTTTGTATTTTGTTGCACTGGGGTGAGTTTTTGTTGCAACTTAGTTATTCGTTGTTACACCCGATGGTCGGACGCCACACTTCACTCCCCATTCTTTACTCGCTTCAGTTCCCCTCCCCCGCTTCTTCTATTTCTTGTACAAAGCAGATATGCCTCTTCCTGATTCTCTCACACAGATATCCACACAATAGTAGCCTTATCCAATCAAGCACCACATCTCTCCTGTGTCTTTCTCTCGCTCCCTTTCTCTACCTCACCGCATGCCACGACAACCAAAGCCTACATGGAGACCCCTGACCAAGGCTACATGACATCGTCATCTCCCGTGCTCGTGCGAGGCCAGTATTGTTTGTGGCCTTATTTTGAGGCCACTCGACTGCTCTGACGAGCTTTGTTGGAGCACCTCCGATGAGCTCTAGCCAAGCCACCCTCGGCTACCGTTTCGCACCTCGCCGATCCGTCACCCCTATCACACACGTCTCTGTCGCCGAGCTCCCTCCAGCGAACTCGTGTCATCGAGCCCAACTCACATCCATGTAGTGAGACATTGCAATAGAGTGGTTTCCTTGTTGCAGTAAGTGTTTTCAAATGTTGCGGTATTTCTTACAAATTGTTGGAGTTATTGCAATAGGGTTTTCAATTGTTGCAACAATAGTCAATTTTTGTTGTTGTACTTTTGGTGATTTGTTTGAATTTTTATTTTGTTGCACTAGGGTGAGTTTTTGTTGCAACTTAGTTATTCGTTGTTGCACCAGAAGGAGATTAGTTGTAGTCTTACTAAATAATTATTGC
This sequence comes from Hsuehochloa calcarea, assembly GCA_036346395.1. Lineage (NCBI taxonomy): Eukaryota > Viridiplantae > Streptophyta > Magnoliopsida > Poales > Poaceae > Hsuehochloa > Hsuehochloa calcarea. The sequence continues at coordinate 80,281,913 of CM070593.1, read as the reverse complement.
GCCTCACCAATTTTTGTTACACCTGTTCGGATGGCTAAGATCAAACCTTTCAAGTTAGATCTGGCGATGAAGAGGAACGTAAGACAGGAAAACTCTCATGGTACGTTCGGGCACTGGTCGCTTTCTTTCTTAAATAAAAGCTGCAGTTCCGCTTTTTGTGAGAAAGGGGGGAAATATGCAACTGATTAATTAAACTGGCATACTTAGGTAGTCTTTTATAATCGTAAAATTACAAACCAATTTGTTCTAGATTTGATTTACATGTGTGCATTCTTGAAGGTCGGTCTGGACTCTGGTGTCATTGTCATTTAATACATGGACTCTGGTGTCATTGTCATTTAATATCTGTATCTTTTGCAGTCCTTTGCAATAACCTTGGCAGGGGATGATTACGAAGGATCTCTACCACTTAAAAATTAGAGTCGGTAGTCATACGTCCTTCCACCCTCCCACCTCTGTCCCTATCTACTGACATGTGAGCCACGTTATCAATAAACTATTTTATCGCATCGTGTACCCTTACTCCTGTCTGGACACCAACCACGCTTCCTCCTCTCCACCCTCGCTCTTCTGATCTGCTCCGCGCGCCTCCACCCCCTCTCTCGTCGCCGCTTCCATCGGCCGAATCTAGACGGGCCTCCTTCCTCCTCTCCTCCCCTCCTCTTCTGTTCTGCTCCGCGTGCCTTGACGAATTGAGATATATTATATCTATTTTAATTGATAAATTATTATATCCATGAGATACTTTGTAGCAATGCACAGACACTTAGGCCATGTTTGGTACAGCTTCCCCCCCAGCTTCTCAATCGATTCTCGTGGAGCCGTACCAAACACCTCGATTCTCAAAACCACTAGATTTTGCTTCTCGCGATGAGCTGTCTCGAAAATGAACTTGCAACGAGAAGCAGCCTCCCAGTAGATTCTCGTGAGAATCCAACCTTCAGAAATGAAAATACCTTTTGAAGTTGAAGGTTTTTATCCGCAAATGCCACTGAGTTACACATATACAATTGAAGTATTACACCTAGGGGTGACATAGTTTATTTGCCTCTAATCCTCCCTCATATGGTTTTTGGAGCCAACCTACCGGCCAAACAGTTTCAACATACAACTTTAGATTCTCAGAGAAGTGATTTATCAGAAAATCAGGAGCAGAATCTGAAAAATGTGGGCCTTAACTAGTGTATATAGACGTGTGATAACTGGTCAGTTATATACATGCAGTTAAAAAAAAAATGCCTGGTGTTAACTTATGTAGATCCAGAAAAAGAAGGCATTAGTATTGTTAGCACCAAAGACGATTCAAGATATGAACTGTATGTGATGTACTGTAACACGTGTGCACCGTTCATTTGTAATATGCTTGACTGGATATGCTCTAGTTGATGTATGACACATGAAGAACCGCGATGTGTTTCTGACATTACGTGAGAAGCCGAGCATCCGTTAACCTTTTTGTAAGAAATCCTACATTTTTACTGGTTCAAGGGTAAAAGTTGATTATTCGTAGTTGCTTAATTGCATAAGTGATCATATTCATCCCGGTAGCCTGCTAAAAGTAGTCAAGACAGAAAACACTGCCAAAAGTGTATGCTTTAAGATGAATAACTCTCCTGTATAATGCCCTGATTATCCCGGTGCGGGTGTTGCATACAGCCATACATAGAATAGTTACTATGCGTCAATTTACGCATGACATTTGACTATTTTTTAAAAATCAGAGAACACTACACTAAACACCAGATAGATGGCAGAGAATAGTGAGGCTTAGCACAATAGCATACATAATTATCATTAATTAGCACGGCATGCCCACTGCCCACTGTTACATACCACACACTAGAAGCGTCTATAAGGACCCCAGCTAAAGACTAAAGAGGATGGACGACCACACACTCTGATCTTATTTAGCATGCGCACTCGGTTCACACAGGCGCACACAAACTAATTACACACAGGTAACAAGCTCAAGTAACACACAAAATACTCGATAGTAGGGCCGCATAGAACACTAGTCTTATGTCATATAGTCCTTCCATCTCCTTTGGCGAGGGGCACTGCAGCTTCACTTGCAGTTGCAGGGGTTGCAGTTGCAGGGGTTGCAGCTGCACCCTTCGTTCTTGGCGGCTCCGGCGGCGTCGGCGGCCTCGAGTCCATCAGCGTGGCTGCAGAGAATCAGACATCACAGTAGGCTAGTTAGATGGTTCATATATGCATATTTACATGGACATGGTGTGCGGTTGGTGAGGGACGAGTGGAAAAATAATTTTTGGATTGTTGCTATGAGGTTTCAGTACAAGACAAATGAAAAGGCAGCAGCTTCTTCCGAAATGGGGGAGTTTTTCTGTCGTAACATGGTGCTCAAGTCTTCTTGCTTAAGTTCAGTGAAATTTGTAGCAGTAAGATTTTCCTTTTTACACGCACTTAAAACAAAAGTGGTAGTAAAAAAAGTAAGAAAAAAGGAGAAATTAGAGAAAGTACCAGCAGGTTACTTGTTAACACATGGATTTGCCCCCAAATAATTTATTCACAAGAATCACAGATACATAATAGAAGGTATAAGGGGAGGATCGGTGTACATACCCCTTGGAAGGTGCAACACCCATGACCACAGTCTGGGTGGTGGTGGTCACCTCCTCAGCCATATCTGGGTACATCTTGCAGCTGCATGCAACCAGACAATCAAAATCATCAGAACCACTTTTTTTCTTGAGAATCAGAGAAAAAACAGAGAAAACAGCGTGCACAGACAAAAATTCTATTAAAAAAACAGAAAGACCCATGAGAAAGCCCCTAAACAAAACAAAAGCTTTCTTTCCAGGAGCATGATTTTCTCTCATCAAAGATCCTTATCAGATCTGCTCATAAAACCATGGCATACTATCTCTCTCGAAAATTACTTTACCACAAACAAAACAAAGAAAAAAAAAACCCCTGATAACAGAGATATGCTAGGCAGAACAAGATCTAAGATCAACCTAACAATCAATAATCAGAGCAGGCAAACTTCTCCATGGATATATCATAGATTTGCTCATAACCCAGCAACCAAGAATCCAGCAGAAACAAAATTTTCTGCCTCATCAAAATCAAGACAACGTACAAGATATCAGATCAGACCATACCAGACCAGACCAGATCAGATCAGATCAGGAAAATCCCATCTTACCCTCCGCATCCGCTGCCGCACTTGCAGCCGGACCCGCAGCCGCAGTTGCCTCCGCAGCACGACATCCTTGCAAGAGATGGAAGATCACAAACACAAAGCACACAAGCCTCACAAACAGACGCCCTCCTCTGTATTTATCACACACGGATACAAGCGCTCCCCTGCTCTGCTCGAGAGGTGGGCGGTACTTATACAGCAGGGAGGGAGTCCGTCGGCCGTCCACGCGGCGCGCATCGCGATCGACGGACATCCGTGGCGTTTACGGCAAGTGGGTTTGTGGATATGCCCCTCATTGATTGAGCGGTTCCTCCGTGGAGCACGGACAAACGCACACATGTAGATGCAGGTGCGAGTGCGATAGCGTGTGATGTACGAATTTAGTGCGTCAAATGTGGCGTCTATCATGTACCAGTAATTTTCTATATACTGTTGAATAATTTTATTTGTTTTTTTATATATTACTGATGTTTTACTGGTATATGAGTTCAGAGTCTACATACCGGTCTCACAGTGAGTGGTATGTAAAGAATAATATAGTTTATCGGTGGCATGTAGAGAATTAATCCATTATATATTGGATGTGCACCGCAGTGCTCTCATTTATTCTCTAAACAAGCGGTTTATGATTTTATTTAGAGTGTTCTAGCAAAGTTTAAAAGTTTGAGTTTAGAGTTGGTCTAAACTTCGATCCCTTTGGAAACAAGGTTACAGTGATAGAGTAGAGGTCATGGTTTGAAGTTCCGCTCTCTTTGAAAATAAGAAATATGCTTATGGGCTTATTTGTAATGGTTGTAGCTTTTCTGAAAATCTATTTCTGACTGGGCTGCAGGGCTGAAGAGATTTGGTATTTGACTGTATAAATTTTAGATAGGCTAATTGCAGCTTCCAAGATGGGGAATGTTTGAAATGCCCCTGAGGACAGTAATAGCATGTTCGATGTCGTTTAACGCAATTAACAACATTTAACGACAACTAGCAATAATTGACGATTATTAACAACGACTAACGCAATTGACAAGAACTACCGCAATTGATGATAATTAACTGCAATTAACGACCATTACCACAATTGACTACAATGAACGATGACTAGCTCAATTGATTGCATTCAACGACGATTAACGATAACATACCGCAAACAACGTAATATACCGCGAACAACGCAATAAGCCGCAATTATCGAATTTAATGGAAATTATTACAACAAATAATTATTAAAAATAATTATTACAATGAATAAATATTACAATAAACAATTAGTACATAAATAGTTATTACAATAAGTAATTATTACACACATCAAATAATTATAAAAATAATTATTATAGTGAATAATGAATACAACCAATAATTATTACAACCAAAAAAGAAGAAAAAAAGAGGGAAAAAAGAGTCGGCGGCGGCTACTAGGTTTGGGGTTTGGTAGCCATGCGCCTTCAGAGAGGAGGCGCTAGGGAGGATGCAGCGTTGGGAGAGGGTTTGGGCGGCAGGGTCAAGGGAGGAGGTCGGCGGTCGGGCCAGCGCGGGGTAGAGGGAGGAGGAGGGTGGCGGCTGCGGGAGGAGAAAGGAGGAGGAGGGCGGCCGCGGGAGAGATTCAGATCTAGATCTGGGCCAAGCGAGCGCTGGGGAGGAGGCCGGGGAAAAGGAGGGCGCCGGGGAGGAGGAAGTTGGGAAGGAGGGCGCCGGGGGAGAAGCTGTGCGCTGGGGAGGAGGGCGTCGGGGGAGGACGGTGCCGGGGAGGAGGGCGCCTTGTCGTTTCGCGTGCCTGATGTGGTTATAAATAGGGGGTGGTGCCCCTCCTGGCACTTAGTTCACTTCTGAAAAACCCTATGCTTCCTTAGTCGTGTGTGCTTCTTCTTCGAGGGTCTTCGGAGCCTTTGCCTTGCGCGTGGTCTGATGACGAAGTGGTCCCGAGATGGTGGAGAGGCAGTGGCTTACACCAACGAGCTTGGTCGCTCGTTGGTGACTCCGCAAGTCCTGCGCACGCTAAGGGATGAGGGCAAGCCATCTGATCTTTTGCTAGCGCGAGTCCCCGGCTCAGAGACAGTGCCTGAGCCCCAGGAGGACAAGTCCATCGTGTTCGTGGCTTTCTTCGACGTCGGTCTCCGCTTCCCCTGTGTGGAGCTGGTGGCCTGCGTGCTCTAGTTGCACCGGGTGGAGCTGGCGCAGCTAACGCCCAACTCCATTGTGAAGCTCGCGTGTTCAAGTGGGTGATGCGGTCCGCTGGGGTGAGCGGGGAGGGTCGGCTCTTCACGTACCTTCACGTGGCGAGCCTGGCCCTCAAAGAGTCTTCTGCCGGGATGCCTTCGCACGTTTACGGTCGAGGGTCCTAAGATACCCTGGTGGGGGAACCCGTCCCTGCCCAGGACGCACTTGGTGAGTTCATTGTAACTTCCTTTTAGTTATCGCCACCGTGATGACTTGTGTGTTGCAGTGGTGAGCGAGGAGAATGCCGGGGTGGTGGTTCTGGTGACTCTGGTGCTGATTGGGCCGAGGAAGGTTCTGAATCAGGGGGTCCGGGGAGGTATCCCCGGTTGCTAGCACTTGCGGTACCACAGGTACCATGGATCTTGGTCCGTTGTGTACCAACGACTTTAAGGTTAGTCCCAGGGCAGCCATTGTTTGCGAGCAGGTGGCTCGCTTCGCCGCCCCGTCGTGCGTGGAGCAGCTCTTTAATACCATGCCCAATCATCGGATGTTCAGGTCGATCGAGGCGAACACCGTGAGGGTAAGCTCGGCTGAATTTGTTTTGACCAAGGTGTGCTTTGCGTAGACCATGATGCTATCCCGCGCGCTCGAGGGAGATATCTATCGTGGCTATGTGGAGATCCAAGAGCGGGTCAACTCGGAGCATACACAAAATGAGTCGCTTTGCTCGAGAGCCTGGCTCTTATTGAAAGGACTAAGGAACTGGAGACGCGGGTTGCCGAGCTGGAGGGAGAGAGCTGTGACCTTCACGAGGAGGTGTGGATGCCTCAAGGCGCTCGCAAGGACCTCGAGGCAGAGATTGAAGCGGAGCGTCAATTCTTCGAGACGGTGTCATGCATTACATGGGATGCCATAGAGTTGCTGGAAGGCACTGTGACCGAGCTCAGAGCAGTGCCGCCGCCTTGGAAGCATACCCCTATGCAGGTGGATCTTACACTTGATTGTCTCCGGTGTGCCGGGGAGGTCTGCATGTCGACCGTGCGAGCCTACGGCGACCATTGCACGAAGGCGGCTTGGACAATGTCCTTTGTGTCGATGCAGAGGGATGACTGTGGGCATGTCGATTGTGGAGATTGTTGCCGATCATCGGCATGCGCGGAGGACGGCCAAGGCCTTCGCTCAGGACTTCTGGGTGCCGCGTGGCCATGAGGCCGCGATGGACTCCCTGCGCCTGGTGCTGGAGTAGCAGGCGAAGGGCAAGGCTGCAATAGCGAACGATGGGGCCGGCGAGCGGGGGGCTACCACCGAAGACAAGGTGTGACCCTCCGTCCGTCTCCAGCAATTCCAGGCGTAGAATTTTGTAGGCTTCTTTTTTTTCCGCTTCGGCCCTTATGCTCGAGCGGAGGTGGGTGAGAAGGGGTTGCTGTTTTTTTTGTAATGACCCCTGGTTTTGAATGAAATGACAGTTACAAGCTTTATTGCACTGGAGTCTGTGGTTGCGTTGTGTTTATGTGCTTGCTTGTTGGTTTTCTTAGGCCAGGTCGGTTTTGTTCCGACGCGTCGCTCGACGGGGCCACGCCCTCCCAGAGGGCGAATGATGAAAGTCACCATGCCCCGTGCGGTACGAAGGATGAGCAGACTCTTCCCTCCATCCAGCCTCTGCAATTGTGCTATTGAGGGGTTGTGTATCACGGCGATAAGTGGCAATGATGGAAGCTGGGGAACCCGGAAGGGTCGATGAAGTATTTTTGGCTCTTCCGGGAGCGCAAGGCAGCAAAGGCGCGAGATGATATTCACACTTTCTGGGAGCAGCGGGGTGTTGCTTTCGCGACCGGGGCCCCGATGGCCTCATCCGCCGGCTTGGCCATCTCGCCGCCGGAGGCTACTACTGAGGAGTCATCGGGATCCCTGTGCGATGCAGAGAGGGAGTACCTGCACCTTGTGGGTACTGGGGTGTCCGACGAGGTGCTTCTCGCGTGGGCGATCAGGACGGAGGAGTGGAGCTTTGTGCCCTAGTGCCATGGGGCTGCAATATGTACTGCTTGTGTGAAGCTGTAACGTGTAGGAATCGCCTCGCCGTTATCCTCCAACGGCGGCTGTGTATGTCTGTTGTGTACTTCGGATTTGTTATAAATAAAACTTATGGCGGGCGGCGCGCCGCCCCCATACTTTTTTAGATAGGACTCCGGGGGAGCCCTACTTGCTGTTTGTCACGAGGGGGAGGCAAAGTCAGCACCGTCTCCCATACTTTTTTAGATAGGGCTCCGAAGGAGCCCTACTTGCTGTTTGTTGCGAGTGGGAGGCGAAGCCGGCGCCGTCTCCCACACTTTTTTAGATAGGGTTCCGAGGGAGCCCTACTTGCTATTTGTGGCGAGTGGGAGGCAAAGTCGGCGTCATCCCCCATACTCTTTTAGATAGGGCTCCGGGGGAGCCCAGCTTGCTATTTGTGCTTGCGAAAGGCTACGATGTGCACCGGTGCCGAAGGCCATGTGTGGTGTCTGTTTTATACACTCGTACCTGTGGAGGGCTACGGTGTGCACCGGGGCCGAGGGCCATGTGTGGTGTGCTTTATACACTCGTGCCTGCGAAGGGCTACGGTGTGCACTGGGGTTGAGGGCCATGCGCAGTGTCTGCTTTATATACTCATGTCTGCGGAGGGCTACGGTGTGCACCGGGGCCGAGGGCCATGCGCTGTGTCTGCTTTATACACTTGGACTTGTTCTCGTAATGGATGAGAGTACCAAAAAATGTTGTTATATTGTAAGTACAAGCTCCCACTGCATAAGGCCGGTAGGTAGCATTTGTCCGGGCGTAGCCGGTATTTTATAGATCATCTATGGATAGAATTTTTGGAGGCCCTTAATGTTCAACGTGTGGTCTAGCTGCTGCTCTTCAAGAGTTGCGATGTAGTAGGAGCCCACTCTTATGCTTCGAGTGATGATGTAGGGTCCTTCCCATTTGGACTCTAGCTTTCCTAGAGTCGTGGTGTTTGTCGCTCACTTCAGCACCATAGCGCTTGGTGCTAGTGTGTGGATCTTGACCTTCCTGTTGTACACCTTCACAACTCCTTCGGCGTACTTTGCCATGGTTGAAATGGCTTGGATGTGGTGCTCCTCCAGGTGGTCCAGCAACATTTCGCAATGTGTGGGGTTTTCGCTCTTCGTTGCCCAGAGGCATTTTACGCAAATTAGCCCGGGGTCATTGCTTCATCCCCGAATAGGAGTATGAATGGGGAGAATAATGTGGCTCTTGTTGGTGATGTTCGGAGTGCCCACGGTGCCTTCTGGAGCTCGTCGGGCCAAAAGCACCTTTGGCAAGCCCATGAGACGCTTTGTTAGTCCTACCAGTAGGCTGTCGCTGGCTCGTTCGACTGCCCCATTCGACTCGGGGTGTCCGACAGATGCGAAGCATACGGTGGGGCCGATGTTCTGATAGAATGTTCAAAACGAAGCTGAATCAAACTGGGTGCCATTGTCGGTGACGATGCCACTGGGTACTCTGTACCGGCACACGATGTTCTTCCACGCAAAGCGCTGTGCCGCTGCGGCAGCGATTTTCGCGACTGGTTCAGCCTGTACCCATTTGGAAAAGTACTCAAGTAGGCGTTGAGGAAGCTCATCAGCTCGTAGCCCGAAGTAGCGTGCATGAGCTGGTCGATGCGAGGTAGAGGGAAATTGTCCTTCGGGGACGCCTAGTTGAGGTCAGTGAAGTCAACGCACATTCGCTAGTTGCCTGTGCTTTTTTGCACGAGGACCGGGTTGGCCAGCCACTCAAAGTGCTTGATTTCACGGACCACTCTTGCTTTCAAGATCTTGGTGATTTCTTTCTTTGCTGCTTCCAGTCGCTCTGCCGACATGCGACGCAACTTTTGCTTTTTGGACGATGCATCGCTCCGCAGGGTGAGACGATGTTTGATAGTTTCTCTAGCGACGTCGGGGATGTCGTCTGGACCCCAGGCGAAGACATCCACGTTGTGGCGGAGGACCTGGAGGATGGTGTTGCATGTCATGGCCGGGAGGCCAGCACCGAGGGCCACCGTCTTCTCCGGGGCGGCTTCAGTGAGGGGAACTCGCAGAAGGTGGCTTTCCGACTTGTCCTTGGGTGCCCATTTTGTCGAGGCGCTACCAACCCGGGAACCACCGTCCGCTTCGACTGCGTGGACGTGGCGAGCCGGTGGCAGTGCCTTGAGCTCTGTTTGGCTTGCTAGGTCTTGACCCCCACCCCCCCCACCGTGACTATGCCCTCGGGTGTAGGTATCTTCATGTATAGGTAATTGTGGTTTGCTATAGCGCCGAAGGAGTTCAGTGTGGCTCGGCCAAAAATGGTGTTGTACTGGTAAAGCATCTGGACGACATCAAATGTGACGATTTCGGTCTGGGAAGTGAAGTTGTCGCTGAATGTGACAGCCAGGTTGATTTGACCTACTAAGGGGATGGCTGGGGGTGACAGGCGGTCCCTCGCCATCTTGTTAAAGGCCTCCGCGAACAACAGGTCCGCGGAGCTACCTCCGTCCACGAGGACGCGTTGGACGTTAAAGTCCACGATGTTGGCCGAGATGACGAGGGGGTCCTGATGTGGGAAGTAGACGCCTCGAGCGTTCTCGGGGCCGAAGGTGATGTGTATTTCAGCGTAGTGAGGTGGGTTGGAAGCCGGGTATGTCGCGACATGGTGTATTTGCCAGCCGTAGGCACACCATTATATTTTTGATGATACGCCCGATAATGAGCCACTGACGATCATGTTTATGATCCTTTAACGGTGCTCCGGTTGGGCTCCTTCTATGTGGAGTCTTGGTGGTGGGGTGAGTAGCTGGTTACCCAGGCCCCTCCTGTCTTTGCCCCCAGCTGGTTGCTGGCTGCGGTTCATGTAATCTTGCATGATTGCGATTGTGTAGCACTGCTGGGTCATGTGAGACCCTTCCCTGTGCAAGTCATAAAATAGCGGGGTACCCCTGACACCGCCTTGGGCGGTGCAGCACTCCTGGGTCGTGTAGGACCCTTCGCCGTGTAGGTCGCAAAAGAACGGGACACCTTCGGGACTTCCTCGGGTGTCCTATTGCCTTTTGTCATTCCGTCTGCGGCCCCGGCCACGACCTCGACCTGTTTAGCTTCCTCACTTGGCCTCTTCTGGGAGCTGCCCTCTGTTCACATGGTAGATGTTCCACCCTTTCTAGCGGTAATCGTTGGCCTGCGGCTTGGCTGGTGCCCCCGTCGTGGTTGTCGTGGGTCCTTCTTTCACGAGTGGCCCGCTTGGTGTTGCTACCGGGATAGCGGGGGTCAGAACCCCCGCCCGTCGGGCGCTATTTTCTTCTGCCCGGGCGTACTCCTCCATTTTGTAAAAGAGCTCTGCTACCGAACCGATGGGCTTGCGGGCTAGTCTTTCTGACAGGGGGTCTTTCTGGAGTCCACAGGTGGCTGCGTTTATGATGGTGATTTCGCTGACCCCTTCACTTGATATTTTACTCTTTGAACTTTTTGAAGAAGTTGCGGAGAGGCTCGTCCGGGGCTTGCTTTAATGCGAATAAGTGTCCCGCATCATTTGGCTCCGTGTAGTTCCCCTGGAAGTTGTTGTGCGGCAAGTCCCACAATTGTTCCCACGCGTACACGGAGCGGGGTGAAATAGTGAAGAACAACGTCAGTGCCACGCCCATGAGTGGCAGGGTGATGCTTTTCGCTTTCGTAGTGTCGTCTCCCCCGGCGGCCTCAATGGTCGTTTCGTATACGCGAATGAACTCCGAGGGGTCCGTGCACCCCTCGAAGGGCCTGACCTCCGATATCTTAAAGCCTTGGGGCTAGCGAGCAGTCTCCAGCCCAGCGCTTAAGGGGGAGCTAGGATCTCCCTAAAGCACTGGTGCCGAACAAGTGGCGGCTAGTGCCTGACGAGCGGCCCCCTCGGCCTCGGGTTGTGCGAACCTGAGAGGAGCTGCGAGGGGCCCAGCCCCTGGCTGCTGGAGGTCCAGCATCTCCTGGCGGAGATCCGTCAGCTCCCGCTAGAGGGCTTCATACACCTCCCGTGTTATGCCTGCCGCTTCGTGCGATTGGTCCATCAAGGCATTGTGTTGGGCGTCGCCCCAATGATGTTTCCCTTAGTGGAGTTGTTTTCTTCTTCCTCCGGGGCTCGGGCTGTGGCAGCTGCTACCCCGGAAGTCTTGCTTCGCTTAGCCCTCGGGGTGCTGGGCGCGGTAGCCGCCGCGGCAATTTCGACCGCGGAGACTTTGGACACATCTTTCGAGGGGCCATGCTAGTACTTCGGAGCTGTGCTCGATTTTCCTGTCGTCCCCACGGACGGTGCCAACTATGCTAGACAGTAAGAGGGGGGGCCCCGGTACACTCGGAGGGACCCCGGTACACTCGGAGGGACCAAAGAGTCCTCATGAGAAGGGACCAATTGTTAGAAAAAGATATGTCTTGATTGCTCTAAAAACTGGATCTGCCTTTTACATGTAGGGGGCATATGCCTATTTATAGCCTCATAAAATAGAGTACTTACATTACTATCCTAACCCTTAAAAAGTATTATACGCGTAGAAATGCGGGGACTTTTCCCTGTCTACACGTGAGCTTGGCTCACATGAGTCTCCTAGGCACAGTGCATCGGCTCATGCACCTGGTCCACCAACACCCGAAGTGCCCCACCTTCGGGCTTCTCCTAGAGCATGCCGAAGAGGCGTCTGAGTCTACCGAAGCAAAACAGCAGCGGGCCCTCTCTGGCTCCCTCGGTGTGGTTACAGAGGACCTGTTGCTTCGGGCCTCGCGGGACCCTGAAGACCCCTGGGGGATTCGGGTCTTCCCCGAGGTGGCCCCGGAGGACCCACTACTTCGGACCTCATGGGACTCCGGAGACCCTTCGAGGAGGCTCCGGATCATCTCCGGAGCATCCCCAAAGGGACACCTGGCGCCCCCCGGGGAGGGGGCCCTTCGTGCTTGTGGGTTGCGGGGGTCTGCCCTGCGGGCTTCGCCGAGTCGTTGGGGCCAATGGGGCAGCCCCTACGACACTCCTGGAAAGAAAGAGTTTCTCAATACAAAACTGGAGGTCATGTTTGTACTTTGGGTGTTTCAAGTGTTTTAGTAGGAATCCTCTTGTGATTAGCAGCTACACTAAAAAAAAATTCTAACTCTCTCGTTCCGGCCGACAACTCCTCTTTATCCCCTGCTTAGCTCCCCCTCCATAACACCATAATAAATTAACTAAAATAGAACATTTTAATCACTTTATGCTATGTTAAATATAATTAGAACGACATATTTGTAGATGATCGATATTTTATGTTGACATATATATTTTTATATGGTGTATATAATAAAATATATTTTAATAAAACGTGTTATCCGACTGTTAACCTATCGATTCAACTAGTGGCCCGACGCCTCGGGCAGGTCCATGATCGGTCTGGATTTAATAACTATGGTTTACACATGTTCGTGTTACTTTTTCCTCGGAGAAATGCATTAATGTCAGTGTAAATGGTGTTCTGGCACGAAGAGCTCTCACGCCACATCATTTCCACAAAAGAGGGGAATCAGAATATCATGGTCGGACCCATCCCATGTCAAGCAAATCAACGTAGTGAAAATGGACCAGAAAACTGCCCCCAAAATAAGGATGGTAGGCATAAAGGCATACATCCATGTCATGTCCTACTATCAATGTTCCTTTCTTTTTCTTTCTTCTATTTTTGTGGACTTATCAGTCACCACACACACACACCAACAAGAAGTAATTGTGACCTGAGAAAGTTCTATATCCATTTAGTGCATTGAAACTTTCTTCTAATCCTTTTTTTTTTTTGGTTTCCTTCACAGGAGAGTACAATATCTGAGTATACAATCCTTCCTAGTTCCTAGTCACTCGTGATGAGTGAATAGAAACAAATTCATGAAATAATGTTAGGAATATATTTTTCTTTTGGCTTTTATGCCATTTCCTCGTTGCATAGCTGGCTTCTTGTTACTATATATATATATATATATATATATATATATATATATCTTTCTACTCTCGGGTGTAGTTACTCCCACCTTTGATATATCACTTAAAAAAATTTAACATACTCCTTTATCAATTTGGGTATACTCATATACTAATTATAATATACTCCAATGCAAAACACACGAAAAATTTGTAAGAGAGTCCATAATTTTTAGCATATTTTGTAAATACCTTCATATTTGCACTAAAAAAGAGTGTGTCTAAAAAAATTATACATACCACCACTAAAAATATGTGAATACCACCTAGGTAGTCTTATATACTCGTATACTACACATACATACTCTCGATTGCGCAAAATATTACATACGTTGTGAGATACTGAGAATAGGAGAAGTACTCTCGGGAGTAGGAAAAAGGCTTTTATATATATATATATATATATATATATATATATATATATATATATATATATATAGAGCGATATCTAGTCTTAATGGGTAATTAGGTCTTAAGGTCTTAATATCAATCTTGGATGATTAGATCTGAATCGAATTGAACAACCAAGATTAATGCGACTTCCACCTCTAAACCATTTAATCACTTTCGTGCTTCCATTTTCAATGCACCTTCATTAATGCGTCTTCATTAAACACCATGCATACTCCCAACTTCAACGGTTAAAATCAGGATCCAACGGTCAAGATTAGTATTAATCTTTGTATTTGAATTGCTTCATTAACACTAGATACATTCTCATATATATATATATATATATATATATATATATATATATATATATATATATATATATATATATATTCTCCATGAGAATTATTAACCATTGATTTCCATAACTAATGTTGCGCATAACATCAAAACGGTGTTCTTGGTAAGGACATTGACCAAAAAATAAATCAGGAAAGCTACGGCCATACCTGCCTCAAACTTTTTCCCTGTTTGAAATCATGTATATATCAATCAAAAGAAGAAAAGAAAATCCAATTTCACATGCATTGAGTTGAAACACGTGTGATCTTCAGATCCATAAATATCTAAGCCAGCCACGACGTGGCCTTGGCTTCTTACTTCTTTGGATAGGCACATGCACAGCAATGTGTTAAAACTTAATTACAGCAGTGACGTAAAATGACCTGGCCATTAGGCAAGTGGCAGTGGCAGTGGCAGGGCAGGAAGAGACTTGTTACTGCACAGTACGTGAATAATTGGGAGGTTAAGTAAGTAAAGCTGAGAGGGACATGTTCTGAACCTGCACGCAAATGAGAATAGGGCATGTCATTATCGGATACAGAAGAGAAGCATTATCAGCATTGACTTCTGACTCTGCAATTCCTACGAAAAAGTAAAGATCATGTCGTTGTTCTCGTAGAAAGCGGTGCATGAATAATTAGAGCACTCACTCGATCAGAAATCGGTGCCTTAATCAATTCATCCCCACTGTCCTGAATCTTCAAAAATAATAATAGAGAAAATCAATTCTCACTCTCTTTACCAAAAGCTGAGTTGTTGGAACCTTTTGCTGTTATCTGACAAGCATCTTTTCCTCAATTGAAGCATACTTACCAGCAACCCTGCCGGTAGCAGTGGTGACCCCGGGTTTATCCATTTGCTTTAGATCTCATTTTCCTCGAGAATGATGTCAAAAGCGCCTACTCGTGGATAAGATTCATATCATATCGTCCCGAATACCACTTTTCTTTTTCCTGGCTCAAACATTTCCATGTCGGTGGCAAAAAAGTCTTGGTTTGCTTTTACGTTCTAAGCAATGTTTATTTGTATCTCCATTGTGTTTGCAGATATCTTCACGTAGTTGTGCGGTAAGAATGCATGAGTGCATGTGATGAAGCCTCTAGAATTCTCTTAGCAGGTCCAGAAAATATCTCCAAGAAAATTCTTGTTTCTTTTCGGGCACAAAGGGAAAGAAAGATTATGCTTCTGCCGTGTCATGCAGTACAGATCTGAAGAAAGCTCTAGCTGGAGAAGCTTGTTGGGAATGTAATTGTACTGGCAATAACAGGTGTTTGATCAGTTGGATAGGGGGATTTGAAGCTGCATAGAGTTGTGATCACAATCAAAATCACATAGTTGAAAAAATCCCTAATAAATGAACAACAACTTGTGACAGCAACAACTGCTAACTGCAGATTGTGGGCAAAGCAATGGACATAGAAAGCACACAGGTTGATGTCACGAATCTGTCTCTGAAGGCCATTGAATTCACCTCTCATATTGGAAGCTCCATCGTAGCCCTGCCCTCGTATTCCAGCAATAGGTAAATTATGCTTACCAAGCAAATTAACCAAAGCTCCCTTCAATGCATCTGCAGTTGTATCTTTGACATGTTTAAGACCCAAAAATCTTTCGATGACTTTCCCTTTGTTGTTCACAAACCTACAGGAATCATGATATAACTAGTTGAGATACATGGTACAATTAGTTGAGATAAAAATTGAACACATAATTAATAACTAACCTTACAATCACGGCCATTTGCTCTTTGATTGATATATCACGAGATTCATCGATAAGAACGGAGAAAAGACTACCACCAATCTCATCCAAAATCACCTTGGTAACCATATGTGCACAACATCTTACAAGATCCTTTTGAATCATTACTGAACATATTTGGGCATTTAATAGACATAACTCCTCAACTGCAACCCTCACTTCTTCCTTCATTTCTTTGTACCAATCAATCAACTCTAGAAAATTGCCTTTGTTTATGGATGAAGCAGATTTGTTATGTCCACGGAATGAGTGACCTTGCATTAATAGATATTTTGCACAATTTAAAGAAACAGTCAAACGGGTTTCATATTTCATTTCAGAATCTTTGCTGTGAGACTCCATCTTATGAGATACACTTGCTCATTGATTCTTAAAAACATCACTGCATCTCCTTAAATTGTTGTGAATACTATTAACCCCACCAACATGAAGAGGTAGTGAGTGATGCATATGCATTCTTCCAGTTGTTGTACCCTAGTTTAGTGAAGACATCATGACCAAAATTTTCATCTAAGGGTTGCTGCTTAAAAAGAAAGCAATAGAAGCAATAAACAACATCCTTCTCTACACTATATTCCAACCAGTCGTGCCTCTTAAACTATGTTTCATGAAAGCACCTAAAACCCTTTCCATATTGTTTGCGAGGAAAATTGTGACCAAAAGGTTGAGTCGGACCCTTCAACAAATAAGCTCTTCTCACTTGATCTCTAATATCCTGGATGGAATTTCTCAATTGGTATACGAAGTGCTGGATCGACAACAATATGAACATCTTGGTTAAAATCCTTAATACCTTCAGTTTCTTCCTGCGGTTCTGGTTGTTGTGCTACTTGTGTATCTTCAATATTAAAAGTTTCAACTGGTAGTATTTGCTCTTCTGTAGCTACCACAGCATTCTTGCTTGCACCGGTTATTGGGGTCGACCCACTCGACGACGACGCAATGGTAAAATAGCTCTTCAAATCTAGCAAATCAAGTAATCAATCAATTACAATCTAATTCACCATCAATTATACATCAGTGTGACAGTGTCACCAATTCTTACCTTTTTCTTTCGACTTAGGAGGAGCCATCTTGAATCTTGATTTCTATTTTCTACCCCTAGCATTCATAAAACACAAATATTGATTTTTGGTCGGCACTCGGCGTCACTCGACGAGCGACCACGGTCACGCGAAGGCGGAGCCACGCAGCCACCTCGGTCCCTTGCCCCTTTTGCTCACCCCCCGGCGCCCCCCTCAGGCTCACCGACACCGCTCACTCCTAACTTCCTCGGTCCTCACGCCACCCCTCACGGCTCACGCCTCAGCCGACCGCCGCCCCTTGGTCCTCACGCCTCCGGCCTCCCCTCAGTCCTCACGCCTCCCCTCACGGCCTCCCTCACCTCATGCTCACAGTTCCACCTCCCTTATGCAGTTCTGCTCCCCGGTTCGGTGGTTCCCCGGCGCGGCCTGGTGGAGCTCCTCCGCGCCGCCTCGGCCGGCGGCCAAGCGCGCTCTTGGCCGGTGAGGCACAGAGCTCCTCCGGTCCTCCCCGCCGCCACGGCCAGATCTCACGGCTCCTCCCTTACGCTCCCTGGTTCTCGGCGAGGCTGGTGGAGCTCCTCGGCGCCGCTTCCAGGCCCGGCCGCGCCTCACGGCTCTGGCTGAGTCTGGAGCTCCAGTCCTCCCGACACCGCCACGGCCAGATCTCACGGCTCCTCCTTCCTTCTGCTCCCCGGTTCCCCGGCACGGCCTGGTGGAGCTCCTACCGGCGCCGCCTCCGGCCCAGCGCCGCGAGCTCTAGGCTTCGGCTAGAGTTCCTCCCCGGTTCCGGCTGGAGCTCCTCCCGGCGCCGCCTTCGGCCCGACGCCGCGAGCTCCTGGCTAGGGTACAAGGTTTGGATTTTTGCAATTTGGATTGTGGATTTGGGGAAGGGGAATCGCCAACGGGGAAGAAGTGAACAGGGGGTGTAATGAGCTACAGATGGGCTTAGCTGGGCTGGGCATGGGCCGTAGGCCTTCTTCGGCAGGTGGCCTCCCGACTCTCGCCTCCTCCTCACTCTGGAGTCTGGAAGAATGGAAGAACCGAAGCCTGGCCATCTGAGTCACTGAAGGGGAGAGGGGGGGGGTCGCCGGCGTCGGCTACCTCGGGCCGCCGCCTAGCCTTGCCCGATTGCTGGAGCCGCCCCTGGCCAGGCATGTAGACTGAACTAGATGCTTCACTTTAAGACTCCTACCTTTTAGAACATGGAGCGTGCATTATGAATTCTCTCTTCTTTTTTTAAGGGGACGCATGTAGTGTACAGTACTACACATCATGAAGATTTAATAAAAAAGGGCTTGTTGGGCCGAGATTGAAGCCCAGAAGTTCGAACCTTTTTAGCTGGGCTGGACCAGGCTTAGCATCATGGACCTGAAAACTGTTATGAATATTGTGTGTATATTGAAGAGGCCCAATGAGCAATATATATAGAGTGATATACCCTATACAGATAAAAAATACAAAAGACAAATCCTATCGCTAATATATCTCTAACACTCCCCCTTAAATGTAAGGCGTATGCAATAGCATTGCATTTGGAAAAAGCTGACACTAAAATATGAAAAATCCAAAATCCGAGTCTTGATAATGTCGTCGTAGCATGTAGCTCTTGAAAAATATGTCGACAAAAGATTTCTCATCCGATGTCGTCCGACAGCCCATAAAGCACAAGGTGCGGGCGCAAAGTCGACCGTGGCAACATGACGAAGAAGATGATGAAATCGACAAAAATAGATAGAATTGTCAAATCAATCCGAATAGGAATAGATAAAAGTACAACGGCGCAGAGCGAAGCCTAAGACGGCGGCAGCGCAGTGCACAAGAATCGCAATAAAGACGCGGTACACAAGAAGCGTAATAAATACGTAGTGCACAGCAAGCGTGGCGACTTTAAAAGCTTAGGGCGATGGATCTACAGTGGCTTAGAGAGAAGAGCAGCGGCTGCTGCCATGCCAAAGAAATTCATATATTTCTATGACTGACAATAAATTTATAGACTCGCATGGCTTAGACGAACTCACAGATAAAGTGATACGGAATTGGATGGACGCAACGGAAGAAACGACACGAAAGAGGAGCCTAAACGATAACCAGCAGTAGTAGCAGTAGAGTGTAACCGGAACTAGCAGCAGTAACAGCATGTAACTGGATCCCACCACAACCACAGACAATCCCGGTCAAAACCCGATGTCCACCCTCAATCGACGATCGGACAGATTCCAATCATCGGATCCCACGAATATTTCACCAGTGGCCAAGATGAAATAAGTTCAAAATATAGTGCTTCTTAGTCAGCATCACGGATGAAAACGGATCGGATAGTTTCCGACCGATCCGGACGAAAACGGATTCGGATTTTTTTTGTCAGAAACGGAAACGAATACGGTAGGCATGCTATCCGGCGGATACGGATTATCCGGATAAGACAAGTCCGGATATCCAATTTCGGCCCAATAGAAGAGGATTTCAGCCCAAAAGGGAAAATGAGATTTTAATTGATTTTCGAATTTCAGAAAATGCAACAAATCAAATAGCCTTTTAGAAAATAGAAAATAGAGTTAAAAAATTCTAGAAAAAATCACAAAAATTCATTAAATTATTTTGAACTTAATAAAATTAATTCCAAGTTAAAGTTGGTTTTTATTTTTGCACATAAATTATTTTTAATTTCTGAAAAATATGAACAACTTTTTTAAAATCCAGAAAATGAAGAAATTAATTATTATTATTTCATTTTCACTTTAAATATAATAAAATCACATAAATAAATTTTTTGGCATTGAAAACTAGGAAATTAAATAATTGACTTTATTTTATTTATTTTTTTCTTTTTAACTAAGAAAACTCTTTTAAATCTCAAAAAATCCAATAAACTAATAACTTTATTAATTTTATTTTTGGTAACATACTTTGGGATGTTACAGTCATTTATGTATAGATTAACCATCTAGCCTGATCAATGTTAGTGTGAACTAAGTTTTATGTATGTGATGAACTAAGTGTGAATATGTGATGACTTGTGACTTTGTGAGTTATGACTTATAAGCTAAATATGGTAAACTAAGTGTTATGTTTATGATAAACTAGTTAATGCAACTTGCTAGTGCCAATGTTATGTGTGGTTGCTGAAAATATGAACAATTCATGAATGTTTGCATCAAATGAACTAGTTATATGTTTTCGTTAATTTCTAGCATACAATTTAAGGGGTTTTCATGTTCCGAAAATAATCTGCAACCGTATTCATTTCAATTCGTATTCACCTCGTATTCGTATTCGATATTATTCGTATCCGTATTTGTATCCGGATCCGAAAAAAATATGAAAACAAATTTGACAGGGTCATTATCCGTTCGTATCCGATCCGTTTTCACCCCTAGTCAGCATCCATCTCCTCAAGCCCTGCACGAGCTGCAGCCTTGGCCTACTCCAGTAGATCATCTGGAACCTTCTGATGCTGACGATTTTATTCATCACATATCCAGCTCAACTCCAAGTCAAAAGCTTTGTCCTTCGCTTCTTCTCCCTCAACCCCATCTCGGTCAAGCCTCTCTCTCTCCGTCTCTTCTTGAAGAATCTTGGCTATGGCATCGAGGAGGCAGAGGTGCGAGGCGGCGGCTTCCGCCTCCACTGTGGCCTCGTCCCCTTCCGGTGCCAACTGTGAGGTGGTGGAGGAGGAGTGGACGGCGGGCGGCGCTGTGGAGGCCTGACGGCTGGCGGTAGTGGGGAATGCGGCGGCGGTGGGGAACGGGCGGCGACCTCGTCTCCAGCATGTTCTCCTTCCCACCGCAGGTCGCTGGGCCGCTTCTGGCCATGGCATCGAGGAGGCGGAGGTGCGAGGCGGCGGCTTCCGCCTCGCACCTCCGCCTCAGCTGCTTCCAGTGCCGAGGGTGAGGCGGTGGAGGAGGGGCGGACGGCGGCGGCGCGGTGGAGGCCTGACGACGAGACGCCGGGTGGATCCTGTTCTACTCCCTCGCCATCAATCTACTGTAATTGGATCGACAGCGACGAGAGGCCGCCCCGGGAGCAAAGATCGGTCCTCCCAGGGGTAGCGGCAGCGGAGAACGGGTAGAGGCTAGGAGGTGGCGGCTACTGCGGTAAACCCTAACCTAGGCTCAGATACCATATTATGAATATTGTGTGTATATTGAAGAGACCCAATGGACAATATATATATAGGTGATATACTATATACATATAAATAAATACAAAAGATAAATCCTATCTCTAATATATCTCTAACAGATAAATCTTATCTCTAATATATCTCTAACAGAAATAATTCGCTCCGGCCCAGCCCAATTATACATGAGCCCAGTAAAGTACACAGAGCTCATGTCTATTTTAGGCCACGTCCAATTCATTCATATAAATCATAGTTTTAGTTTTTTTAGAGGTGGATTTTGGTTACACTACTACACGGATATATCAATTTCCCTACCAGTGTCCTCGTCTCTGACGATTTATACACCCAGACAGTATAGCAAAACAGTTATTTTCTCCAACTTCATCCATCTTTACTCAGCATGAGAGATGCAATCATATCGCTCATCTCGTATTATATTCTTTTCTTCTTCTCGGAATCAGAGTCAGACACGAGCAGTACCGGAGACGAACTTGAATGCGAATAGTAGCGGTCACGAATAAGGAGCGCATACATGGTGTTGGGGGAGGGGTCCCGCGTCCTCCTAGGTCGACGCCTACATCACATCAACAAAAACTAGCAGCATGACATGGTAGTTACGCAAGGCGACAACAACGTGAAGTGTGGCATTGGTCACGTAACCAACCCCTCCCCACCCCTACGCAGCTGACGAGCGCAAAGCCCCTCTACGCAGCCAGCACACGCAATGTCGGCTGGTGGGCCCGACATGGGCAACCCTACTTGACCGGAAAAGATGGAGCTACCCCTAGGGTTTTCCTAAAAGCAGAGTCATTTGTATAATCTCACTCCCCCCTCCCATCCTTTAAATAGGACCCCACTGTAGTATGAGTGGGAAGGCCCCATGTACACCATTTCATACTTGATCAATACAAGTTGAATGATTCTCGTGCATGCTTACGCTTCGTCCCCCACTTACGCATTCTCGGAAGTCGATGTAGCCGACCGAGGGTGCCACAAATCTACTGTCTAGACGCGTATCTACAACACATGCGAACCGAATATGGATTGTCTCGATCACAAATATTTAGTTGGATATTGCGTGAAAATATAAACCATATATGTCACACATATAAAGATCAATCTATCATACTACATGCCAAAAATGCAACTACATTAGCAATTCAACAAGCAAATTTAACTACATCATACTATCACGACGACTAGTTAAAGAAGTAGTAGCAAGTCATAGTGATAGCAATACAAAAGATGTCCAAAATGTAACTAGCTAACTGCACAACAAGACATATACAATATATACCAAGCTTGCAGACCAGTAGGACTGGTAGCAAGTCTTTAGCGTCCTATTTTTTAGTTTTTAATTAAAAATATATTTAAAATAAGGTTTTATAAAATTTTCATGATTTTCTAGAATTTAACAAAGCTTAAATATAATTTTTAGAAAATAAAATGATTTAATATGAATAAATAAAAATCCATTAAATTCAAAAGTATTTTATTTAAGTTCCTTATGTTCAAAAGTATTTTATTTAAGTTCCTTATGTTCAAAAATATTTTTATAATTTTTTCGAGTTCCTTTGCTAGTTTTTTTTGGCTTATTTGGATTTCCTGTATTTTCTAAAAATAAAAAATAATTAAATACTGGAAAGGCTGTGGGTCGATTTCTCTCTTCGGCCCACTAGGCCTAAAGTTTATTGGATATATGGGATAATGTTTACCGGATACTATACGATAAATTACCCAGATAGCTCTGAATTCAAGAGATACATCCTTCCCAAATTTGTTTATGTTTCAGGCAAAAACTATCTGGCTCCGAATCCGACATCCAAGAAAAATCCCGGATATCCGGTTTCATGCTCTCAATAAGATCTGAATTTATTCGGACGGACGAACAGTCAGGAACTATCCACTCCGTTTGCACCCCTACCCAGCAAGATTTTTCAGCACATGAATTGAATTCCTAAGCCCTAACGACAATCCCCAGATTGTGTTATCTTCGAGGAAAGAACCAAAAAAATGTGTAATATATACAAGAGACTGACCCCTTACAGTTGCACAATATAGAACAGCTAAACCAACAAAGGGGCAAAGTGAATAACTAACTAGACTCAAAACTTTGCAAGCTGAAGAGTGAGCTCGGTCAGAAGCTTGTCAAATACAAAGTCTGCCACCTTGTTCCCTAGGTGATCAGCATCTCTCTGAAAATTCATCCAGCGACCACTCTTGGCTAGGTCATTGGAAAAAATCGTGTCAATTTCTATGCTGCACTGAGGCTGTTCATCCAGATGGCAGCTCACTTTAGACCACAATTCCTTGAGGGCATGTTTTCCCACAGGTTTTGGTCTATCAAAAGAAGAGAACCAAGAGAGTAGAGACTTGCAAACAGAATATTTCTTGTAGATGTCGAGCAACGCTTCATTTGTCAAGTCAAACAGAAGTAGCTGATCAGCGGACATATCAGTGAAGTCAAATGCAGCAGCGGCAGCCTCATAATGTTGGCAATCCTCTTCTTGCAAAGCTGTAATGTTCTGCGAGTACCATTCATCAAACATCATTTCATTGCTGAAATTAGACTTCTTGAAGATGTTCTTCACATAATTGAATTCAGCTTCGTTCTTTTCATCTACTTGGAGACCATTCAGATCGTCAGAGTCACTTTCTTGTAAATTCCTGTGAGTCAATGAAGTAGTTGACAGTTCGACAGTGGTGTTGGCATTGAGAACATCAATGTCAGCTGAATAATCGGCATCATTTAAAATGAGAATTCTTGCTTTCAGTGAAGAATCTGCAAAACGAAAAAACAAGAAGTGGAATGGGAAATTGTAAGTACGAGCTTGAAACAAAAAAGGTAGACAAATGCAAAAGTAAATTTGAGAATTTGAAGTGCCAATGTCATTGATAATTTTGGCTATAATTTAATAGCTAGATCATGAATTATTAACACCGTAATTGATATGGTAAAAACATGTGATTCTTAGGAGCTAACCCAAGTCATGAGATCTCCCCAAATAAAAAAACTCTAAAGAAACATAATTATATCAAATTATAGAAATCTAACGTGCATAGGATTTCTGCAACCGGCATACTAAATGGAAATCTCACCATCCAGCATTGTATGTTTCACTGGACTATCAGGATCATCTGAGAAGGCCACGTCAAGAACAGACATTGGACTTTCAGTTTCTTGTTCACAAAAAGTACCTTCTATTGATTTCAAAACATCGGATGACTTAATTTGATTTTCATCAAAAGTTGTTGCATGTTCTTCTGCGATGTTGGCGTCTTCTGAAGGTGGTAGAGCAGGGCATGAATCATCTTCTGTAGCTGAGTGAATCTGATCATCATCACAAGTTGTTGCATGTTCTTCTGGGAAGTCAACTTCTTCTGATATTAAAGGAAAAGCACAACAATCGACTGTGGTGGTTGATGACGGAACCTGATCGTCATCACGAGTTGCTGCGTATTCTTCTGCAATATCAACCACTTCTGAAGGTGAAGTAGTAGTACATGACTTCGCTTCAGTTGATACTGCAACATCACACTTTTTGTCACTCATGTACTCTTCAAGTAACACAGGAATTTCAGAGCCACCAGCAACCTCATTGCTAGATCTCTCATCCATAGCAACTTTCACATATCCGTACACAACAGTTTTCTCTGGAACATGTGATGCCAAGGCATCTTCTGGGATTACAAGATTTTCAGCATGTCTAACCGAACCTTTTGATCTGACCTCAGCGTTAGAAGTTTCTTGCAATGCAGTTATCACATTAGGGCCATCCAAAGAATGATCCCTAATAGACTTCGAGCTTGTCAGCATCCTTTTGGACTCATTACTTGAAATGGAATCAAGTAAGTCAGAGTACCTCTCCAATGATTCAGTGAGGGAACGGGAACGTGAACGCCGAAAACCTTGATTTGCAGGTCTCTTCGCAGCAGTACCAATGTGAGGTTTCAAGCCATCCCTATCATACGTGGCAGAGGCTGATCGGGAAAGTTCTTCTCTAATTACATCTCCAGGCACCTTCTGTCCATAGGGGACCTTATGAAGAACACCATCCATTGAGATGCTACGGTGGCTCTTTCGTTTCGCATGGTTGTCACCTCTCTTTAGTAGCAGTAAAGAACTTGTATCAGTATCACAACCATCAGGGGTGTTAAATGTAGCATGGTGCAAGTTTGTACTGGTGGCATTTTGCATTGACAATGCAGTACTGTGTGAAGAACCATCACCATTGGAACTGGATTCACCATCAAGAACATGCTCATTGCTTTCCAGATAATGTATTGAAAGGGTACGCAGTAGCTTTGGTGCAACAGGAAGCATCTTTTCTTTCTGACCTTCCTTTCCATTCAACTTTCTTAGAATCAAGGACCTCAAACTTGCCTTACCAGGATTCTTTTTTGAAGCCTTGTGTTTCTTCGTAACCTGAAATATGAGAAACTAAAGGGTTATGATGAGTTCGCATCTCCAAATGAACATTAGTTGTCTGTGTAAGTAGTATTGGAGGAGAGAAGTACTTATGGAAACTAAATATATGGACTATGGTTAAGTACTTGGACAATGGTTTTAATGCTTATATGTAATGCAGTAGCAGCAAGGGAAACACTATATAGGTTTATAAATAGTTTATGCACTCATCTAAAAAAGTTTCAGGTATATTAGTACAATAGTGCCTGCCCACACTAGATGCTTCAGAATAGCTTTTGTTCTATAGTCAGAAGTTTCAGAGATATTAGTACCAAGTCGTGCCAAAAAAAGGGGGAGTAGTAATGCTTATGATTCAAGTGCTTATCTATTAAGCAGTAAATAGGGAGGGCTACTGAATTCAAAGAGCAAAATGAATATAGGAAATGATATAAATACTATTCAAGAGAACATCATCATTTGACAATCAAGGATGGGTAATTGGTACGTACTTCAGTGTTTTTCACGTTGTCCATAACACCGCTGTCTTCGTCTTTCAGTGGAACATAGGAACCTCGCCGTCTATTTCCTGCAAGCAATTTATCATTCAATAACAATTACAGACGTATTTAGGAGCATAATTTGTAATACTATTTGATACATCAAAGCTAGGTATGTTTTTTGTATAGTTCTACATAACATGGAATTAATATTGCATCATTAATTGCATTATTGCATAAGTTTCCTTAAGATCAAAGGAAAAAACCATTTCAAATACATGAATGGCACACATAAGTTGTTCTATTACAGTCCACTGCACTGTACCAGTAGTATTCAAGATAGTTTGGCAAATATCAGAGAACAAAGGAGTCAACTTACCACCACTGCCTTTCCCCTGACCATGTTTCTTGTCGGAGAGCACCTTTGTGGACCGCAGGCGCCGGCGAAAGCCGAAGAACTGAAGAATGCTCCATCGGCACCCATGGAATTCCTTCCCATAAAACGCGGTATCCTGATGGTGCAAGAGCTGGGCCATTTGGTGTCAGCCCAGTAACAAAGAAGAGGGGTGGTTCCTTATGAGCACCACCCTTGCAGAATAAGGAACAAGGTCTCAACTCTCAACTTTGCTTAGCTTTGCGACCTGTCATGAACAGACTGGCCACTGATTAACAACCTAGCAAATGACATACCTAATGCCTTTCCAACTCCAAATAAATCATTGCCTCAAGACCACATTGGAAAAGTGTATGACCATGAGCCAAACAAATTGAATAAAGAAAAAGATGGTCTCCAACCAAGTATCCACAAAATCGGCAAGCTAAAGGACGATCTTAAATCATAAGGAAAACATAAAGTAACATAGGAAATTTCTATGCACTATGATCAACGAACGAACTCATAAAAACTAACTTAAGAGGGCCTTTTGTACCTTTCTAGACAAAAAAGAAACAAATGATGCTGACACGAACACCTCTCCTTCCGAAAACATGCACACAGACACCCACCAAATGCAATTGAACCATTTCTTAAGACACAACAATTAAACAATACCTATCCATATCCTTGTTAGTTAGTGTTTCAATTGCTAATCAATAATTAGATGATGAAGAATGAAAGCTATACAGGGACAGCCACTTTGATGAAGAAAAAGATTGTGTTTTCCTGAAAGTTATACAGGGACAGCCACTTTGATGAAGAAAAAGATTGTGTTTTCCACCTTTTTTTTCTTCTTTGGGACAACACATTTAAACCGTGGCCAAACGTCCAGGTGCAAAATCCGGAAAGTAGAAGAAGCTTCTAAGAAAAAATAGCGAACTAACGCAGGAAGTTAGGTCGCATGTTAAGCAACAGGTTCTTGTGCACTGTTTTCAGTATTTTAATGCAAACGCAAAAAGAAAATGACCATGGGCAAGCATGAAAAACAAAACAGAAGCACGGCCATTTCTCATGAGCCATGAGACTCATGACAAACTAAGAATACAAACAATGTCTATATACAACTGCTAACAATGGATGAAGACTGAAAATAAAAGGAAAAGAGGGAAATTTATTTGCCTAGTACTCCAAACAAAATAAAGTTTTTTTATGAATGGAGTTAAAGAACAATTACATACTATATCACTGCTGGGCTGATTCACTTGTAGGAAAAGAAGTTTCTAAAGCACAGAATCTACCAAGACAGAGCTGCAATATTTCTCGCAAATTTGCTCACTCTAACAAAAAGGGCAACTTTCATTACTCTTATCTACCAACTAGTTACTTCTTGGACTAATCAAATCATGAATTGCCGCAAAACCAATCCATTCAATTCAACAACCAATTCAGGGAAGAATAAGCAACAAGTTGATTGCCCAGTGCTTTCAAGTGGCCATATTGCTGGAGCAATTGGCATGACTTTATGTGTAACTTGACTGCTTGAGTCATAAAAAAGTACAATTGCAGAGTCATAAAAAATAGTACAATTGCAGATCATCAGCTTATGGTTTTCACCTTTTCCCACATCTGCAACCGGATCCGTAAAACGCTAAAAGACTTGTTCTTTACTGCCGACGTCATGACACTAAAACAATCATAAAAAAAGAAAGGGAGATTCCGGCTATTCGATTAAACTATTCGGAAATCGGAAGGGCACAAAAATAAATAAACAAGTAGTAAATTTCAACCCCCTAAAAAAAGCAGTTAATTTCGATCACTAACATGTGCATAGCTAAACCTGACCTCTTACTGATCCAAACAACAATCCAAAGAGAGAGAGAAAAAAGCATCTCATTTCTTCCCAGCAAAAGCAACGCAACAAAACGTAACCGAAATACCGAACAGAAATCCCCTCCTGAGCCAAAGTTTGCAACTTTCCAGTTCCAACTCCTGTTGATCGATCAAGTGAACAGAAACTTACTGGCGCCTTTCCACAAACAGATTAAACGCAAACCCCACGCAACGCAACCGTGGCATCAAGAACTCACGAAACACTAAAACCAAACCAAAAGAATCCTTGTCTCCTCTAGACATGTATGCTCCGTGGAAACGAACCTTCGATTCAGACAACGCCTGCAGCCGACAACCCAGGAAGATTCGATACCCGATTGGAGGGTTGGTGCTTTGGGAAGAGTTGGTGGATGGCAACGGGAATAAGAATGGGAAGAAACGGATCCGGAATGAGAGGAAGGAAAAACTGAGGGGGGGTTCGGTTAAATTTCGGTCCGTGGCGGCCTGCCTGGATGGCGGGTGTTGGTAGTTGAATGTTTCCCGCTTAGCTGGTTACTGTTAATCTCAGCCATTTCCACCTTGGACCAAATACAAAATTTTTAGTCTAGCTTCAATGCAAACTCAGGTAAAATAAGTTAAATACAAAATTATTCATTAGCCGTAGTCGATTTGAGCGTAACGCGGTTTATACATGCGCACTTAAAAGCCGATCTTTGCGATAGCTCGGGATCTCTTACCGATTCGGTGTTTACGATTCTGATAAACTTTAAAAGAAAAGAAAAAAAGTACTAGAAACTATATGGTAATTTTATGCAATTATTCTCATTTAAAATGGGAAATATATCTGAATAGAGCTAACACCTTCGTCTTTCTTTCTTTTGTAAGGTCTATGCATGAGATTTTATCTCTTTCTAAAAACGCTCTATGGGGACTGGATCTTTTTTCACTCATTATTTTTTAAAAAGTACTAGAAACCGTATGGAAGTTTTATGCAATCACTCTCGTTTGAAAATGGGAAATATATCTGAATAGAGCTAACCCTTCATCTTTCTTTCTTGTAAGGTCTATGCATGAAATTTACCTCTTTCTAAAAATGTTCTATGGGGACTGGATCTCTCTTTTTTTCACTCATTATTTTTCTAGGCTGTCAATTTACAACCGAGAATCAACATATGGTTGGGTTTGCAAAAGTGATGAGGAAAGAGAAGAGATGGCTGTCCCTGTCAGACTTTGAGCTAGCAAATTAAGGAGGCCAACAAATTTATAAATCCAAGCAGAGCATAGCGAGAGTACAAGGAGCCGCGTTTTCGTCCAGCACGGGAGCTTTATTGCCTCACCTTTTAAATCACAAATCATCTGCTTTGTTTCCAAAGCCTCCTCCTATTCCTCCTTAATTCCCACTCCAACCTCGCAGACTACCAAGTGTACTTGTTTGCGTCGTGGTGGGCCGTAGGGAAAAGTGAGGTGTGAATTGGAGAGATTTTTTAAAGACCCTAGTAGGTAATTTCCAGGAAAGAATTTAGGTATTTACTTGTAAAAGATATGGATTTGGTTGGGTTGACCTGGTCAACGCTTGAGAGTACTACATGCAGCAGCTCCAATTAATCAAGCTTGGCATGCTTTCCAGTGGAAATGTTAGGTGCTTGTTAGTTATCCCTGGCGTATCAAAGTAGTCCATCGTAGAAATAGAGGGGAAGACTTGGGTGATCTTGAGCTGACTTGTTCTTAGGTCAACAAGAGCTGTCACAAAGAAAAAGGAACTATAATATAGGAAAAAGTTTATTTTACTATCCTAAATTTTTCAAAAAGTCAGAAAATCAATCATAAACTACAAAACCGGATATCCTACACCTTTAACTATCAAAACCGTTCATTTTATCCCCATCAACCCAAACAGGAGTGATTTTAAGTGACGTGGCGTCTACATGTCAATGGTTTTGACACATTAACTTGTTTTCGATGACTTAACATTCACTTATCAAATAAAACCAAAACAATATTTACGGGCCCACATGTCATCCTCTCATTTCCTTTCTTCTTCCTCCCATTCTCGCTCATCTCTCTCTGCCCTCTCTCATCTCCCCCCACATCGTTTGGGTTCCTTTCTTTTTCCCTCTCGTATTCGATGACATGACATGGCCACCGCCGCCACCCACCCCCTCTGCCTACTCCTCGCCTCCGCCTTCGGCCTCGGCCTCCGCCCTCTCGCCTCAGCCTCCTGGACTCCCCACGCGCGTCCCTCTCACTGTGCCTCTCCTCTCTTTTCCCCTAAGCCGTCTGCATCCCTCCTCACCTCGGCCTCCGGCCTCGGCCTCCGCCCATCCCTCCTCGCCTCCACCTTCGCGTCCAGCCTCCACCCACCCGCCGCAGCCCCTCTGCCTCCTCCTCACATCTTCCACCACCCGCCCGCCTCATCCACTTCGTAGAATCGATCTCTCAAGGTTTTATCAAAGAAGTGCACAAACCCTAGAAATACAAAAATCTTGATTCAAGACTTGCTTGTGGGGGTTGATGGTCTAGATGATTCTAGGAGTATTCCCACACATCAAAGAAAGATAAAATAGGTCAAGAGACCAAGCATAAACACTTGAATCAAGGAAGCACCAAATTCATCAAAAGAGAGAAGAACACAAAGGAGACAATTGATCTCTCAAGCAAGCATCACAGATTGATTGATCTCACAAGATGCTTACAAAGCCACTCCAACAAGGAGGACAAGAACTCACATAAGGAGCACACACACAATCTCTCCAACCCTAGCTTCTCCTCTCCTCTCCTCTCCAAACCCTAGAAAAAGGAAGAGGGGTTCAAATGAATGCTTCCAGAGGGTTTTACATCTCCCCCCTTTCTATTTATAGGAGAGGCTAGGTTTTCACATTTGGGACCCACACACACATGGGACCCACACACACATATCTGTTGAAGCAATCGTCTGCTTCACCACGTGTAGGTTGATCAGCGGCTCTCATCATGTCGGCAAGACTCTCCCGTCCGAATCCCATCGGAAACTCCTAGAGACTTGCACCGACTTCCGCACCGCCTGATCCAACCAGCTGCACCGAACTACCCGTTCGATCCATCTTGCCCATTCTGCACCATGCTTGAGTCACACGACCTCACCCGGCATCCATGATCGTTCTGGACCTCAGCTCTCCAAGCGTAGTCCCGATCCACCTCACCGTTGACGTTGTTGACCTGCAAGCCACCTGCACAGCAATAGACACACAAATCGCCTCCGGAAACAAGTTCTTCACAACTTGACCCACGTCAGTTCCACAATGCAATATGCAACAATAAAGCATTGAAGTTCACACAATAGACACAATCAAAACACATCAATGCCAAGAAGGCTCACCTTCAAGTGATCGATGGTCTGACCGCCCCACACGGCCGGTCCGACCGATTTCAGGCCGGTTGGACCGATTCCATAACGGCGGTCGGTCCACCCGAAAAGACTTAGCCAAAATTCCAACTTGAAAATTCGAAACCTTCTGGAATTTTCAACTCAATAGAACTTTTGACTGGGAGTTCCAAAAATAATGTGACCACATCCAGGAGACTCCCCTCACTTGCCTACACATCCTATTTTTGGATCAGCTCCAAAATCCACTTTTAGGAAAGACCGGTCGGACCGGCCACCACGGCCGGTCGGACCTCTCCACGGGCGGTCTGAACGCCCCTGCCACCGGTCAGACCGCCTGTGGTCTGACAGACCTGAAGAAAAACCGAAAACGCGAGATTTTGCAAACCAACAAAGCCATTGCCAATTGACTCATCATTCTAAGATCATGCATATATCCTCACGATATGCACAGCCTCCTCCTCCCCTCCACTGCCGTCGCTTGCCCCATCTGCCTCCTCATCGCCTCCACCTCTGCCCCGCCTCCGCTTCCCGAACTCCCCACACCGCCCCCTCCTCCTGCCTCTCCTCTCTTCTCCCCTCGATCGCCCGCATCCTGCAATCGCTCGCCCGCATCGTTGCTGCCGTAGGTCGGAGCACCGCCGCCGCTCTGCATAGTCGTGCTGCCACTGTAGGGCACCTTCGCCCGCACCATCACCTCCATTAGGGTCGTCGTGGTCATGAGGTTCCATTTTAGAGCTCTTGTCGTTGCGGTCCTGCTCGCCAGTGCTGTGCTCGACCCAAGCGTCGTGGTCACCTCCCTTGTTTCAGCTCGATTTGGGGATTTGGAGGAGAAGAAGGACTGTAGCTCAATGACATGTGGCATTCACATCAGTCAAAACCGTTTTGTATTGGGCCAAGTCAGTGCCACGTCACCTAAAACCACCCCAATTTGGGTTAAGGGGGGTAAAATAAACGGTTTTGATAGTTGAGGGTGTAAAATGTCCGATTTTGTAGCTTAAAGGTGATTTCTGGACTTTTTAAAAAGTTCAGAGTTATAAAAAAACTTTTTCCTATAATATACATTGTGATGCGATAAAGATATCAAGCACAATCTTTTTCTTCATACACAGGTTATTTGCGTTATTTTCTTCTAGGCTATCTAGAATGTGTTAATCTTTCTAGCAAAGATTTGCACTCACTAATTGCTAATGTAGAGTAGAAGGCTAACATATTTATGAAAGGAAATCTAGTTTTTGCACACCTACTGAATTCTATCATCCATGAACGACAATTGGCATGCAGCAAATTAAAACCAGTAGAGTCTAATCACTGACGTGAAGTCAGCTCTAGGATTGCTGCGCTGCGATGTCAAACTGATGTCGTAAAGAACTCTCACTATCACATGACTAATGTGTGATTTGCATACGGCAGTATCTTTTGATTACCAACTACTGCTGCTGCCGCCACCAGTCCACCACAGCATCCTTTGACTATCAAGTAGTATCAACTACTAGTCTACTAGTACCTGTGAATTCTGATGGAATTGCTGCAGGAATTCCACTGCAAATGACACCTTCAGCGCAAATTAAAATACACAAATTACAGAGCACTTCAAATGCACTTGATTGTAAGCTAGCTCTAGGGATCATGTGGTTGTAAAATTGTTGGGATGATTAATTTTGTCAAATGGTGCAGAGAAATCTACCAAAGAACGTTGGAATTGATCGCCGGCCGCTAGCTAGTACTGTACAGCTTGTGGCGTGTAGTTGCAGCTGGCAAGGCATGCAGGCCATCGGTCGCACGCGACCGGCGACAAGAAGGCACCATATGAAAATGTTGGTCAGCAAGGACTCTTCCGGTCTAATTGGCAGTTGCCACCATAGGTTTTACGCAACTCTTAATCATATAAATATCCCATCAAAAAGATAAACAGATCATCCAAAGAATCTCGGACAAGTCTTATAGACCGTTTGGCCTTCAGAAAAGATAAGCAGGTCATCGAAAGAATCTCGGACGAGTTTTATAGACTGTCTAGCTGAGCTCCAGCTCCCAGGTTAATTTCGTCCATTTCATTTGAACGGCAAGGTCATGCTATGAAAATGCAAAGTTTTTTTTTGGGGTTTTTGGTTGCGCGGTGTAGACGGCATGATTAATCAGCTAATCACAAGTGTATCTTGTCATGAATTTCTCTTCTGCTGCTATTTCTACTCCCGGTCAATTCATGGCAGTAATGGTTCCATGGAGGCCCAGACTTAATTAAGTAAAACAGAATGTGGTCTGCAAAATGTCCACGTGAGCGTTGCACGAAATTCTTTAGTTTGGTGAATGGTGACGGCTGGTGACAAGCTGAGAAGTAAAGTTCGTTGGTACAAAATACTGGCTGTGTCATCCAGGAATCAAAGCATCATTGGAACCACAAAATTAAGCAAGCCACCATTCACCAAGAAGCTGTATATTTTGTACTCAAATTAACTTCTAATGACGTTTGTAGAGGACCACAGGCAACAATGTCAAGCATGAACATGTTATTGTTGAAACTTCTATTGTATTTACTTTTCTTCAGATGAGATGGGCAGAATAGGGCAGCAATGCCAAGCATCAAAACGACATTATGATTGCATTTAGTTCTGCTCGGACAAATGGAAAACAAGCTCATATATTTATTACATGAAACTTCTATTGTATTAACCATGATAACAGGACTAATGCATACCATTGTGACATAAATCCAAAGAAAAGTTCAACAATAGCTAAGAAATCCATCTTTAGGATTTGAAATTTTGGATCACCGAATAGAAGTTTAACTGGTACAAGGCACAATTAGTGGAAACGTTTGAAGACTTCAACTTCCGAATGCTGAAACGAAATATTGAATCCCACGAGGCCAACCCGCAAAGCAACACCTCTTCACAGGAATGGAGGAAAAATCACCCATCGGCAAGGATACTTAGGCCTCCCGTCCTTCCCATCAAACAGCTGCAGAAGAAGCAATATCAGTAAAGCTATGCAAACTTTTTGGTATTGTTCAGCACTTCAGTGTGCAGAGAAGAGCTACACTTGCCTTCTTCAGACGGCGGTGCTTTCCAAGTGCCCAGTTAGTCATGATAGCTGCTGCCACAGCAAGAAAGACGTAACCTGCCACAGTCTGTGTGGCAATGTTGAACCCAAGCCATTGGTAGATCTCAGTGGTGTAGTTTGCGCATGTCACTATGTTGAACAAGAAACCACGAGGAATCTGATAGCCACCACTACCACTCGGACTCCTGAGGTTCCTCAGCAGGATATGGCAGTAGAAGTTTGCAATTTGGCAGAGAATCCCAAAGCCAAAGCCAATCTTCATCTGCAAATCACTCACAGGGGTGTACAGCGGGTGGTTGCAGTAGTAAGCAATGTAAGCTCCAAAGGTCCAGTAGTAGGCGCAGTTCCTAAAGACGTTTGATAGAGGAGAAGTCGCATGGCTAAAACGGTGGACAAAGAACGTCTCCATGATCCTCTTGAAGTAGTGGAAGCACCAGTAGTACATGGCGTAGGTTTGGACAGGATGAATGACCCACTCTCCCTCATATCCAAAGTATTTATAGATGGGCAAGTAATAGAATATGGGATACATAATAAGAGGACCCAAGTATTCCCAGAAGAACAGTGTGCTGTAGTAGACCTGCGGGCCTAAATCTTTAAAGACTACTGTCAGGGACCCAGAACCCTTCTCACAGTATTCTGATAAGTTGACCTTCGGATTGAGGACAACTGGCTTTCCAGATTTTCCAGGTTGTAGAGGGAGAGTGAGACGCTGCCTAGAAGGATAATACTTCTTAGCTGCACGGTGTAGAGACAAGTGATTAGGAACTCGTACATCACAAGGAAAACCATGTGTTCTACGTGAAAGCAAGACATAAAGCAATACATGACAAAATGTCCTTCTAGCACATTCATAATTCACCAACAGAATCAACCAGAGAACTGAGCTTTTTGTAGATGCAAGATTAAATATTACCCTCAACGTTAGCATTAGCCAACTAATGATGGTGCAAGCTTCAAGTTGGAATAACATTAGTTTGCATAAAACATACAGCACTAAGCTTTGCAGTAAAATAATCTAACAATCTTGTACTGATCACTAGATTTACTTAGAAAGATGCCAATTCCCACTCCCACTGTGGAAAAGGTGCAAAATTTATCAGGATCAAGATCAAGTTTTTTTTTTGAAGTTGCATTAGGGTAGGGCTGTTTCTTGTTCTAACATATTTGATCAAGATCAGAAAGTGAATTATCCCTATGGTTCAGGACAAACAACTGAGCACTACAACAACACCATGGCAGTATTATTCCATTTGGCAGCTCAACAGTCCACGCTAGTGGCATTTCATGCATTTAAACAGTACTGCATAGCCATATATGCCGATCTATCTTCTTGCTCAACCACATGCCAGCACACAGTGGCCCAACATGAATAATAAGAGCCTGTGAGTATCGCTTCAGGATAACATTATGGCAAGTTAATAAACTAACATGCAGCTCTACCATTCTGCAGAATGGTACAAATGAGAAGATGGTGCCTATAAATGTGACAATAAATACCATAAGGATATAGGATAGGGATCTCGATCACCAGCGCAGTAATTTCAAGCAGTGAACTATGCCTTGCCCATTGACAGTGCTCCACTAGCGTAGTTGGTGAGTGGTGAGCGAGAAAACAGATTCTAGGTGCAGTTATGAATGGCTGACAGAAGCACATAAGTGATAGGAGAATTTGCTTCTTGGTTGTTCAAGGCTCAAAAAAGATCAAAAGAAAAATGGAGTTACAGAAAATCACCTAAAGACAACTAAGTGATCAGGAATCAGCATAATTTCTCCATCGGGCTAAGATACAGCATTAAAAATTATGAAACCACCTCAAACAAGCTTCACCATCAGAAAAGGCTATATTCAACACTTGTGGTGTAAACATGTCGAAGACAGCCTTACTGCATAGTATGTAATTTTGGTATTAAATGTGGTTATTCACATAACTAACCATGCTTACGGATTTCAAATTAAAGAGTTCTCGACAGAATACACATTAGCTTGTCACAGCATCTTCACTATGGCCCATTGTTCATGAGTGCTCTTTTTAACACAGTTAAAAACATAATAACATATCGCCAAACCAATTTCAAAATAACTTTCAACCATGTTTCTTGTTACCATTTAATCTATCCTTCTTTAAGTTTACCTTTTCCACAGCTTACAAATTGTGCCATTCTATTTTTTTATTGAAAAAACTACTCACAAAGTGTGTGGGTTGATGATGATGACCAACTCCCTCCTACCTAAACAAATCCTAACAACCCGTGTCAACCAAAAGAATCCCTACCAAATCAGGGCAACCAATCAAAATGAACTAAGACTGACTACAGTTTGTTTGATGTGTGAGTTGAGTAGCAAGTACTAGTTATGGTTCGAACATAACATTCACTCAATTGATCACTAACGTTTCCCTCTTCAACCCTATGAATGCAAGTGCAAACATCAAGTATTCGCTGCAACTTCCCCCCACTTGCCCCTCTTAAACACTGTAACATACTTTGCTAACGGCTGAGGAGTACTAATTAAGCCCCCACATAATTTTCAGATTTGAACTTACTGAGCAAACTGAATCTATTTTTTTTTATGGGATTACACATACTTTTGGCATGGACAGCCTCCTGCAGATCCGCGACCTTGGCCTGCAAAACGAACCGACGAATCAACTCAAGCTCAAACCTTTCCAGTTTCCACAAGATCTTAAACCCCAGCCAAGAACCAAACCTCCTTCCCAAAGAACCGCAAGAACCCTAACCCCCTGGACGAACCCAACAACCGGATGAATGAACCTCGACGGCGTGGAGAGAGACGTACCGAGTCCTTGAGCTCGATGCCGCCCCTGACGACCTCCCGACCGCTCCGGGACACGACGGTCACCTTCATCCCGCCTATGCTGGTGACAGCAGCAGCAGCACGGGGCAAGCACTACTACGGCTGCTACTCCTGTGGACGTGGTCTCTCTCGTGGAGGGCGAGGAGGAGGCAAATAGAAATAGGCGGCGTGGGCCGGTGGGGCCGTTGGACCCACCGGAGTTATGTGGCGATATATATATATATTAAAAATTATAAAAATAAATAGTCGATCCAAAAAATAGTAAAATTAGGTTTATATCGCCGGTTGAACTAACGACAAGTACCTTGGCCTTGTACTGTTGCCAGTTCGACTTCCTGTCGCCAGTTGAACTGGCGATAGGAAATGAACAGTCACCAATCGCCAGTTCAGAAATCCAGATGTAAAAACCCCCAAAAATAAGTTCAAACTTATTTTAATTAAAAAAACAGAAAAGGAGGAGGAGAGAGAGAAGAAAGGTAGCGAAGCTCTGCTAGTTCATCGCGGAGGAGAGATGGTCGGAGCATCGAATCCGATCGACCATCCTGCAGATACATTTTTTCAAACTTTCTACATTATGTCAAAACATTGTCGGTTAGCAAAAAAAATAGCGATATAAAATTTAGTAGATTAGATAGTTATAGTCCAATTATGTAGTACATCTTTTGAGTTGTGTACGAGGTAGGTAGAGGGTAATGTAAATAATAACAGTTTTATTTTAACTCCCCATTTGTGTGTGGAAATTATATTGTTAATCTTGAAATTTTTTAAAGTAGGAAAATAGCATAACACGTTTGAAAATTGAAAGGAAAATCCGTAACAGCTAATTAGGGTAGATAGAGCCTAATCGAATTAATCATAGCTTTATTTAGCTCCCTATTTGTGTGCGGTAATTATATTATTAATGTTGGGAATTAATTTATAACCAAAAAATAGCATGACACGTTTTAAAATTACAACAAAAATCCAGAGCAACTGATTAGGGTAGGTAGAGATTAATCAAAAAAATCTCAGCTTTATTTAGCTCTGTAGTTTAGGTAGAGCGTAATCGCAGTTTTATAACTTGTCGCATAAATTTGGTTTCTATTTGTGGTTGGTAATTACTTTGCTAATGTCGCTTTGTATTATCATTTTATATATTTCGTAGTTTTTACAATGTATGCACTGAATTTTCAGGTATAACGGACCCAAACCATGCTGCCGAGTGGCCGTACGAGTTGCTTGACCCAGTGATTGACCTACATCACCGTAGCCCCCTCAGTACCATCCTCCCCCAGGGAGGCGAGGCACCGATTGAGCTTGGCGCGTTGCGGCTGCGTACGCCCATCAAGGCTTGGAGGTTGCACCCCAACTGGGTGCCGAGGTACGTGCCATTACGATATTCGTGTACTCATTTGTGGCCTGACTACTACATGTGGACTAACGTTCATTTGTAACCTAACCTGACGCAGGTTGAGAGCGGCAGATCTCCTTCCGCTGGTATGGATGGTGGAGGCGACGTGGGAGGACTACCAGGACCGCGGTCCTGGTCGTAGTCCATGCGTTTTTCATATGACCGGGCCCTACTGACAGCGTTGGTCGACCGCTGGAGGCCGGAGACACACACATTTCACCTCCCGTGCAGGACGTGAGCTTCTTGACCAAGTTGCACTGCACAAGCTTCCCCATGGCGGTGTATGAGATCTCGCCCATGTGGCGCACGTAGTTCCTGGCGAGGTTCTAGGATGTGCTACCACCGGGCAATGATTACCAAGAGTTCAGCAGCCCGCACGGGCCGACGCTGAGGTGGATCTACCAGTTCTATGTAAGTCTTCGTAACTATTGTCCTCTCGTAGCAATTCATTTGTGAACCTTTCTGACGTGTATATGTCTTCTTGCAGCCCGAGCGTATGGCGGAGGACACACCCGACGAGACAATGAGGAGGCATTTTGATGTCTACCTAATGTGGCTGTTTGGGTGGGTCATGTTCTTGTGGTCCCACGACGACAGCGTCGATAAGAACTGCATCTTCTACGCACGTGAGCTTGTAGACTGGCTAGTAGAGGAGATCCAGTCCTACACCTGGGGTTCGGCCGTGTTGTGCGTGACGTACCGCGCACCGTGCGACGTGTGTCGTCGGTCCCAGGACAACTCCATCCTCTCCGAATGCCCGCAACTTCTGCAGCTTTGGTCCTTCGAGCGCTTCCAGATCGGACGTCCACAGCTAGACTTGGGAGCGTACACGGTCAGCTTGTACACCGAGGATGATGACGTGGACCGGCCTACTATGGGCACGGTGTGGTGCCGTCGACGGGTTAGTTTTGTGAACATTTATTATTTTCTCGTAATGCAATCACAATTTTGTGTATTAAGTGTTCCTTTGGTCTATTCCACAGGTGACCTACACACCGATCACCATGCAGGGGTCGTACCCATCCTGCATCGTGATGTTCGACCAGCTGACGGATGACCGTGTCATCTGGAGACAATACACGGAGGAGAGGGTGTCCACGCGCGCGCCCAGAGGGTTGTCTAGTCTGTGCACGCGAGACCACGTGTACTAGTACATGAGGAGGGCCTTGGTGCACCAGGGGCACGGCTCATGCTCCAGTTCGGTCTGTGACAGCAAGTCCAGCCCCCTGGGCGCAGCGGCTGCCGACCCACGTCCACGAGTTAGTTCGCGCTTTAATTCTTTAGTACAATCTGTGTTACATATGTACCAAATGATTATATTGCCATCCACAGGTACACTAGAAAGGGAGTACATGGTACTACCACCTGGACGGAGAGGATGTTCCCTTGGGTTGAGGGATGACTCGGCGTGTTGGACCGAAAAGGCGACTAGAGGGGGGTGAATAGGAGCACGCTCACTTTTTCATAAATAATTGATTCAATAGAACTTTACTCCAGGAGCTATAGAAGCTATGAAGATCAGTATATTATTACAGCGGAAGACTAATATTGAATCTAATTTAAACCCCTAAACAATAACGACAAAATCAACAAAGATTAATGCAACTCAATACACTGCCGGTCTGACCTCTTGGTAGATGGCGGTCGGCCATTGGTATTGCCGGTCGGCCGGTGGATCGGGCGGTCGGGACGGCCTCGAGCAGATCAAAAGCCCGATGACGAAGATGCAAATAGATGAAACTTTTGATCTACTAATTCAAACTTGATGAAACTTGGAGCACACCTTCTCTATGATATCAGGAACCTATTCCAATCGAAGATTATAATAATTCTTGGAAGAATAGCGATCATTTTCGATTTGATTGAAGAGAGGTTCAAAACCGGGTCAAAACTCTTGCTCGTGGGTGATTGATGATCAAGATGATTCTAGATAGATTCCCACACGTCACAGCAAGCTAGATCACGTGAAGAAACCAAGCAAAAACTCATGGATCAAAGAAAGATCCAAAATCATCAAATAGAGAGAAAGAACGCAATGAGACAAAACATTGATCAAACTTTCCTTTGATTGATTGATATGATATGGGCTTACAGCCTCTCCATTAATGGAGGACAATGCTCAATCCAAGAGTACGAAAATCACATCAAACTATCAAGAACCTTAGCATCCACAAAATCTCTCCCTAAGAAAATTAGGGTTTACAAAAATAGCAAAAGAGACGAAGCGGAGGTACAGCCACCTCCCTCCCCTATCTATGTGCCACTCGATGTGGTCGAATAAAGAAAACGCATGGTCATGCCACTAGTGGTCGAAGAGTCGACCACATTAAGTTATTTGTTACTTGACCGAGAAAGTATTGAACAGTCCATGGATGACAAAATATCTCACCTGGTGTTCAATCAGATATCATGAGGCAAAGGGAGAATACACGAGTAGGTCATTCAGTTCGACCAGATACGGAATGGTCGTATAGAGATACGAGTTGGTCGTAGACTGGTCGAACATAATCACTAACTGGTCGTAAACTAGTCGTAAGGAGTTACGAACTAGTCTTGACTAACTAGTCATATAAAAATACGAGCTGGTCATAAGTGATTAGGACCTGGTCATGGATCATATTGCATTAAGGTTCATCCGATACAATTTATGTGTATTCGAAAATCGTTATGTCCTGCTAGGAACCGCTAACAACTTGTGGTCGGAAAAGGGTTTCCAAGTCACAACCGATTACACATAAACCTACAAGGTCACAAATTTAATGGGTTCGAACAAATGAGTTCGGATAGGATCCATCTTGGGCTATATATAAGGGGATGTATGAGGCTATTGGGAAAGATGCTGGACAATGTGAGTTTCTCGACCGAAACCCTAGCCGCCATCTTCTCGAAGATCCCGCCGTGCAAGTTGGTGCTAGCACACCGGTGTATGACGTTCTACCCCTGGACATGTGGATACCGTAGAGGCGTTGTTGCGATTGCTGTTGCGCTCGAGAACGACCCACAATCTTCACAAGGAACGCGATTGGTTGCTGGAAGAGAGGATCGACATCGAGGACGTTGGACGATTGACTACGACCACTACATCGACGCGCTCGACGTTGGATCAGGCTACTCCAACTCTTCTTCCACTGCACTGCGCGTCTAGTGGTGATGATCTATGATCTCTTACTTGCATGACTTCCTAGTTTACGTGGTAGAATTTTTGAATTACCAGCTAGTGTATCCTACCCGTTTCCCTTCAATAAGGTCATTACATGTGATACAAATTAAAGTTTGTCTCTAAGAGAACAAGACAAGCAAGACCTTAAGTTATTAAATATGAATAATCAAACTAAATGTAAGCACATCATTTAGTTTTCTGTTATACATGCAGTTGAAGAAACTATGGTCCGATGGGCAACCGTTGCCTCGAATGCCACAAGATGTTGCTCCAGATTAGAATTGTTGTTGACTACATCAGCAGATACCAGTCATAAATTGTTGCATTGCTAGGAAAAAGCGAAGATAAGCAGCTAAGGAGTCCCTGGATTTCTTACTAAAATGGGCAAGTACAGATAACTTGTCACAACCCTATTTTTATTAAACTAAATTATTATGCATCTCATGGGTATGCATTTGATTTCTGGAGCATTTGCACAAATTATTGCAATTGTAAGTTTCAAATCAAAGTTAAATATATAACTCCAATCGAAGATTAAAAATAATAAATACTTATAAAAATTTTAGGGAAATATTTTATTTAAACCTTACAATATCTATCATGAATAAATATAAAATTTCTCAAATTTTTCGACCTCAAATCAATCTTGAGAAAATTCAATTACCAATTCTAAAAGCCCCGCGGTAAATGATTTAAAAACAAGTAATTAAAACATGAACAATAGTTTTAAAAAATTTGTATGAGTTCTATTTTGACCCGGGAACCCCTCTACAAAAAATTTAGATTTTTATAAATTTATTTGCTATTTTTATCAATGGGTCAAAGTGGAGAGGTTTAGAAATTAAATCGGTCTTTTACTGTTGGACCGACCAAACCCATTTGCACTGTAGCGACTGAACCGGTACCCAATTGACTTGATTGGACCTAACCGGCTCGTTCGCACGTGATCCAGACCCCAGACCAACCCGAGCTATTTTCCCTCCCTCTTGATCAGCGGGCCCCGCTTCGTCGTACCCTTCTTCTTCAGCGGCGCGACGCCACACAGCTTCACCGCCGCTCCAGCGCACAGGACACACACTGCGCCCTCTGCCGAGGCGAGCTTGTATGTCGCCACGTTACCCGCCTAGGCCACCCCGTGTCGAGCCTCACTGCTTCACCTCCCTCCCTCTCCTCCCTTTCTCCCTTTTCCCCAAGGTCAAATCGAGCTCCTACCACCGTAGATGCCAAACCGCCGCACCATCTCGTCACTGTCCTGGCTACTACAGCGAGTCCCGGCCACCCACAATCGCGTCATGGAGCGCCTTGCACCACAAGGAAACGTTCCCCTCCATTGATTTGAAGAATCTGTCACCGGGAAGCAGCGCATCCGCTGTCTTCTCCACCACAGCCTAACACCGCCGCCACCACTACGGCGGTGTCTTCTATTTGCTCGGTAAGCCTCAACCTGATTCCATCTACCCGGAGCATCTCCGCGCCTCCCTATACCATCCCCCACCACCATCTCGGCTCCCCTTCGCCATAGCGCCGCCCAGGCTCACCGTCGCCAGCCCGCTCCGGCCACCCTCCGCCTCCACCGAACGTCTTGGAGAGTTCCCCACATCTAGCTGGTGCCCCTGCTTCCCCTAACTCCCTTCCTACAACCCCCGAGCATCACTGCCTTATTTTTCCTCCACAGTTGTCCGTCGCGCTCCCTCGCCGCTCTGCCATAGGGCTTGTCGCACTGCGCCACCACCACCCCTAGCTTCCTGGTACTGGGCAACCCATTTTGGTGGTTATCGCTGCCTCCGCGCCGCCCCCTTGTCGGCGACGAGCTAGGACCAGAGCCGCCGGTCACAGCCCCCGTCTCTGTTCCTGTAGCTCGTTCTCTGAAGAATTCCTTTTTTTCTCTGAAAATGCAATCACTTGCAAAAGGATTAGCATGTACAGCTACTAGTTATGATGAACCAATTAAATCACCCACTCATGTGTTTTGCAATTGGATAAATGAATTAGTGGAAGGTGAGCTGACCAATCAACATGGTCCTTTGAATGAAATGATGATCAGAATAGGGAAGGTGATTAGGGAAAATTGAATTGCCAGTTGAAAAGAATCAAACATCTTTTGCTAACAAACCTGATGAATGTCAAT
Organism: Hsuehochloa calcarea; assembly: GCA_036346395.1. Taxonomy (NCBI): domain Eukaryota; kingdom Viridiplantae; phylum Streptophyta; class Magnoliopsida; order Poales; family Poaceae; genus Hsuehochloa; species Hsuehochloa calcarea. The sequence continues at coordinate 80,237,960 of CM070593.1, read as the reverse complement.
TGAGTCACTCCTTTGATTTAGCAAATAGGAAGTTTGAGTTAATAGCACTTTAGTTTGAAAAACTTGCTTTTGTAGGTGTATGAACAGTAGTACAAAGAAAATCAGTTTTGCCAAATAGACTTATAACATTGTTAGTTCAGTAGTTAGAAGTATTCTTGATTCAATTAGCTTTTGGACACAACTATCTAACAAACAACACTCAAATTTGAAAAGAACAAATATAGATGTGAATTCTCAGAACTAACAGGGAGCGACTACACACCAAAATCAGAGATGAATGTTGTAGGTTTAGCCAAGAGTAATTAAGCTCTAAGCTTATTTCAATTTGAAAACAATGTTTGAACTTTGGCTTTGTGAAGTAGTAAACTTTCACCCATGGACAAAATGAACTAGATCAGAGTTCATTCAGTAGTTAATTTTTGTAATCTCCTTAACAATAATGAAGGATCAGATCAAAAGTATATGATCTAAGTAAATGAGGAGGTTAGTCAAATAAGTACAGTAATTAGGTACCAATTCTTATCAGTTACACTTAAATAAATTCATTAGATAATACCCCAAGTCAAAGATCAGTTAAGTGAACATCTTTTTAGATAAGGGATTAGTTGTCAAAGTAGTTATGAGATGATTAAATAATTATTAGTATGTTCTTAGCACAAAGTCATACGACCATGCTCCTAGTTAAAAATCCACCATAAATTGTGTACAACATGAAATTGAAGTAACTTAAAAAAATCCATAAGAAATTCATATGAACTTCAATTGAACTAAAATTTTCATCTAAATACATATAAAATTATAATATCACTAATATGTAAATCTGATGCATTTTTGAGCATTTTGGATTTTTCGACTTTATCGGTGTTTATTCGCTAGTGTGTTTTCTCGCTAGCTTCCGAATTTGCACAAAGTGAACAATTATGCCTTTGAGAGTGAACAAGTGGACGTCCAACAAGGTAAGCTTCCTCTTGCATCATGTTGATCCCAGATTTTGATAATCTAGTGTTTTGAATTACAATTATACTGCTTGCATGCTATTTTGTTAGATCGATAATTTGTGAGTCTAGTTAACTATGTCCTGACTCTTGCAGGTTATCCTTGATAAATTCATACAGCTATGGTAAAGTTAGTTATCATGTGTTAGTATTTATCAATTATATGAATGCTTAGCCATGCAAGTCAGTAGATTCTGTAGTTTTGGTCGACATCTCGTCAATTGTGGGAAACACTGAACAAGTTTTACATTTATGTTTTTGGTTCAGATCGTCAAATCTGATTATTGAGTCTAAAGTTTGTTTAATTAAAATGGATTTTGGTCTGGACAAGTGGTTAGTAGTGTGGGTGTTGTTGTGCACGAGATTCAGGTTCAGTGGAAAGACTTGTCCGGACAGTTAAGGACCGAACTTTGAGCTGTCACTCCAAGTATCACTCGTACTTCTATACGCGGTGTATGGACGCCACTTGGGTAAGTAAGGGGAAGATCGTATTGATTTGAAACACAAGTGGTGTGCAGGCATGGGACCGTGAAATCCTATGTTCTATAGGAATCTAATGTAAGAATACAATGTGCAAGTGAGCGTTGTTTTATTTTGATGTTGTGCTGTTGACCCACATGTTAACTTCTTATATTGGCCCTCGTGGTTAGTTAGTAGGTGGTATAGCTAGCACTAAGTGGGATTTGATCATGCATGGGTGGTTCACTTCAATATGGTTTTCTTGCTGAAAAATACGAGTCTTGATTTCCCGGGCCGACGCACCAAAGGAAGTGTGTTATTATCTAGAGGCTTACAGGCTGATCAAGTCGTGTGGGTAAAGATGTACTCCCTGCAGGGTTATAAACTATTAGAATAGCCGTGTCCACGGTTACGGACAACGCTTGGGTCTTGACTGACATCATTGTTAGACTCTAAATTAAAACTAGATATGGGAACAACTTGGTATCGACATGACAGGTATGTCATGCAGTTTAGTTTATCAAAGTAGGCTGCCACTTTGGTATTGTTGATCTATGTTTATATCATTGTCATTTAAAATTCTTTTGTCAAAATTGTGTTTGATAAATGACATTTACAAATTAGTAGGATGAAAACTTGTGCGTTTTATGCAAAACTTAAGCCATTAAAGCCTCTCTTTTGGTCAACCTTTAGCATGTATAAGTTCTTTTCCTTTGTATAGTTTCTATCATACAATTTCTTTTATTAGTTTGTGTAAGACTTGCGAGTACTTTTTGTACTCAATCCTCATATCAGCTTGTTCAGGTGATGATGATTGCGGTAGGTGCAGCGGCTTTAACCCAGTTGGTTGCTTGTGGGTATGGGCATGCCAACCTGGTATTCTCCTTTTATTTTCAAGTTTATCTTCCGCTGCGATTTAATTAACTCTGATTCTATTTGGCCGGTCGGCCACCTTATGAAAAATCAGGCCATAAGGTCCTATTTATTAAAATTGTAACATTGATTCTAATAATATTTGCATATTTGACTATGGTTGTGATCAATATTGTTTGGATATGTGCATGTTAGTCACTGATCCTTGGAAGCTAACATGAGACGTATATACGTGGGTGTCAGATTCTAAAATTATCGGGTGATGAGACCCACTGGAGGTGAGACGGTGCCGACTAACCTAGGTTGGTCTAGGAATCTCGCTGACCCTTCCGAATTTTGACGGCAATCCTTTCTTTACTCCTAATTTCTATTTAGCTTTTGGACATGCTATTTGTCCTTTTGTTTTTGGTTGTTTGGTGGGCGATGGAAATGCAGATCGAGGAAGGGTTCGATGGACTAGTGAAATACGGACAAGGCTGCAAGGGAGGCTTCGACGACATGCATGCAAGTTTTTATTTTATTCTTTTTGTAATTTAATCAAAGTTATAATTTATATATTATGCTCTGTTGTAGATAATTATTGCAATTAAATCCCAGTTTGTAATATTTTACTTTGGCTTGAAATGAAAATTTGTAAGTGCCTCTCATGATTATATTGACGATTCAATAATGTGGCGATCACTTTTGTTGTAAATTCTGATGTTGAATTCGATGTAGTTAATTTTATATGAGATTGCTAGGCGATGTGTTTGATATTAAGTTGAGATTATGATTTGCACTTGATTAGAATATTTAAATTTACTGTTAAATACTGATTAACGTTGTTTATATTAGATTAACTGTCAGGGTTCTCACAATCAGTGCCGGAATCCAACATCTCTAAGTTGACAAATTGAAAAGGAAAAAAAAGGATTCTAGGATTTTTATAGTGTACATTAGTTTTATATTATCTATGGTGTGGTTCATTATTCTGGTTCAGAGCTCTTCTATATACAGGTGTAACAAATGTTGGTTTAAAATTTTGGTGATAATGTAGCCTTGTAGCAGTTGTTAAGAACCTCGGTATAAGGAGATAAAGAGGAAACTACTGTTGATATTGTTAGCTATCATTCATATGATTCTAACCAGAATTGAGATATTGAGTTATGTATCTATTTCACAAATAGCAGTTAATTAAGTTGTAGAAATTGGCTGTAAGACTTCTCGAATATGATTTTTTTAAAAAGAAAATTTACTAGCTGGTTAGATAAGAAGAATTTAAGAAAGTGTGTTAAGCACTAGAGGTTAGTAACTGATCCACTTGTACAAGTATTTTTTTTGTTCTCGTAAATTTTATTTTATCATGACTATTACAAATTAATATGTCCATCTTGAGAAGTCCCAAACAGTTAGCACGTGTCTTTATGAGTAACATGTACACTTATCTAATACTATTATTCACTCTCATGTATATTAGGAAAAAAGCTATTTCTTAACTCATTTCTTGAATCACGAGTTTAGATATATCGGTTGAGCTTATAATTTTAATTCACAGTAACATCACATATACGATTATTTTTATCCGTAACAACGCGTGGATCCGTAAACAGTAGTTCTAATCCTGTGTTTGGAGTTAGATCTCAACGAACCAGCTGTGTACTGCCGTAGCCCGTAGACCTCGGCGCCGGCGACGCGACGAGGCCTTCTCGGCCACCGCCGGAGATGGGGGAGTCAGAGCTGGCTGATTTTGATCGCTTACTCCACGTTGCGTACCTGGATGCGATGGCATCTGAGCTCCCAGATGACTACGCGACGCAGGAGGTCAACCACCTCACCCTCGCCTACTTCGCCGTCGCCGGCCTCTCCCTCCTCCAGGAGCTCAACCGGGTAAGATCCCGTTTCCCTCCCGCTCTTCCGTAGCGCGTGCTTGCTCGATCCGCTTACCGAAATACGCGAAATCGTGTTTTTTCCCAGTGATTTGTGATGTTCTAGATGCGCCTGTGTGCAAAGCTTGGGTCTTGATTATACTGGTTAGGTAGGGCCTTGGATGATTATTTTCTTGCATTTACTGTGAGAAAGTTATATGCGAAAGAAAGAGATCTACGCAGCTGTAGATTTGTGCACGTAGAAATCAGGACAGCGCGAATTGTTCTCGTTCTGAACAATTTTTTTTGGGTGAAAAGTAGCTATTTTTAAGCAATAGCAAAAACAGTTAGGTGTTAGGCCTGGTTTAGAAGAAGGGGATACTTGGAAACAACGATGCAAATTGGTCATTCAAAAATAGATAGCTCTGTGACTGAAGTAATCATGCCAGATTGCTAGCTGAATTGTTTATTTGGGAAATTTCTGTTTATTATGCACCTTGACTCTCCAGGAAGAAGTAACTTTGTAATTTGAGAAGTTGTGTATCTTCTTTTTTGTTTAGGTTAACAAGGATCAAATTGCCAAATGGATTTTGTCTTTTCAAGTACATCCTGAGGCAAACAATGACTTGGATGATGGTAAGTTTGCCCCGTTACTTGTGTAAGAAAACTCTGTTGACAGCTATAATTCATGTTTCCAGATGCAATATGTTCATTATATAACAGTTCATTCATTTCTAGGGCAATTTTATGGATTCTGTGGTTCTAGAACGACTCAATTTCCCTCAAATAATTTGAAGGTACGGGTGGCTAATGCTTAACTCAACCTTTTCTTGTCACACATGTTCACATTTGTGCCATTTCTTTTATTTTATTGTGATAGTTCCAAATATTGAATTATGCTTTGTTTCAGGACCCTTCCCACAATGGTAGTCATCTAGCAAGCACTTATTCTGCTCTCGCTATCTTGAAGATTGTAGGTTATGATGTAGCAAACATTGATAGCAAGGCTCTTGTATCGTCAATGAAAAAGCTCCAGCAACCAGATGGAAGGTATGCATTTAGCTTTGGTCTCCATTACTTCATGGTAATCAGACTTGTAAATTGATCTGGGAAGTATCTATACATTTACATCTGCTACCTGTGTTAACATTATCACTGGAATGGTTAACCAACCTCACATGCTGTTTTACAATATTCATAGCACCACATAGTTCGCTCACAATTCACATCCTTGATTATAATTGAGTTTTAGGAACATATGCATTGCTTGCTACCTTTTTTATTTACCGCGTGTTCTTTTCTCTGCATGAAATTAAATCATGTTCTGTTCTTTCAACAAACTTTACATTAGTAAATGCCACCTTTCTGGTGTGTATTTGTGCTGTCGGCGTTAGCAATCCTGTTCAAACAGAATGTTGAGGTGTTATAATCCCAGTAAATGCACACACGTGATAGACAGTGCTTGTATGTGCATATTACATGCAATTTTCCTTGTATATGAGCATTTGGTTGGTACTTGGTTTATTAGTCAACTTAGAAGGCCTCCATTTTATGAACACCATCTGCTGTTTAATACATTAGCTTATTGGCTAACTTTACATGCATCTTTTTTTTAGCTTCATGCCTACTCATATTGGTGCAGAAAGAGACCTACGCTTTGTATACTGTGCAGGTGAGGAATATTGTACTTTGTATACGCAAACAATGGAATTTTTGTTTGATATAACTAAACACGTTTGAGCTGTATTCTCAGCTGCAGTCTGCTCAATGCTAAAAGACTGGACAGGAATGGACAAGGAAAAGGCCAAGGAATACATTCTTAACTGCCAGGTAGGCTTGCAAAAGTTCCTAATGCACCACAATGAGATACCAGTGTCCTGCACTAGGGCTGTTCAAATACGGTTTGACCGGGCTGGCAAAGTTCCCCACGCATGCATGCAAGCTTCCCCTCGGCCAAACCCTGTATGCATGCATGCAAACCCAGTTGATAGTGTTCAACCCGTCAAACCCGGCTGACCCGATTTTGAACAGCCCTATCCTGCACCATGCAATTGCAATTCCTAATTCTTGTTGCTACCACATGCAGTCATATGATGGTGGCTTTGGCATGGTTCCTGGTTCAGAATCTCATGGTATATAGCTTCTTTGAACCTTTCGATGTGTTTCTTTACCTACTTAGTTTGTAAGTGTCATATGGCTGCTATCGTTTAGAGTTTTAGTTATGTGGAAACTGAGTTAAGTATTTGTTTTGCTATTTTGCATTTGGTTATGGGTTCTCATTGTTTGTGTTAGTGAGTCAGGTGGAGGGACTTTCTGTGCTGTTGCAGCTCTGTGTCTAATGGGTTTCATTCAAGTTGATTTGGCATCAAACTTGCGAGAATCTGCGCCGATTGACGTACGCTTGCTCCTGGAGTGGTGTCTTCAGGTTAAATTCTGCTCAACCATGTATCTGCAGTTATCCATCAAAACTTGCCCCTTTAAGCGATTTAGAGGAAAACATTACTAATTTCAGGATTAGACTTATCTTGAGAAATGCACAATAGTTGGCAAGAGATTTTGCTCTCTTGCCTCTCACATGTACATGCACATGCACAAAAACAAACACATTTTTGTGTTAAAAACACCATGTTTCTGCTAAGCCAACCTATTTAATACGTTTCTAATCCGATACATAAACACATTGATTTTCATTTACTAATGATTGAGAAAATGCAGCCTTGCTTAATGGTGCCACACCTTCCTGTTGATATTATTATCTTCCTGCAACTAGCAAAAGTAGAATAAGAAAATATAATGTGAATCATACACGGATAAAGAGACAGTGGATTAAAATGAACCGGGTTGTCTTTAGTCTTTACAATGGTGAACCTTACTAACTTATTTGCACTTTTGTTGTGTAGAGACAAGCAGCAGACGGGGGATTCCAAGGGAGAAGAAATAAGCCCACCGATACATGCTATGCTTTTTGGTTAGTATGTTATATAGTCTGTATACTAGTTGGCCGACAAGCAAATGACTACCTTGAGTAATTTTCTTGTTTCCTTTTCACTGATCTTCAGGGTTGGAGGTGTCCTGAAGATCATTGGTGCCTACCACTTGATTGATCATAGTGCTTTGCGAAATTTTTTGCTCACCTGCCAATCACATGTAATGATTTAAACCCTCCTTTATCAACTTTTCAGAGTTGAAAATACAAAAAAAAAACCCCTTAAACAACTTCTCAAATTGGTCAAGATGCTTCTTTACTGACTGTGTTCTTGTTTGCTGACACAACAGTATGGAGGCTTTAAAAAATTTCCATATGATAAATATCCAGACATCTACCATTCTTACTATGGACTTGCCGCCCTTTCCTTGTTGGAAGAGCAAGGGCTCAAACCGCTTTGCGTCGAACTGGGGGTCCTCTCTGCTGCATTGTAGCTAGGAATTGGTGTTTGTACTGTACCCAAATTATTTACAGTGTTTTGGAAAATGGATATTGTAATCTAGTACAACATACAGCTGAAAACTAAGGAGGTGATTTATGCATGAAGTTAGTTGATCTGTGCTGTTTTCAGTGTGTTTGTTTGGGTGGGCAGATCATGCAACATTATTCTGGATAATTTGATTGTGAAGAAGAGCAAGGAACTTGCTAAAACAGTTTATTTCTTTCCAGTTAGTTGAGCTAATTGCTCTCAGTTGAGTTTGCTGAACAGTTTCATTGCTTGGAAAGTTTCTAAAAACTGCGCATGTAACACCAGAAAAGAAGGAAATTGTTCTGTTTGTTTATGTGCTATCCTAACTTCCATAACTACATGAGCGATGCCCGGTGATGTTAACGGGTTGTTGATGTATATGAACATGCTATTTCAGTTAGTATTATCTTAGACATCTGACCGCATTTTGTTTTCCTGAGAATTCAGGTTAAGCAACCTCTTGGATAACAACATATACTGGTTAAATCACCGAGCTTCAACATGTTTTTTGTCAAGAAAATAGTTTTGATACGACTTACATTCGTACAGATTGAAAAGGAAAGAGAAGAAATCATACTAAATCTGCTGCCTGCTGGTTGATTGGGGTGTGTGCTGAAAACTAACGAAAAGAAGCTGCACTCCACTAAACTTGGTGGTCACATGGATGGAATTGGGGTGTGTGTTGCGCAGTTAGGAGCAGCAGCCGCAGCGGCAATTACTGCCACTGCCCAACCATCCGATCCAATCTCCAACTGAATGCAAAATCAATTTCGATCAGATCAGTGGTTGGCCAACCGCTGCCAAATCAACTCGAATTCCCCAATCCGAGCAAAGCCACCGCCAAGATGCTGATACTACTATTTGACTAACCAAGCGTGTAGTAGTACATCAATCAGTAGTCAAATCAGAACCCCAGACAAAGCCGCCCTCATTAAAGCCAACTAACAGAGCCCATCTCTGCGTCGCCTTCTTCCTCCCTGAAGCTCTGCAATGGCGGGCGTCGGGTCGGCGGTGCGGCGGCTCTATCTCTCCGTCTACAACTGGGTCGTCTTCTTCGGATGGTCCGTTGCTCCGCCTGATGTTCTTGGATGGATCTTTCGTTTCTTGGACTGTACGGGGCCGTTTCTTGGTTTGATTGGGGTTCTTGTATTTGGAACCTTGCAGGGCGCAGGTGCTGTACTACGCGGCCTTGGCGCTGTTGGAAAGTGGCCATGAGGCCGTCTACGCCGCCGTCGAGCGGCCGCTGCAGTTCGCGCAGACCGCCGCCATCATGGAGGTCTGGTTTTTCTCCTTCATTTTACTTCACTTTTGAGTCTTACTTAATTCTAATCACATTAAAATGTTAACTTTTAGCACAAGTCTATAATTTGTTCTGCTTCTTAAGGTGTAGTTTTGATATACTCAAATATGATTACTGCTGTAAAAACTGAGTAAAGGTAAACACAAAATTTACCTCATGGCTCTACAAAGGTAGTACTACAGATCAGTCAAATTGTTATGTGCACTGACAGAAATGTTCCTAGGGGCCATAGCAAAATACTGCAACGATTCAACTTCAGTATTATGTTTCTGCTGCCCTAGAAGAACTTTGAGTTAAATTTGTTGTAGTATCCTAGATCCAGATCTAGCAACTTCTTTATCCAGATGTAGGAACTTCTTTATTTATTTGCACAACACAGCTGCTTGGTGAGCACAAAGTGAACTTCTTTTGCCCTTTTTTTTTTTTTATTTCTTTGCACATGGAGTTTGTGAGGTACTAAACATTTTGTGTTTCTTGGTGTTGGTGTTTCTGGTGGCTCAGATTCTTCATGGGCTTGTAGGTAAGAAGTTCTCATTTCTCTTCTAGTTATGTTATTTTCACTATGCTTGTCAATATTGAGACTTGTAGTGTACCTATCTGTGGTGTGCATTGCGTGCAAATTCCATGAGAAACTGACTTTCATGTCTGAAATATCCCTCCAAACGAATTAAGGATGAAAGTGAATTTTCCAGGAAAAAAAGTTGAACTTAATATATGAAAAGAAACTTGAAAATTGAAATACAGGTTATATGTACATAATAAAACTTCAACACAGGGTTCCCCATGCTAATCCTTTTAAAAAAAAAATTCTATAAAAAGCGTATAAAAAGGGAATTGTGGTTGAGTCTGAAAACTAGCAGCTGTGCTTGGTGGATACTAATATGTACCAGTTTTTCCTAGTAGGCTCATTTCTAATCTTCTCAAAACATCATGATGCAAGCATGAAGCATCAGCCTATATATTGAACACATCGAAGACGAGTTTTAATTTTTGAAAAAGTGTCCTGTTAGATTTCTAAAACAAGGTTACTTTTCTTCACTCTTGTGGTATGTGTTCATTTTTAATCACTGTTGTATTATGCTGATTTTTTTAAGGGCTGGTGAGGTCTCCAGTGTCTGCAACTCTTCCACAAATTGGATCAAGGTTGTTTCTTACTTGGGGCGTCTTGTGGAGCTTTCCTGAGGTATCATCGGCTCATCACTAGCAAGTCTTGTTCTTTTCATATTTTTCGAGAACCCGCATGAGATATGCGTGTCTTTGTATTAAGAGAGGAGGAATAACAGCGAGGCAGACAACAAAGAACAAGAGAACAAAACAACAAAAATAGACCTTAATGAATAACAGCTGCTTCCCATCAGCTGAATTCGATAAGGACTAACAACCAACACTATCAATTACATTACAAGAACAATTTTTTCCAAGCAGCCAGCCCCTGCAGCCTTCCACCTATCACAATCCTCCTTGATTTCCTTCACAATCTGCAATATCTGCTTGAATGCGTTGTTAAAAATTCTTGCATAACGTTTCTAACCAAATATGTCTCATAGTGAGAATGATGAGGGAATTGTAACCCTTAATCTGATCAGATCTCAAGAAGTTAGATATCAACAGCCAATAGTCTTGGAGAACGGCATCATTGCTAGGCGTAAGCCTCTGCTTTCTAGTCCATAAAAAAAAATTGGAACCACACCTGCCGTGCGAAACTGCACTGAATTAAAAGATGATTGATAGTTTCTTTCTCCTGTAAACAAAGAATGCAATGTGGTTGAAGGGGGAGACCACTTATCTGTAATCTGTCCGCTGTCCAACAACGATCATGAGTCACAATCCAGGAGAATTTTGAATTTCAACGGCGCCCAGGATTTCCAAAATCACAAGAAGAGAATTTAGTGGCTCCAATAAAGAAGGCGGAGTAAGCAGATTGGGAGGAATATTTCTGATTTGAGGTCCACTTCTAATGTAACCGACCCTCTTCATTTTCCTGAAGCTAGATGATCTCTATTTTATCCCAAACCAGCAGGTATTCGCTTAGCGCACTCAATGATAAGCCTCCACTTATTTGAGAAATCCGATGCCTGTTTTGTATTGCTTCAAAAACTGAAGTTTTAAACAGATTAGCACCCAATCTGGGTCAATGTGTAAGTAAATCTTTTCATATTAGACATATGTTATTTTGTTCATGAGCTTTAGAACTTCTCTTCTTAAGTTAGACTTTTCTTTTTTTAACAGTTTGAAAGTATTTGCTAAAAATAGACAATACAAATATTAAATGGTGCTGTGTCTTAAGGCTAGGACTAGGACACTAGGTAATCCATCAGTTTTATGTCTGATCATGAAATAACTAACTACGAGTAAGCATTGCACAAAGTGGCATAACTAATGGAACTAATATGCAAGTGCATCTTAGAGAATGACAATACAAATATTAAATTGTGCTGTGTCTTAAGGCTAGGGCTAGGACACTAGGTGATCCATCAGTTTTATGTCTGATCATGAAATAACTCACTACGAGTAAGCATTGCACAAAGTGGCATAACTAATGGAACTGATATGCAAGTGCATCTTAGAGAATGATAAAAAGAGTGTTCTTTTCTTGCATGGCTAATTCCCTAAATGTTGCATTGTAAATTTGTAATTAAACACTTAGTTTCTTGATAATATTGATTGACCACTGCGTGCATTTGTCTTGCAGACACATTCTCATATTCTTGTTACTTCCTTGGTCATAAGCTGGTCCATCACTGAGGTACATATTATTTCCTACAAATGTTTACCAAATTATCCACTCGAAACTGCCAAAATTTGGAACGCAGTACTATTTAAGTATATGATTCTAAAGAGTGATACATGCTTCTTAAAGATACACAGTAATTTTCTTCAAAATAAAAAAGGTTTTTGAAATTTCCGGTGTTGAGCTTAATCAAGCCGATATTTTAAAATATTGTGCATTTCAGAGCATAATCTTATGGAAAATTTGCTGGTTCCTTGCAGATCATTAGGTATTCCTTCTTTGGTATGAAGGAGGCACTTGGATTTGCACCTTTCTGGCTCTTATGGCTTAGGTCCGTATTGATCCTAAGCAAGGCATCTCATTATTTAGCACAGTTTAGGGAGGAATTCACTACCTTTTCAGTAACTTCTCCCTTGAAAGTGGCTTATTGTTGTGGTACTGGTTGTGTGCAGATACAGCACCTTTATGATGTTGTATCCTACTGGTATCTTTAGTGAGGTTGGCCTAATCTACATTGCCCTGCCTTACATGAAGGTAACTTGAGTAACCGCTGAAAGGAAGAGCTCCATGTTCATTCTATAACAATCTTGTCTAACTGCTCTATTTTTTGGGTGACTACTGTGCAGGCATCTGAGAAATACTGCCTTAGGATGCCCAACAAATGGAATTTCTCCTTCGACTACTCCTATACATCTGCTCTTTCCCTGGCTGTATATGTTCCAGGTACCCCCTCCTGCCTCGCAATTGTCCATCATTTAGCGATTGCCATTATAATCGGAATTGTCCTTCGTTTAGTGATTGACACTATAAACAAGTATGATCTGACAAGACTTTGTTGTTTCATTTGGATGATTGCAGGAGGTCCGCACATGTTCACTTATATGCTCGCCCAGCGGAAGAAGGCATTGTCAAAGGCAAAAACCACATAATGCTGCTCATGAGCTTTCAAGAACATCTCGTGTGACTCATGAACGCGCCTAATGGCAGAAGTTAGTAGAATGGGGAATGTTAGATTACAACTCCTCATGAATTGCCCAATTGTGTTGTACCAAGAATTATATTAGTCTTTCCATGGCTAAATGATTGATCCAGATTGAAAGCAATCGTATGGCACTAGAATTACTTGATGAGGCCAATAGGCAGGGTACATATATATATAACCGAACAGTCGGTGTGAACACGAGACCGAACCGAACAGTCGGTGTGAACATGAAATCGAAATGAACAGTCGGTGTGAACACGAGACCGAAACGAACAGTCGGTGTGAACACGATCCCGAACCGAACAGTCGGTGTGAACACGATATTTGTCTAACACGCCCCCGCAGTCTGAGCGTCTACTTACAGACGTTCAAACTGGACCGAAACTCGGTAAAGACAGACGTAGGCAATCCCTTGGTGAAAATATCGGCATACTGGGATGATGTCGGGACATGAAGAACGCGGACAGCACCAATGGCGACACGCTCCCGAACAAAGTGAAGATCAATCTCAATATGTTTGGTGCGTTGGTGCTGAATCGGGTTGGATAACATGTAGATGGCGCTGATGTTGTCGCAATACACCAAGGTAGCCTTGCTGGGTGGGGAGTGGAGCTCACATAAGAGTTGGCGCAGCCAGGATGCCTCAGCCACGGCATTAGCCACACCACGGTACTCGGCTTCGGCGCTGGACCTGGAGACAGTGTTCTGGCGCTTGGAGGACCAGGAGACGAGGCTATCCCCGAGGAACACGGCATAGCCCGAGGTGGACTTGCGGTGTCGGGACACGTGCCCGGTCGGCGTCGAGTAGACAACGGATCGAATCAGGTCTTTGAAGGTCGAAGAAGCAGCCCAAGGTGTAGAGTGCCACGAATATACCGCAGGATACGCTTCAAGGCGGCAAGGTGAGGCTCCCGAGGATCGTGCATGTGAAGGCAGACCTGCTGGACGGCGTAGGAGATGTCCGGACGTGTGAAGGTGAGATACTGAAGAGCACCAGCCAAACTCCGGAAATCAGTGGCGTCACTGACGGGGGTGCCATCCAGCGCTGAAACCTTGGAACAGGTATCCACCGGGGTGGAGCAGGGCTTACACTCAGCCATGCCCGAGCGGTCTAGAATCTCTTGCATATCTTGGTGTCTGCGAGAGAAAAGGCCATCGACCGTGGTGAACGCATCCAGGAAGTGATGGAGATCACCCAAGTCTTTCATCGAGAACTCCTGCCGCAGCGATGATGGTGCGATGGAGGAGTGTGGTCGGATTAAGTGTGAGGACGATATCATCCACATAGAGCAGCAGGTAGATGAGTTCAGCACCATGGTGGAACACGAAGAGCGAGGTGTCAGACTTGGTTTCCATGAACCCGAGAGACACCAAGTAAGCTGCAAAACGACTGTACCATGCTCGAGACGCTTGCTTGAGACCGTAGAGGAGCAGTTCAGACGGCAGACGTAATCTGGATGAGAGGAATCCTCGAACCCGGAGGGCTGCACGCAGTAAACTGTCTCATCAATGTTGCCATGGAGGAAGGCATTCTTTACATCAAGCTGTCGAATAGGCCAGTTGCGGGAGAGGGCCAGCGAGAGCACAGTTCGCACGGTAGCTGGTTTGACGACGGGGCTGAAGGTTTCTGAAAAATCAACTCCTGGGCGCTGTGTGAAGCCGCGGAGGACCCAGCGAGCTTTGTAGCGCTCTAGTGAACCATCAGCCTGAAACTTGTGTTTGAAGATCCACTTGCCAGTCACCACATTCGCGCCAAGGGGCGCGGAACAAGATCCCAAGTGTTGTTCTAGAGAAGGGCAGCATGCTCATCTAGCATGGCGCCGCTTCGATTCAGAAGATAAAGCGACCGGTATGTCCTTGGAACAGGAGACAACAGCGCGGTGTTGTACGCAGCAGGTTGTCGAAAGCCATGTTTCGCCCTGGTGGTCATGGAGTGTGTATTGACCACGGAGGGAATGGCAACTGCGCCCTTTGGAAGGGACGCAAGGACGGCTGGAGGCGCCGGAGACGCAGGTGGAGGCACCGGGAGTACGAGGCGAGGGCGCCGGCTGTACACCTGAGTGGTGACACGAGCCGATGATGGCGGTGGGCGGCCATGCGGGAGGCGCAGGGACGCGGGTAGCCGCGACGTGGCGTGTGGAGGATCTTGCAAAGCGCCGCACGTGGTCGTGTCTTGGCGTAGTCGAGTCTTTGGTGACGTCGTGGCGAGGAAGCGAGCAAGCGCGCCGGTGGACACCTGCCGTGGCGGTCGCGATGAGGCACTGCTTTGGAGACCCGTACCGCACATGGCGGTCTTGCAGGCGAGAGAATGCGATGATGGTGATCTGCGGGTAAAAAGAGGTGTGTCGGGTCTATGGGCACCGGAACGGGATTAGTAAAGGTGTCCAAAAACTCGAAGTCCGCGGTGGATGGGGTGTCTGGCTGCTCGGCAAAAGGAAAGGAGGACTCGTCAAAGATCACATGGCGAGATATGATGATCTTGTTGGAGTTGGTGTCTAGACAGCGGTAGCCTTTATGATGAGCAGAGTAGCCAAGGAAGACACACAAAGTGGAGCGCGGAGCAAGTTTGTGGGCAGCGGTGGCGGTCAAGTTGGGATAACAACGACAACCAAGACGCCGCAGATGGTCATATCGTGGCGGAGAGCCTAGCAAGGCTTCATAGGGCGTACGGGAGCGCAGCGTTTTGGTTGGTAAGATGTTGAGTAGAATGGTGGCGGTGTTCAGTGCCTCGACCCAATACCGAGGAGGAAGACAGGCTTGGAAGAGGAGGGACCGAACCACATTGTTGAGAGAGCGGATGGCGCGCTCAGCCTTCCCATTCTGAGCAGAGGTGTAAGGGCACGACATTCGGAGGTGAGTCTTTGTGGGTCGGGGAAGAAGGTGTGGGCGCTGAAGTTGTCAAACTCGCGCCCATTGTCGCATTGGACTGATGGATGGTGCGGCCAAACTGTGTGGAAACAAGAGCAAAGAAATTAGATAGAGTCGAAAAGGTGTCAGACTTGAGGCGTAAAGGGAACGTCCACATATAGTGTGAGCAATCATCGAGGATGACCAAATAATATTTGAATCCCGAGACACTAGGGACTGGCGAGGTCCATAAATCACAGTGTATGAGTTCAAAACTATGTGAAGCACGTGATCTCGACACGTGAAAAGGAAGACGAACATGACGCCTGAAATGACAAGCATGACATATAGTATTTTTAATGTCTTTATTATAAGCCATAAGTTTGGACAGAGTCTCAAATCCAGGATGACCGAGACGACGATGCCATAGAGTGGACGCAGCGGTGGTGGCAAGGTGTGCAGCAGGAAGTGATGACGCGTCAGAGAGACGAAGAGGGTACAACGGCCCGGAGCTATTGCACCTGGTGATCACTCTCCTGGAATGCAGATCCTTCACAGAACAACCAGCAGGGTCAAATTCAACAGAACAATTGTTGTCAGAAGTGAACTGATGCACGAAAATTAGGTTCTTAATAAGACCCGGAGAAACAAGGATATTATTAAGACATAATGAACCGGGAAGATGAGCTGTGCCAGTGGAGGTGACGGGAAGTAAAGCACCGTTACCGACAACAATGGAAGATGGAAGAGGATACCGCTGGGAAGAGGTGTGGGAAAAATCTGGCGTCGGAGGTCATATGCGAGTGGCGCGGTGTCGAAGATCGATCGTGTTCTTTGGCGAGTCGGCGACACGGTGTTGAAGGAGAAGCGGACCTGCGGCGTCCCGAGGATGGCATGCCACGGGGGTAGTAGTAGCTGGGCGACCACGGCCCTTGGGCACCGGCGACGAGGCTGCTACCGAGGAGGACGGCGGCCGGCGTGAGCGAGGGGAGGGCGATTCCCGGCCACATCTTTGATGGAGCTGGACCATGGCTTGTAGAAGCTGGGCCATGGACCGCCTGGAGGAGCTTGCGCAGGATGCTGCTGGTTCGGCACAGGAGGAGCTGGACCAGGTGCGGGCGTGCCAGACTGCCGCCCCTTGCCCTTGCCACCGCCGCGTGTGCTGCGCTTGTCGCCCTTGCCGGAGTTCCTGGAGTTGCCGCTGTTTCGGGAGAGGGCCGGGAGGTCTGCGGTGGTGCAGTGGGCTTGTTGGGTTGCTGACCAGCAGGGCCGCCAGCGCCGTAGGTAAGGAGGGCGGTCGGGGAAGGCACCGAGCGATGAGCCATGTTGAGTTCTTCAAGCAGCAGATCGGTCCGGGCTTCCAGGAAGGTGGGGAACGGGCGCCCACGTTGAAGGTGCATGCCGATGGAGGCGAAGCGCTCGTTGAGGCCGCGGATGACGTTGAGGACGAGCGTACGATCAGTGACGACCTCGCCCAAGTCGCCTAGGGCATCGGCCATGGACTTGAACTTGCGGCAGTAGTCGGTGATGGGGAGATCGCCCTGGACGAAGTGGCGGAAGGCGGCGTCGAGGTAGAGCGCGCGCTGCTCGCGGTTGCCGAGGAACTGGTGCTCCAGGGCGAGCCAGACGGAGCGGGCAGTGGCAGTGGCATGGTTGTCCCGAACAATCTCCTCGAGATCGGGAGAGACTGTGCCAAGGAGCCACGTCATGACGACGCAGTCCATGCGCTCCCAGTCGGGGTAGGTGTGGTCGGCGGCGTCGGTGAGAACATGGCGCCGGAGGGAGAATTTCCCAAGAACCAGGAGCATCTGGTGGCGCCAGCGGGTGTAGTTGTTGTTCTCCATGTCGAGGACGGCGGGGACGAGAGTGTGGATGTTCTGGACGCCGACGGCCTGGGCGTGGAGGTTGATGATGGCGGCCGCCTCGCGTCGAGAGCGTCCGGAGCGGTGAGGAGAACCACCGCCGCCACCCGTTTGGTAGAGGAGGCGGCGGCGTCTTCTGGTGGGATGGCGGCCTCGGCCGCTTCCCTCTGGGCGGCAGCGCGCAGTGTCGCGAGCGGCGGCGGCGGATCATCGCTCGAGCGCGGCCATGGCCTCTGCGCTCAGCGACTGGCGTGGCTGGGAAGCGGCGGCACTGGGTAGCCGCTGGCTTTGGCGGCGGCGCTCCAAGGCAGCTTGGCGTGCTCGGCCTCGATGCACGCGCACGCCTTCGGCCGTGATGGCGCGCAGTGCGTTCAACCTCGGCGGCCTCGGCGGCGGCAGAGGAGGCGGGTGGAGCGAGCGGGCATGAGGCGGGAAGGATGAGCAGCCGGGAGGCGTGCGGGATGCGCAGCCGAGAGGCGCGCGGGTTAGGGCAGCGGAAGAAGAAAAAAAACCTAGGCGTCTGATACCATGAAAGCAATCGTATGGCACTAGAATTACTTGATGAGGCCAATAGGCAGGGTACATATATATAACCGAACAGTCGGTGTGAATATGAGACCGAACCGAACAGTCGGTGTGAACACGATATTTGTCTAACACAGATCGCCCAACTTGGTGATAACTGCAGTACTATATATTCGCTCTTTTTTAATTAAAGTTGGGTGATTTTCCATGTTAATTATTTGCTTCTTGCAATAAACCATTTTTATTTTGCTCACTAGAGTAACTTCTCCTGAGTAGCAAGATTGAAGGATACCATCTCCATTTGCTTTAGATATTAATGTGCACCTGTGCAGCAACTGTTCTTATCTGAAAAAAGATGAGATGAAGTGGGAGGTAGATCATATCAGTGAAAGGAGCTAATTGCATCTTTCCATCCTAAAGAAATAGGATTGGGATCATTGAGGATCGTACGTGCCAATTGGGTCCTAAAAATTACACATTCACAAGCTGGATCGTATCGTAATGCCCTCCACTGTCGTTGGCCATTTCCGAACCGAAATCTCCTCCATGGCGTCGCCTCTCCTGTCTCCATCTACTCGAAGGGACGCATCCTCGAGTAGGTCGAGCACTTTCACCATGGCTGCTCGAGCCAACGGTTCGTCGCCTCTCCTGTCTCCATCTACTCGAAGGGACGCATCCTCGAGTAGGTCGAGCACTTTCACCATGGCTGCTCGAGCCAACGGTTCCTTAGGCCGGGGACGCATCCTCGAGTGGGTCGAGGAGCCTCACCATGGCTGCTGAGGATCGGAGCGAGTGGGGCCGAGGAGCCTCGCTCCGCGGCCCGGTGCGAAGAGGAAATGCAGTGGCGAGGACGAGCGTGAGGCCGGAGATGGTGAGGCGTGGCGAAGCCGGCAAGGCAACGGCGGGGATGAGCGTGCGACCAGGGATGGCATGGCATGGCAACGGCAGGTCGGATTTGGGCGGCCAACGTCTCGACGAAGAGGTAGGGGTGATTGCGGTTATCTGTGATTCCATTTGCTTTACGAAATTTCAGTATGATCGATTGCCAGACATATACTATTCTTACTACGGATTTGCCGTCCTTCCCTTGTTGGAAGAGGAAGGGCTGGAACCACTTCGCGTCGAATTGGGGATCCTCTCCGCTGCATTGTAACCAGGAATTGGTTTTTTCTACCGCATCTGATTCGATTAATGGTGTTTTGGAAAGATGAATCTTGTAATCTAGTTGTACAAGTGCACAACGTAAAGCTGATCGAAAGCTGAGGAAGTAATTCATGCATCAAGTTAGTTGATCTCTGTTCGTCTTCAGTGTTTCCAGTTACCTGGATTGGTTCTTGACACTTGACAGTTGAGTTATAGCTGAACAGTTTTGTTGCTTGGAAAGTTGTTGATGCGCTCTCTCCCTGTTCCCCATAACTCTATGATTGATGACTGCTGATGTTAATGGGGGTCTTGATGCATGTACATCAGTACATGTTGTTAAGCTGTTTCAGCTTTACTCTTTTAGGCATCTATACACGTTTTCTTTTTCTTTGATAATGCAGGATAACCAGCTTGAGCTTTGAATCAAACTCGTGACCTCTGGCATAACAACATACTGTTTAAATCACCTAACCCTTTTGCTATTGTGACAAAATTTGCTGATCACATGGATGGAATTGGCAGGGGTGACGGGCAGTTGCAGCGGCAATAACTGCCACTGCGCACTGCCCATCCCTCCCTCTGATTCGATTTGATCTCCAATGCAGGGCCAAATCAATTCGAGCATCGGTCAAGTCGACTCCAATCACAATTCGAGCAAGCTACTGCCAAGATGTTGATAGTATATGACTGCATATGATGCGTGTACAATAGGTGGAGTAATTCGGGACCCCAGTCAAAGCTGCCACGTTAACGCCAAACCCATCTCAGCGTCTTCCTCCTCCCTGCAACTCCGCAATGGCGGTTGTCGGGTCGGTGGTGCGGTGGCTCTACTTCTCCGTCTACAACTGGGTTGTCTTCTTTGGATGGTCGGTTGCTCCACCAGCTGCTTTTGAGTTCCGGATGGATCTTTCTCTTCTTGCATATTGATTGTGGGCCATTTCTTCGATTGGGCGGGCTCGTTAATTTGATTGGGGTTCTTGGATTCGAATTTTGCAGGGTGCAGGTGTTGTCCTATACAATGTTGGCTTTGTTGGAGAGAGGGCATGAGGCGGTCTATGCCGCCGTCGAGCGGCCACTGCAGCTCTCACAGACAACCGCCTTCATGGAGGCCTGCTTTTTCTCCTTCGTTTTACTTAGTGGTGCACTATGATTCTTACTTTTTATTGCAGTAAAATTATAGATTTTAACGCAGCTATATAATTTGGTCAACCTCTTAAGGTGTAGTTTTGATCTACGTAAGTAGGATTATCATTCTGAATTGAGTATAAGTAGGATTATCATTCTGAATTGAGTAAAGTACATAAAAAATTGCCTTTTGTGATCCGAGAAAGGTAGTACAAATCAAACAAGCTGGCATGCGTGCTGACTGCAATGTTACCAAGGGTCGTAGCCTCGTAGGAGATACTGCAATGATTCAACTTCAGTGTTATATTTCTGCTGCTTTGTGCCAAATTCCTTTTTGTATCCTAGTTCAAGACTTAGCAGTTTTTTTTGTCTTTGCACATGGAGATTGTGTGGTACTAAACATTTTGTGTTTGCCTGGTGATGGTGTTGCTGGTAGCGCAGATTCTTCATTCAATTGTAGGTAAGAGTTTCTTCTTTCTCTTCCAGACTTCCAGTATTGTTGTTTTCACTATCCTTGTTAATCTTGAGAATTTGTACTGTGCCTGCCTGGGGTTTGTCTTGCGTGCAAATTCTATGGAAACTGACTTCCGTTCTGGAAAATCCCTCCAAAAGAAAGGGTGAAAGTGGATTGTACAAGAAAAAGAAGTTGGTTAAACTTAAATATGAAATGAACACAAAATAAATGTAATATGTAGATAACAAAACTTCAACACAAGTTACTGCATGCTGTTTCATTTTTAACCTTTTACTTCATAAAGAAGGGAGTAAAAAAGAGATTTCTGATTGAGCCTGAAAAGCTAATTGGCACCTAGCAGCTCTGCTTGGTTGTAAACATTAGTAGGAAACACTCTAGGCCTAAGGTGTGTCAGGTATTATGATACCCCTTCTTCCTTGTAGCCTCCTTTCCAGTCATATCAAAGCATTATGATACAAACAGCAGCCTAGATTTTGAACACATCAAAGACAAGTTTTAATTTTGAGAAATATCCTGTCAGATTCAATTATTTTCCAAAACAATATTGATTTCCTTCACTCTTTGGTTTCTGTTCATTTTATATCACTGTTGTGATATTCTGAATTGCTTGAAGGGTTCGTGAGGTCTCCAGTCTCCGCTACTCTTCCACAAATCAGTTCAATGTTGTATGGTACCTGGGGCATCTTGTGGAGCTTTCCTGAGGTACCATTGATTCATCACTAGCAAGTCCTGATCTTTTTCATATTAGACAGATTGTGAGCTTTAGAACAAGTTCTGGATGCGAAAGCACTTGCTAAAAAAGTAGATATTACGTGATGCTTCAACTGCTAAAACTAGATAATCAATCACTTTTGTTTCTGATCATGGAACAATTGTGGGTAAGCATTGTATAGACTAAAGCCTAGGCGCTCGGTGCCAGCCTGCCGCCGCGATTTGCCCCTAATCGGCAGGCTGGGTGGCGGAGCCGCCTCGGCAGTCCGAGGAGGAACCAGGCGGCATTGAGGTGGGCTGGTTCGATGTCACCGCCGCCGCTGTTTCCACATCGCCCGGGGAGGAGATGAGGCGGTGGCGGTGGGATGGGAGAGGGGAGAGAAGGAGATGAGGCGGCGGTGGTGGCGTGATGGGAGAGGGGAGAGAGAGCAGCTGAGAGGGAGACGGCGACAGTGGATGGCAGAGCGAGGAGGAGAAGCAACTCAGCAAGGGCAACAAAGTGATGGGTTGAACTTTTTTTCTTTCTTCTCTCCTTTTCTTCTCCCTTTCCTTCTCCTATCTCTCGCTCCCGACTACTGGTTCTGATCTGGCGCCTAGGTGGCTACCCTCCGCCTGCCTTCCACCTAGCGCCTAGGGTAACACCGCTAAAGTGGCATAACTGCATAAGTAATGGAGCGAGCCGATGCAAGAATTTCCTAATTCCCAATTTGCTGTATTATTCTAACTTCTAAGTAAACACTCAATTGGTTTCTCAACAATATTAATTTATCATTGTACACATTTGTCTTGCAGACGCATTCTCATCATCTTTTTACTTCCTTGGTCATAAGTTGGTCCATCACTGAGGTACATATTACTTCCTACAAATGCTCACCAAATTTCTCACTTGAAATATCATGAATTTAGAATACAGTTTTCAGTATAAAATGCTCAACAGTAATGCTTGCTTCGTAAAAATGACAGTAATTCTCGAAGTTCCTCAAAGTAAAACCTAAGTTTTGAAATTTCATGTGTTGAGCTTAATCAAACCAATATTTTGAAATTTTCTTCATTCCAGATCATAATCTTATGGAAAAATTACCGGTTCCTTGCAGATCATCAGATATTCTTTCTTTGGTATGAAGGAGGCATTTGGATTTGCACCTTCCTGGCTCCTATGGCTTAGGTTGGTACTGGTTCAAAAGAAATCTCACTATTTAGCACAAACTTCAAAAGAAATTTATTACCTTTTCAGTAAATTCTTAAAGTGGCCTGCATCATTGTTTTTGTACTGATTGTTTGCAGGTGCAGCACCTTTATGATATTCTATCCTGTTGGTATGGTTAGTGAGGTTGGCCTAATCTACGTTGCCCTGCCTTACATGAAGGTAACTCGAAAATTGAAGAAAGGAAGAGACTCCATGTTGTTCATTTGATAACAATCTTGTTTAACTGCTCTATTTTTTGGGGGTGACTAGTCAGGCATCTGAGAAGTACTGCCTTAGGATGCCCAATAAATGGAATTTTTCCTTCGACTACTTCTATGCATCAGCTCATACCATGGCTTTCTACATCCCAGGTACTCTCTCCTCGTAATTGTCCATCATTTAGTGATCAAAGTTATAACCATGTAGGATTTGACAAGATGCTGATTCGTTTCATTTGGATGGCTGCAGGAGGTCCGCACATGTTCCGTTATACGGTCGCTCAGCGGAAGAAGGCCTTCAAAAAGGCAAAAACTGCATAATACTGCTCAAGAGTAGAGAGCTTTCTAGAGTGTGTACTGTTAGGAATATAATATGTGTATGTATTGAAGAGGCCCAAAGGGCAATATATATAGGAGTGCAAAAAATATATGCCATATATAGATAAGACATATAAGAGTCCCTATTCTAACCCCTATTCTAACATATCTCTAACACCCCCTCAAATGTAAGACGTATGCAATAGCATTGCATTTGGAAAAGGTTGATACTAAAATATGAAAAAATTCAAAATCCGAGTCTTGATAATGTCGTCGTAACATGTAGCTCTTGGAAAATATGTCGACAAAAGATTTCCTCCCAACCGGTGTCGTGCGACAGTCCATAAAGCACAAGGTGCTGGAGCAAAGTCGATCGTAGCAACACAACGAAGAAGATGATGAAACCGATAAATATAGAGAAAGCTGTCAAGTCAAGTCGAATAGGAATAAATAGAAGCATGGTGACGCAGATCGTAGCCCAAGACGGCGGCGACGCAATGCACAAGAAGCGCAACGAATGCACAGTGCAAAAGAAGCGCAACGTAATGCACAAGAAGCGCAACAGAGGCGCAGTGCAGAAGAAGAGCGGCGCAATGCACAAGAAGTACAACGAAGACGCGGTGTAGAAGAAGCGCGGCGGCCTTGAATGCTTGGAGCGGCGGATCTGCAGCGGCTCGGAGAAAATAGCAGCGGGAGCGGCGGCTGCTGCCATACATAAGGCAATTCCTATGCTTCTATGACTGACAATAAATTTTGTGGACTCGCATGGCTTAGACGAACTCAAAAAATTAAGTGCTACGGACTTGGATGGATGCAATGGAAGCAACGACACAAAGCAGAAAAAAAAACTAAAGATAATTAGCAGTAAATAACAGCAGCACTGGAGCAGCAACCGACTCAATCTCCACTGACATCAGTAGCACGCAAAGCTGAGCGACATGCTTCTCAATGGCCTTGGTAGCCTCACAGAGCCCCTTCACAAGCCCATAATGAGCACCAGACTTTTTCATCACGAGCTGCAAAGCAATCATCAAGTCCATCGGCTTTCCAAGTTCTAGAACCGGGTAGGTGCCTCAACTGGGCTCTCCTCTGCCATCTCGTGCGCACCAAAAGACCGAGCCGGCAGCGAGTGGGAAGATCTGGAGCCTTGTGGGGTTGGAGAGCGGCGGCGTTCAGCGTGGTGTTAGATCCGCTGATCTTGGCGACGGAGAAGGGGAGCAGGTCGCTGGATCCGGACGAGCGCCCGGCGCCCGGCGAGCACACCTCCAAGACACTGCTCCAGCGTGGCGACCCCTCCGGCCCCAAGTCGCTGCGCAACGCGTGCGGGATCCGGTACCGAAAGAAGAGAAGGAGAGGGCACCGGTGGGGAAGAAGAGGCGGCGCCGAAGAGCGCTCCTTGGCCGACGGCGTGGGGCCCCTGGCGCACGCGAAGGAAGCCGCTGGTGGCGATGCTGGCGACGATGGAGTTCCAGGGGTCCTGCTGCTTCTTCTCGCGTGCCAAGATGAGGACGCACTTGAAGGAGCCATAGAGGCCGCTGCGAGCGGCCCACGTGGCGACGATGCGGGGCGCGTTGGTGCGGACGGCCTGGGTGGCGCCGCGGGGCGTGCTGTGGAGGCCCGTGAGGAAGTGGAGCCGAAACCAACATCGTGGAGGATGCCGTCCGGGTACGGAATCAGCGGCGACTTCAGCATGTCCTGGCGGCTGGCGGAGAGATATAGCACGGGGCGGTGGCCCCCTCCCGTCCAGCAGTCGAAGCAAAGGAGGGAGGCGGCGCCGAGCAGAGGACGGCGGTAGGTCCAGGCGGGGAGGCTGCGGTCGGGAGCTTCGGGCGCGCATCCGGCGGCGGGCTCAGAGACGAAGGAGGAGGTCGATGAGAGCGGCGTCGGCTTCGGTGAGAGCATCACGGAACTTGAGCGCCGGGCGGTAGCGATCTGCGGCGGCGGCTGGTTGAGCGGCACGGGGCTCTCCAGTCGCGGGCGTCTCTCTCCAGTCGCGGGCGGCGCCCAGAGGCGAGCGATGGCTCTCCCATCTGCTCAGTATCCTCCCGACGACGATCGAGCAAGGATGATTTGACCCGGGAGGCGAGCGAGTAGGGGCGCCACTGGGGACGTGCACGCGAGGGGAAGGCGTCGCCCGGCCGGCGACGAGCAGCCAAAGGAGGCCACCTCCGGGAGTGGAGATTGCTCCTCCCGGGGGCGGCGGCAGCGGAAGCTAGGCGGCGCGGCTACAGTAGACCGGTAAACCCTATCGCTTTGATACCATGTTAGGAATATAATATGTGTATGTATTGAAGAGGCCCAAAGGGCAATATATATAGGAGTGCAAGAGATATATGCCATATATAGATAAGGCATATAAAAGTCTCTATTCTAACTCCTATTGTAACATATCTCTAACATGTACTACCTAGTGTGACTTCTGAATGGGCTATTGGCTCACGTTTGCTACCATTTCTTGAACAATCAAGTATAGGTACAATGGGGAATAATTAGCTTCTCCATTGGTAAATGAAAATATACTGGATATTGATGCTTAAAAATTGAGTGATTTTTTTAATGTTGATGCTGTGCTTGTTATGAACCAAGAGGATGCTATCACCATTTACTTTTGGTCAATGTGTAGTGACAGTTCTCACCTCATCTGAAAAGGATCAGATGAAGTGGAAGGTAGATCAGTGAAAGGAGCCACTTGCATCTCTCCATCCTTGATTTGCCTTTTGCAGTTGGTATGCTATGCCTTTCTCTCTCTTTTCCCCGTCCATCCATCCATCCCTTGCTGAAAAGTTCTCTAGTGATGCTTCTCCCTCTTTTTCGCCTGGTGTACTTTTCTCCAATTATGTGTAGCCTTTCCAGATTGCCCTCGCCATCCAGTGGCAACATTTCATACTTTTTCAACTGGCAGTACGTGTGCATCGTCCTAACAACTGCCACCCATCTTTTGTTTTGTTTACACTTCCGAGTGTGCCATGTTGGCTTGTGAATGATCAAGAGCTCTTGGTATAGCACTTATTTTTTCCGTAGTGTTCGAAATTAGGGGGAAAAAATTATATCACCGTAAAATTCTAGATCCCTGATCTGTCATTACAAAATGATATCTACCTTCTATGCCATTACATTTCACAAATACTATCATTTTTGTCACTGTCGTCAATTCCGTTAGATTTTTCCGTCAATTTTTTCTTTCTAAATTGCCTAAATTACCCTCGTCTTCTTCCTTCTCCCTCCTCTATCTGATTTTTTATTTAATCCTTTATTTAATAATATTTTAAAATTAACCCATCGCTAACTTTCTTTTCAAATCTGATTCTTTTGGTCACGCCATGATCCGTGGTGTGACCAAACAGTACTATTACGTGGCGTCATAATACTGTTTGGTCACGCCACGAGTCATGGGGTAACCAAAGGGGTCAGATTTGAAAAGAAAGTTAGTGAGGAGTTAACTTTAAAACATTATTAAATAAAAGATTAAATAAAAAATCCCTCTATCTCTCCCTCCTTCCTCCGGCTGCCTCCCTTCCTCAGCTGCCTCTCTCCCCCAATCGCCTCCTTCTGGTAGGATGTGCCAGCCTCCACCAGCATCGGCATGCCGTCCTCCTGCACCGCCGTCGTGCGCCCCTCCACGGTGCCTACCAGCGCGTGCAACATGTACGCCGTCTTGTCCACCATCCCGGACTCCGGGTCTGCCATCAGGTCCAGAAACACGCGCATGGTGCCTCCTCCAACGCATGGGGCCGGTTCTCCTGCGCGCCATTGCAGAGCGCGTACAGGGCCATCATCGCGTCCTTCTTTTCCCACACGTCGTTGGACTCTAGGAGGGAGACCAGCACCCGCACGGTGCCTGCACGGCCGATTACCGCCGCCACCACGCCATCGAGCTGGGCCAGGCGAAGCAGCGCACACGCAGCGTTCTCCCGCACCATCGGGAACGCGACCGACTTGAATGTGTGCACAAGAGAGCCAACCGCGCCGGCACCCACAATGGCCGCCTTATTCTCCTCGTAGAGCGAAAGGTTGAGCATCGTAATGACATCGTGCTCCTGGAGCAACAATGCCTCCCATCTCTTTCTCTCTCTGTTTCTCTCCCACACCTCTGTCCCAATTGAGAAGAAGACGACAAGGGCAAAATGGTATTTGCACGTCTCTTCACGGCTTGACTAGTCAACGATAGTATAAAAGAGTATAGTTTGTAATGTCAGGTAAGGGAGATGCCATTTTGTAATAACAGATTAGTGATTCAAAAACTTTACAGTAGCATAAAAAAATCAGTTGAAATTACAATGGCACCAGGGCGAGGATGAGGATCCGCTGCGGTCATCAATTTTTACGCATGTGTTTTAACCGCTTGATCAACGTTCAAATCTAGATCAACAACTCGGAGCGCATACAAGAATACGAAATGTGCGTGAAATAACAGGAGGGCGTACAGGAACATTCAAACCTTGCAACCTTGGCCTTTGCGAACAAGTCGTAGGATGGCTTGGCTGTTTGGCATTTCATCGCAATTTCCTAGTGCATGTTCCTCGTAATAATCTTCCTTCTGGATGTTGAAAACGTTGCTGCAAACGGCATTTTGGAAACTTAAATGTTGGTGCATTATTATGAGTTCCATTTGATTGTTAGAGACAATCATAAACCAATATCGATCAACAAATTTTACGCCGTAGGGTTAATTATAAAACTACGTAAATAATGCAATACTATAAAACTATGTAAATAATGCAATATCATAGAAGATTCTAGGATCAAGATCGGCCACTACAGTAAGCTAGCAGTTATAGCAAAAAAAAAAAGAAGAAGAAGAAGAAGAGAGACTAGTAAAGCTTGAATCTCTAAGTCCCCCCTAAATTATCAAGAAATAGGCTTCGATTTATCCAATCAAATTCAAAAGAAGGTAAGTAAGATTCAAGACTAATCGAAAGTATCTCAGAGAAGCTGATTAGGGGACACGGTTGCAGGTTGCGACCCGCAACGACATGAGATCCGAACCAGTCGAGACCCCGACCCCTATTTTTCTTTGGACCCGTGTCCTTTCTTCTCCGCCCCTCCGCCCTCTCGTCTCTCGTCTCCTTTCTTCTCCTCCCCTCTCCCCTTCTCCTCCGCGTCTCCGGCGAGAGCTCAGGCGAAGTCTACAGAACCTTCAGGAGAGCTCCTCCCCGGGGAACAAGTGATTTCTAGAAGGTTCCTTCTCCCCCAAGGTTAGATCAGATCATCAGAGCTATGGCTTCTCTTCTTTCCTCCCTCTACCTTTTCTTATTCTTCTTTTCGTTATGTCTTCTTTTCTACCTTTCGGTGACAATTCTTGGGTGATTAGTGGGATTCTCAAGGTGTACTTCGGCATGATTGAGTAAAAATTGTTACTTTGGGTGAAATTTAGAAAAAAATATCGAGATATTGAGGGGGGAAATCGAGTTTCTTTCAATAAAAAGAGGCCCTTTTTTACTTGTTCGTGGTAAAGATTTTGATTTGTATGCAGCTATTAGTGTTAATTTAACCTGAATAAACAGTAACTTGCCTTTTCTGTCCGTTTCTAGGTTTACGAAGTCGGATTGGCCTCAAAGATCTCAATTTTATTCCCAAGGAAGGATTTCTCACCACAAAGCTTGATCTGTTGATTGGTGGTAGAAAGTTTCATCTTTTATGGGGCAAGGCCGTGGGAAACCCTTGCAGCTCCCATGGAGTTCTTATGCCCTGATTGGGACATCAGGGGAGGAGAGGCAGTAGGAGACAACAGGAAGAAGAGATTGAAGAGTAGGCAATAATAGGAAGGACGAAGGATAAGGAGAGGAGGGAGCTCTCGATGGGAGAGCCCCTCCTCACCTCCCTCTCCATGGAGAACAGCAACAACCACCCCTGCACCCTCCTCTCCATGGACCCTGCAGGGTCACACCCGGCCTCCGGTGAGTCCTCCGGCGGCGGCGGTGACAGGGAACTCTTTATTATTCCGCGGCATGAATCTGCGCACCCAGGCCCGCCAGACATTAACCTCCCGCTCTCCGCAGACCCCTCCCCACCACCTCCGTCGTGGAACCTCGACCCATTCGACATGCTTGATGTCGGTCTTGGCACACAGACCTATGAGTCTGAGGTTGCGCTTACACTTCCAAAATCGACTGGCAATGGGAGTGCTGCGGTTGGTGTTGGCGCGAGGAAATGTGCTAAGAGGGGGGACAGCATTTGGGGGCATGGTTCTTCTTCAACCACTACTTCAAGCCCGCGCTTGTGGAGAAACCAAAGGGGAAGGTTACGCGGGACGCATCTGGGAGCATCACGGGCTTCGACAAGTCTGACCTCCGCCTTGATGTCTTCCTGGTGCAGCATGACATGGAGAACATGTACATGTGGGTTTTTAAGGAACGGCCTGACAATGCCCTTGGGAAGATGCAGCTCGGAGCTTCATGAATGGGCATTCCAAGCATGGGGAGCCATCTTTTCCATTCAGCGCGGACAAGGGCTTTGCAAGGTCACACCGCATGCAGCGAAAGCATTACCGTGGTCTGTCCAACCCACAGTGCCTTCATGGGATTGAGATTGTGAACTCACCAAATTTATCAGCAGTTCCTGAGGCTGACTTGAAGAGGTTGGCTGAACTTACAGGCAGGGAACTTAATTTCTCAATACCGCCCGAAGCCAGTGACTTTGAGTCATGGAGGAATCTTCCAAGCACTGATTTTGAACTTGATAGGCCACATCCACCGTCATCAAAGAGTGTCGCACATGGCTCTCATAATCATAGAAAGGCACTGAATGGTTCAGGTCTTAACCTGTCTACACCACCGTCGTCAGATGATGGGATGGACCTTTCACCAAAATGCCCCAAACGCCGCAAGGACTTCTTTGGCCATGGTACAGAAGAGGATTGTGCAATGGCAAATAATTCCTGTTCGATAGAGAGCAAGAGATAGAAGTCCACACTGGTGAGCCATCATGGATGCACGATTTCACTGGTGTGGCAAAACATGCAAGCGGGCCTGTTACTGCTGCCAAGACAATATATGAGGATGATGAAGGCTACTTAATCATGGTGAGCACGCTCTTCTCTGATCCACACAGCGTCAAGGTTTCTTGGAGGAACACGCTGACACATGGCATCGTGAAGATATCATGTGTAAGCACTGCTCGCATGCCCTTCGTAAAGAGGCATGACAGAACATTCAAGTTGACCGACCCTTCCCCTGAGCACTGCCCTCCCGGCGAGTTCGTGAGAGAGATACCTTTGGCTACAAGGATTCCAGAAGATGCAAAGCTCGAGGCGTATTATGACGAGACTGGTACTGGACTGGAAATCATGGTCCCGAAGCACCGGGATGGACCAGAGGAGCACGAAGTCCAGGTTTGCATGAGGCCCCCACACCTTGGTGACAGTGATCTTCTTTTATCATAGAACAGAAAACAGTTAGTCTTTAGATCTTCCGGTGTCATGACATGAGATACTGGAATATAACAGGTCATGCCATGGATCAGTGGAAATTTCAATCTTTTGCCACTAAACATTAGTTGAATTTGTTTTCTCCGTAGTGTTGGTGATTTAGGCAAAAAGTTACCTCCTTTGTTAATTCTCCTCTGTACTTTTACACAAGTACATCACATCACTATATTGGTGATCTCCTTGACTATTTCATTCTACCATGAAACATGGCAAGTTAATATTCTGTATATATTCTCATGATCAGGTTCGTAATAACGTCGACAGCTACATATGACCAGAGGTTCAGAACTGTATTGTCTTTTTCGCGATTGTTTGTAATCATTGTCTTAACCATTTTAGTGAACTTGTATATTGTACTATGACCTGGATCGCTTTCCGCTTAATCAAAACTAGATGTGGTTGCTGTTTTCATTTCATGATGGATATGCTCATATGTGCATGCATTCTGTTGGCTGAATTTGTTCTCGCGGTCTGGTTAGTGTGCCGGTACCGAACTGCTGATGAACTGATGATCAAATTCTGTTTTTACAACAGTAAATATCATCATTTCGTGTTCAGTCTAACCTGCAATGTTTGCTCATCCTTAATGTTGTGATGCACTGCTTCACCTGCGCAGTAACAAAGATCTTTACTTACATCCTGAAAACCAGCCAGGATCTTTATGGCTTGCATGTGGCCAGCAATGAGCCATGTTCCCGTGGCCTGCTTCTCACGAGCTTTGTATAGCCATGGTGAAAGGAACATCGAATATGCTTTGTAACTGATGGTTCTTTGTGGTCAGGAGCAGACGCAGGCTGCAGCAGCGACTGGAGAGCCGACTGGCCTCTGGAGACCTGGAAACGGGTTGGTTTATACTTGCAGCAGCCGGAAGCGGTTTCCGGCCGGTTTTAATTACATTTCTTTTTCATCAGTTTACCAAGAAGAGCAGCCGGTGTCGGTTTCCGCCCGGTTATAGTTACATTTTCTTTTTCATCATCTTTGCCAGAGAGAGGACGATGGAAGCTCAATCAGCACAATTACCAGAAGTGAGCTTTTGTTCGTCGTTTACACACCCAGCTACACAACGAGGTAGTCTGATGATCTGCAAACCATCCGTCCGTCCGTCGGACCATCAGACCACTTATTTATGGCCACGCAATTAGCATTGTACGGTCCTAAGACCAAGCCGTCTGAACATCGACGATGATGTAAACCGGTTGGCTTTTCCATTCTGAATAATTATGCAAACACTGGTTCTTTCTGCACACACACTTCCAATAGGACGCTCGTTTCGTATTGCCGTACTCTTCAACTTCTAATATACCACTTAAATAAAGATATTATACTTTTTTATCACTTTTAGTATATTTAAACATCAATTATAAGATACTTCAATGTGACTTGATTGAAAAAATTTCATCGAAGTCCTTTATTTTTGTTATATACCTTTTTCATATATAAAAGAAGTATATACACAAATTTTGCTATAAAAAGTGGATTTTAATGAATTTTTTTTTATGAAACTCACTTTGGAGTATCTTATAATCATTATTGGAGTATGCTTAAATAGATAAAGAGATATCATCATACGATTTAAATAGTATATGAGAAGTGAGAGTACAAATAGATAAAGAGGTATCATCATACGATTTAAATAGTATATGAGAAGTGAGAGTACGTACTCCCAATAGTACCATACCATTTTTCTACACACTCCATCTGTTCAAAATTGTATGCCATTTTGGACATCGGTATGGTCTTCAATATCCAATTTGACTATTACTTTTCATACGATTATGTTAATAAAAGTTGACAAAATTATTATATTATAAAAATATTTATCATGACAAATCTAATGATGTTATTATCTCGTGACCAATCTAAATAGTGTTTCATATATTATTACTCAAAGTGAGAGAGTTTGGCTGCACGTTTCCTAAAACATTATACATTTCTTAGTTATATACTGTAGAAGGGAGCCGCTTCAGATGCTGCTGCTGCTGAACAAGTGGGTTCTTAAGCACGCCGAGCATTTAGATACGAAGCCGTTAATCCATCAACATCTCTTTCTGAAAGAAGATAGGGGATTGTGCTATTAGCAGCAAGCCAGTGAGCATCTTGGTCCATGTAAAATGGAGGAAAAAAAATCTTTTTAAAATCTTATCAACCACCAATATAAGCTTTCTGATCTGTGTTCCAAGAACAGATTCAGAAAAATGACGCGCTGCTTCAGTGCTTTGTTAAGGGATCTTTATAACTTGACTGATGCGGCTGCGGCTGCGGCTGCGGCTAGCTTGTGGTAGTTCGGCGGCAAAAACACAAATGCCCCTCTACTCATCATCAACTACCGCAAGATTCCATGGTCTCGGAAAGAAAAACTACTGCAAGATTCCGTAACATAACCGGGAATACATGTCATTTTCGGAATATCCAAGTCCTAGTTGTACAATCCTCATTAAAGTACTGTGCAATCCCCTTCATACTTTCCACATTCTAAAAATTCCACCGAACTAGTGAATGAGTGGGCGTGCCATGATTTCTTAGTCAAATGTTTGCTTCGTTGTTATAACATCACGTTTTTCTTACCTTTATAATTAGACCTGTTCAAAGGCCGGACTTAGGGCTGGGTCTAGAAAAGCCTAGCCTTGAATGGTCCGGTCCGTTCGAAAACTGTGTTTTTAGTAAAATAATATTATTTTTTATTTTTGAAATAAAAATAATAATTACTTTATTTAGAGAATAAAGATAGTTATTATTATTTTTAATGCCATTGTCGACCTTTTTCGTGCCTTCGCGTCGAAAATTAAGGTCTGAGTCTAGAAAATTCAGGTCAGGTCGAGCCGTCGATGAACAGGTCTATTTATAACGCATGTGTTATGTACCTCTTTAACCGGTAGAAGCCAATATGACCGTCATACAAAATTGGCTATAAACCGGTCTAAAATATTGGCTATAAACCTAAACCAAACGTGCCAAAAACTGAGTCTGGAGTGAGGAGGACTAGGGATGGGCTGATGGCAATCGGGTGCGGCGGGCACGAGTAGTGCTCACCAATACCCATGCCTGCGACGCTGATTTTCTCCCACGGGCATGCCCACGAAGGAAGACGAACGAAGAACCTCGCCCATGCCCGTCGCCCGTGGACATGCCCGTGTACCCGCCATAGCATAGTTCAAAACTTCAAATGGTCTGTGACTGTGAGACTGTGATATGCAAATTCAACAACTAATCAAGTTCACCAATCATCACACATCAAAGTTCAACAACTAATCAAGTTCAACACATCAAGTCCAACAAACAAAATGAAAAAACAAACTAAAATGAAAATATGAGAGTAGAACACAAATCAAAAGTGCCCCTGAAAGGCATATAGCGATTTTAGGCTTTTGAGTCATTCTACAACAGAAAGGCATATAAAACTAAACTTCAGCGTGAGCTAAAAACTCTACTCCTAGCTAATTGGCAGAAGCATAAAACCGCTGTCGAGTTCTCTAAACCTATCAGAAGTTCAGAACAAAATGAATCATCAGCCAATCCTCATGCTATCGAATATGGGACGAGTTGTGATGCTTTTGAAGAGGTGAATTGCGAATAATGTCGTCGGAGTATTTCTCTGTCTTCCTTTGCTATCCCTGACGTCTCTGCATCCACATTTGGGAATATCAAATGATCATCTGCTGTAGTCATAGACAAAACAACGATGTAGTTAGACACAACGTGCTACAAACAATTATAACAACAAAGCAAGTAGTCTAATAACCTAAATTTCACACTTTAGTAAAACAGCAAAAAAGAAGGCTATCTACAACAAGTTTCATGCACAAGCAGTAATGCTACAAGTAAAAATACTACACATATGCTATATTTCACATTTTAAGTAACCATTCTTGAACTGAATTTAGCTTCCATTATATATGCCATATACCATAAAGGTTTGAACTAGTATCATACCATCTATTTTAGGTGATCACAACTTTCTTCAGATACCAGAAGCCAAAGAAACATATCATTCAGTTACTTCTGTTTATCTAACAATCAAACATAGTACTGCTTTCTCAATGCACTTAACTCTAAACTAAAGAAACAAAAAAGACTGGTAAATGACACTTTGCACATAGTATGAGTGTAGAACACAAATCAAAAGTAACATGAAGATGAGGATGAGGATGAGAAGGGCCAACCGAGGGCGTGAGGAGGCCAGGCGTGCGGCGGCCGGGCTTTGAGGAGGGGGCGGTAGTTGGGTGTGAGGAGGCCAGGCGTGCGGCGGCCGAGTGTTGAGGAGGGGGCAATGCATGGCCGGGGCGGGAGGAGGCCGGGTGTTGAGGGGTGACCGAGTGAGGAGAGGGGCGATTGGATCTGGATCTGGCCATGAGGAGAGGGGCCTGAGGAGTGACCGAGTGAGGAGGGGGCGGTGCGGCCGGGTGTGAGGAGGGGGCGGTGCTGCTGGGTGGGAGGACTGGGGTGGCGGGCAGGCGTGACCACGAGAGGACCAGAGGAGTGGGCGGGCGATGATTGGATCTGGATCTAGCCATGAGGAGAGGGGGCGTGAGGAGTGACCGAGTGAGGAGGGGGCAGCGGTTGGGCGTGAGGAGGGAGATCCGGGGGCGGCGGCCAGGCGTGAGGAGGGGACGACCGTGTGTGAGGAAGGCAACGACATGCGTGACCATGTGAGGAGGGCAGCGGTCGGGCGTGCGGGAAGGGATTTGGATTATGGAGGATAGGATTGGGGAGGATTGGAGAGGGGGTGGCCGGTGCATGAGGACTGAGTCTATAGTATGGACTTTGGGTTTTTGGTGCACTAGCAGCTGCACTAGTGTGGTGAGTAGTATATGCATGCAGAAATATGAAGTATCTTGAGGCCCACTTGTTAGTACATTATCATAGGTAATCGGGCGAAACCTCACCCATACTCATGTTCGTTTACCCACTGAGTAGAGATTTGTGCCAACGAATGTACCTGTGAACAGAAAAATAAAAATAAATGCTATCTCTATTAGCATTTCTACCAACGGGTAATCTTGTAAATGGACGAAACTACCATCCCTGACGAGGAATCGAGAGTTGAGAGTGATAAGCTTACTACTCACTAGTCCAAATTTCTGAAGATTTCTCGTACGCCGAGTCCACAAGCGCCGAATAGGATAAAGCATCCCCCACCGCTCCAACGACTCCCTCCTCTTCTTCGTTTTCCACTCCCTCCTCTCCTCCACTTCTCGCTTCCACCGCCGTTTGCTGCTCCCCCGCCTCCTCCCCGGGCTCCCGCTCTGTGCATGAAACCCTAACCCTAAGCCCTCGCCAGAAAACCCTCCCTCCTCCGCGCGCGATGGCCAAGGCGCTCCTCTCCTCGTCGCTGCTCCCCTCGCTGCCCCGCGCCGGGAGCGCCGCGAGGCCGCCGCCGCCGCAGCTCCCGTTGCTGCGCTGCGGCCGCCGCGCCGCGGCGGTGTACAGGGTCAAGGCGAGCCTGCACGGGCTGGAGTCCATGGGGGGCCTCCACGCGGCACTGGAGCGCGCCGAGGCCGCGCTCTACACTCTCGCGGACGCCGCGGTTGTCGCGGCGGACGCGGCGTCCGGGGGAGGGGACGTGGAGCAGGCGGCGGCCTCGGCGGTAGGGAAGAACGGAGGATGGTTCGGGTTCATCTCCGAGGCCATGGAGGTCGTGCTCAAGGTAAGCGCATGCCCTGGAGTTTGAAGAAGGTGTAAAGGAAATTAAGGTTTCTCCTTGGTTGGTTAATGGATATAGTGGACTTAGTTTGACTCTAGTTTGGGTAGAATCGAAAGGGGAATTATGTTATGGAAGCTCCTGGAGAGGCGAGGGATGGGGATGCATGCACTTGTCACGCTTCGATGCTCTGGTGCTCTGAAATTTGCTAGAACATTGAACAATCGGAAACGTTGCTCCTTTACTAATTTATCGTCTTCTGTTACTCAACTTGAGTGCTTAGGCATGGAGCTTTGCTGGCTGTAATGGGAAGTGCTACAATTTGGAAGTTGTAGGATTTTATTCAGTGGTTAAGAACATAACATTCAACAGCTTTGGAGTGCTGATACTATCTGAGCTTCACCATACAGGTGCTCAAGGATGGCCTGTCAGCAGTTCATGTGCCATACGCTTATGGGTTCGCAATCATTCTGCTCACCGTCATTGTGAAGGTTGCAACGTTACCTTTAACAAAAAAGCAGGTGAATGTTCTAACCTGATCTGAATTAAACTGATCGATGAGCATCTAATGCCTGTTTATGAATTTGGTGGATTGACAACTGTTCTGCGTATCTACTTTTAGGTTGAATCGACTCTGGCAATGCAGAATTTACAGCCACAGATCAAGGCAATTCAACAGAGATATGCAGGCAATCAGGTTTGTCTGAAACTTCATCCATTGATATACAATGGGAAAGTCTTTGGTTCAGTTCCAGACATATGTTTGCATATTGCCACGACCATGATAGAATTATGCTCCTCAAAATTAGGTTATCTGTACTTTATCTTTTCAAGCATGTTTCTTTGTGCATTTCTGATCACTCACTTCTACATAACTCTTATTAGGAAAGAATACAGCTTGAGACTGCTCGGTTATACAGGCAAGCTGGAGTCAACCCTCTAGCAGGTTGCTTAATTTCCTCTTCGTAAACCAAGTTACTTCGATAGTGAAATGACTCCTCTAGTCCATTGCATCTTTTTTTTTCTTATTGGTTTCTGAAAGACAATTATTCGTGTTAGTTTATCATGTTTTGTATTTTCTGATAGAATACCATTATTGCTGTCACTAGGTTGGAAAACCAGTCATCTTTCCACTGTGATTGCTTTTATGATGTAGTGTCTTGATCTTAATGGTTTCTCTGCCAGGATGTTTTCCGACATTGGCAACAATACCTGTTTGGATTGGTCTTTATCAAGCCCTTTCAAATGTAGCAAATGAGGTATGACAAGTCCTACTTCTTGAAGTTCTCTTCATTGAGAGGCTTTTGGACTAAGTGACTTCTATGACATGAAGGGGTTGTTGACAGAAGGATTTTTTTGGATTCCATCTTTGGGAGGCCCTACAACAATTGCTGCTCGGCAAAGTGGTGCTGGCATTTCTTGGCTCATCCCTTTTGTGGTAATAAAATCGATCGCTTATTAACATATATCAATCATTTCTGTTAGAGATATATTAGAGATAGGATCTGTCTTTTGTATTTCCTTATCTGTATAGGGTATATCCCTTTGTACCCTATATATATTTGCCATTAGGCCTCTTCAATATACACATAATATTCATAACATAGTGTCAGAGCAAGGGTTAGGATTTTACCTGTGACCAGCCGCCTCCGCCTCCGCCTCCTAGCCGCCACTCGTCTTCCGCTGCTTGCTGCCCTCGGGAGGAGCTTCTTCGCTCCCGGGGGTGGCCTGCTCGACTACGCCTCGCTGCGGGTCTCGCACGGCCGACGCTACGGCCTACCTCGACCCACTCTACCTTGATAGCCGCGACACCTCGCTCTCCTGGATCGGGCCGCCGCCTCTAGCTCTGCTTCAACGCGAGGAGGAAGACCACCAGGATTTCCCCTGACTCGGATCCACGCCAGGCGGCCTCCTCGTTGCTGCTCCTCTGCAAGGCCGTCGCCTAGAGGCTACGTCGGTCGCCGCCTGGAGCATCTCCCCTGAGCCGCCTGGAGCACCTCCCTCGCGCCGCCTGGATGGTTAACGGGCTCGGCCTGACGTCGCGCCTCCCGATCCTCGCCTCAGCTAAGCGCCGCTCTCTGTGGACGTGCGCAGCGTTCGTCGAGGCCTACCTCGACCCACCGCTTCGGATCCATCTGGTGCGCCGTCTCTGCCTTGACGTCGCCCCTAGACCGGGTCCTCTCCCGCCGCCTCTAGGCCCTCCTCCGCGCCTCTGCTCCATGCGTGTGGCCTTCTTCGGCTCGCTAGTGCTCGTGGACGACCTGGCCGTGCGGTAGTCCACTCGGTCTTCTTTGCCCCCCAATTCAGTGGCTTTAACCAACAAGATTCACAACATCTTCTTGCTTTCCTATTGGATGGACTACATGAAGATTTGAATCGTGTCAAATGGGCGTTGGCGTTGGTGGGGATTTTGGAGGCTTTAGCTGCTGTGCTGTTGTTGGTGGAGAGTGTCGGTGGAGAGGAGGCTTTAGCTGGACTTGGCTGCTGGTCTGGTCTAATCTGCTTGCTATTGATTGGAGGAGAGATGTGATTGCTTCCTGCTGGTAGTATTTGTTGCTGTAAAGACCCTGAAGCCCAGCTTTCGCATAGCAACTTGGAACAGGCGTGCCATCTAAAGCACTCTAGGCCCAGGTTCGCAGCCGTACGACAACGTCCGACGGTTTGCTGCTGCTAGTTTTGCTAGTATCTACTGCTAGCTATTCTCTGTATCATTTTCTTCCGTTACGTTCATCCAAGTCCGTACCACTCTATCTTTGAGTTTGTCTAAGCCATGCGAGTCCACAAATTTATCGTCAGTTATAGAAGTATAGGAATTCTCTTTTGCATGGCAGCAGCCGCTGCTCTTTTCTTTAAGCTGTTGTAGATCCGCCGCCCAGGCTTTTAAAGCCGCCGCGCTTCTCCCGCACTGTGTCTTCGTTGTGCTTCT
This sequence comes from Hsuehochloa calcarea, assembly GCA_036346395.1. Taxonomy (NCBI): domain Eukaryota; kingdom Viridiplantae; phylum Streptophyta; class Magnoliopsida; order Poales; family Poaceae; genus Hsuehochloa; species Hsuehochloa calcarea. Next base: position 80,198,921 of record CM070593.1, on the reverse strand, counting down.
CGTGCATTGCGCTTCTTCGCACTGCGCTTTTGTTGCGCTTCTTGTGCATTGCGTCGCTCTTCTTTTGCATTGTGCCTTCGTTGCGCTTTTTGTGCACTGCACTGCCGCCGTCTTGAGCTACGATCTGCGCCTCCATGCTTTTATTTATTCATATCCGGCTTAACTTGACAACTTTCTCTATATTTGCCGGTTTCATCATCTTCTTCGTCGTGTTGATGCGGTCAACTTTGCTTCCGCACTTTGTGCTTTATGGGCTGTCGTATGACCCCGGATCGGAGAAGATCTTTTATCGACATTTTCCAAGAGTTGCATGCTACGACGACATTATCAAGACTCGAACTTTGGATTTTCCCTAGTATAGTGTCAACCCTTTCCAAATGCAATGCTATTGCATATGCCTTGCATTTGAGGGGGTTGTTAGAGATATATTAGAGATAGAATCTTTCTTTTGTATTTCCTTATCTGTATAGGGTATATCCCTTTGTACCCTATATATATTGCCCATTATGTCTCTTCAACACACACACAATATTCATAACAATTTCATTACTGGCTCTGGGAAAAGTGGTCTATTACACTTGAGCGACTGTCATTGCATTTTTGTTCATTCTTTGAATGCTAGCGATATGATGTTGCAACATTGTAGTCAAGTTAGACCAGTGGCATGTTTCTGCCCAATAGCCACTTAGGCAGCACATTCAATAGCACTCAAGCAACAAGAAGCTTTGCTATGTGCAATTTAATTTTCTTTACTTCTTTAGCACCATGGCTGAAGAAATTGGTCATGTAGCATACTAGCATAGCTACCATGTTTAAATGATGTGGCATGCCATTTTATCAACATATTCTTGTCATGTGTCATGTAGCATACTAGCATAGCTACCATGTTTAAATGATGTGGCATGCCATTTTATCAACATATTCTTGTAGAAAAGTGATAATACAATAGTCTATATGCTCGCATGATTGAGATATGCTAAGTTGCTAACATTTGTACTAACATTTTAAATGATTGTGCAGGATGGTCATCCTCCATTAGGCTGGCATGACACGATAGCTTATCTCGTATTGCCTGTGCTACTTGTTGTTTCTCAGTATGTTTCTATGGAGATCATGAAGCCACCCCAGGTGAATGTTGCACTGTATGCTTCATCTGTTATAGCGCCATAATACAAGCTATCAATGGTTTAACTTTGCTCCTGTGATCTGCTGTAGACTGATGATCCATCACAGAAGAACACACTGCTTATTTTGAAATTTCTTCCGTTTATGATTGGATGGTTCTCTTTGTCAGTGCCATCAGGATTGTCCATTTATTGGTATGTGCATTTGCTATGCAATTAGTTCTATGAATGTGCTCAGATATGTTCTGTGCTGTAGTGATATATGCCTCGTAGAGATTGTATGACTCCTCCCTGCTCAATGAATTCTTTCGATTTATCCAATCACAATCTGTGTATTAACTCCATGGTTGCCAATTTGTCATTAGGTTTACAAACAATATCCTCAGTACAGCCCAGCAGGTATGGTTACGTAAATTGGGTGGAGCAAAGCCTGTTGTAAGCGATGGAGGTAGTGGAATAATAACTGCAGGACGAGCAAAGCGTTCAAGTGCTCAACCAGCCCAGCCTGGTGAAAGGTGCCTTCGAACTTCATATAATATTTGCCCTCTATTATGTTCTGGCTCATATTTGTACAAACAATATTTCAAGCAGATTTAGGCAGCTAAAAGAAGAGGGGAGCAAGAAAAAACTCAGCAAAGCTCTTGCTGCAGGAGATTCAAAAGTTTCAGCGTCAACATCAGAGGATGAAGAATCAGATGATGAGACTGCAGAAGAGGTACTTCTTTTTACCCTTCATTCTCGTACTTGCTGGAGCATTGTGAAGTAGACAACCGGAGCTCATCATATTTATAAAATCCTCTTTCCCCAAATAGTACATGAGAATATGAAATTCATCTTCAATTACTGATGTAAAGTTGACAACAGGGAGGACCTGTAGAGGAAACACACAATTCCGGTAGCAACAAGATACTTCCAAGTTACTCTGGAAAGAAGGGCAAAAGATCAAAAAGGAAACGCACGGTGCAGTAATGTGACAGAGCCTAATTGGATTTCATTTTTGTCAGACATGCTGGTACCTCTTCATAATGAAGCATGCAAAGTTGTTTTTATTTTTGCAGTTCATTCTTTTAAAATGAAAAAAAAATGTTGATGGCAATTCTTGCTTTTCTCCAATTTATCTTACCTGTTTGATGATGAATAAATGTTAATGGCCTGTCCAATAATTATTTACAATTACAGGTTAATTCAGTTGACCAGTAAGGTACCGTAGTTGATCTCGGGTACAATTTTGATGGTCTCTTGGGAGGTCCGGTCGTCAGACAGAAAAAAATTCCAGTGTTACAGGTATTTGCTAGCAAACTGTAAAATGAAATAGTTGGTTCAGTACATTACAATAGGTTTGAGAGGGTAACGGGTCAGGCCGGGCTTGAGTATTTGTTCCAGCAGAGGAGAGGATCTTTAGGAGAGGTAGATAAATTATTCATGTGCTGTTCTGTAAGAATGATTGTAAAATCGGGCAGGAATTGCATATTACATACTATATGTATTCTTTTTCCTCTTTGTAACCTGATAACATTGTGTGGGGAGGAGTATATTGCAGAAGTTGAAAACCATCCAGTCATACAAATATCAGTTTGATAGCACTGTTGACATTGGTTCGTCAGAAGTGTAAAGAGATGATCTCATGAACAATGGTTATGTGATTCTGTGACAATGCCTGAGACAAGTTCACTGGCTGCGACCAGCAACAACATATGTTTGATTCTTATGATGCCCTTGGACTTGCCTTGAATAGAAAGGCTGTGGGTCCGTGGGTGCTTAGTTTGGTTGGAGGCAACGACATGTCAACATTTGGTGTGCTCAACTGTAGCTCTACACTCCCACAATTATTGCCTCTGGAAAAACTTGCTTTAGTACCACCCCAGTACTGGCCTAGTGGACCGGATGGCGACGTTGTGGGTCCACTCGTCCAACCACTAGTGAACATTTTATTTGCATTTAGTTTTTTTTAATGAAATAGCAAATATAATACCTCACCATTCGAAATGATAAAAATAACACCGCGATAGGTAAGATAGATTATATGTGTTCCACGCCGCACTCTTAGTTTGCGAAACACACCTATCATGCTCAAGTCCGCAAAAACCCAACCATCCACAAAAACCCAACCATCGCGCTCTTAATCCATGGAAACTCACCTACCATGCTTTCAGTTCGTGGTAGGAACCGTTGTAGCCATTCCTACCGCGGATTGGAAGCGTAGTAGTGGGGTTTTGCGGATCAGGAGCGCGGTAGGTGGGTTTTGTGGACTGGTAGCGCGATACGTGACTGCCGCAGTGCTATTTTTGTAATTTTATATGAGGTAGGGCTACTTTTACTATTATAAATAAAAAATATGTCAATTTAGCCAAAGAGTAACATTTTTTCCTTTTTTTTTAGAGATCTTGATAAACAATTTTGATACGAATCCTATGCATTGTGTGTTTAGTTTAGTTTTTTAAAAAAAGATATGGTATTGGGTACATGGGATGAGGGTCTTTGATTTCAATTCCCCTATCTGAGCTGGGCCAGTCATTATCTATAGGTTTCCTTACGGTTAACTGACTCAGTCCACGGGAACCAGCCTTTTGTCAAAGTAATAAATAAAATGAATCTCCTAACTCGGTAGCCTATGAGGTTCCAATGGTTAGTTTTGGATTTTTTTCCAGGTTCAGGCAAGAAAGCAAAGAAGAAGGTATGATTCTCTATTACCAACTTCCCCGTTGTCCTGAAAGGTAATTTATTAATCGTAATTTTTTTTTAAACAAAATCAGTTGAATTTCTCCTTCAACTCCGGCTTTGGATTTAGTGCGGGCAACGGCACGGTGCTTCACCTTCAACTCCGGATCTGTCAACGGGCAATGGCGGCACGACTCGAGAAGTTCGGATCCGACATCGATGCATCTCGGGACGACCGGATCTGTCGGCAGCATGGTGCGAAGCTCAAGCCAGAGCTGGGGAAGAGAGAGATGGATGCTTAGCACGGAGCACGAGCACAGATTCAACGGTGGACAACGTTGGTCGACATCGTGGCGGCGGCGACAATTGGGGCTGGAGCCGAAGAAGAGGGTGCATCGATGACAGATGGTGTTGGGCCGCTCCGTGGCGGCGCAGCAATACCGTCGTAGCCAGATGAGTTGGTCAAAACTAGCCAAAACTCGTTGAAACCTTCTTGAAACTTTGATTGAAACTTGTTAAAATTTATATAAACTTCTTGAAACTTTGATTGAAACTCGTAGAAGTCTATTGAAACTTTTTGAAATTTTTGTTTGAAACTTTTCGAAACTCTTTGACTGAAAGTTGTGTTTCAAAATTTGAAATTCATTGAAACATAGCTTGAAATTTTTATTAGAACCTTCTACAAACTTCTAAGAACACGTGAAACTCGCTGTAACATGAAACTTTTAAAATGTTCTCCCAAAACTTCTCGAAACATCACGATACTTTGCTACATCATATCGATGCAACACTGTAGCATTATCTAGTCGCTTCCAGTGCTAATAGGATAGTAACAATACTTTCTTAGAGCAAGCTACAGTTACGAATCGGTAATACATAGAGAAACAAGTTGAGTTGGGTCTGGCGAAAATTTCAGCATCGGCTAATTAACTTAATTAAATAGCGTCACATCATCCTTTAGATGAGCTCACGACCAGCCCCCGATTTTCGAATTTTTGGCAAATAATGTGTTTTTTTATCGCGTATTTACAGATCTGACCACGACGATATTGTATTTTCAGATTTAGCGTCGCTGGCGCACAGTCACCGTTAGTGTTATGCTGAAATTTAGAGGAATTTTAAAATATAGCAAATATAGTCCAAAAAATTATAAATTTTTTGTGGAGCTCCCGACACCGTGTACTTGCTTGTGTAATTTATCATAATTTTGTTCGTTCAAAGTTGTTATCGCTATTTTGTATAAGTGTCTTGTTCGTATGAATCAATAAATATAGAAAATAAGCTCCAAAAATTATAATTTTTATTTTGAACGGTCCTCACGCAGTGGACTTGATTGTGTAATGTTTCAGCAATTTTATATGTGTACTGGTAATTTAGGATTTAAGTCGCGAAAATTTTGATTTAGGTTTCAGAAATTAGGGTTTCATGATTTCATGTGACTTGGAATGTATAAAAAAAGCTGCATTGCAACTCCATTGAAGATGTCGATATACAATATAGCGCTGGAGTATACATGTAACAACCAAAATACGCATACAAATATAGCAAAATAAAATATGATTACAAATATACCGAAACATAATCGCATAACACGGGATATACCAATATCTAGATAAGCTTGTGCGTGAACCAGAATGAAGGAGGGGGTATTATCACATGTAACTCGATCAAATAGGATACTCTTTGTTTATTTATCGGTTTAATGTGGATGATGTTCTTTAATACTGTATTGTACGACAAACTATATAAGTTTGTTCATGAACCAACTGAGGGAAATATGTGGCATAGAGATCATATAACGATGTACCTAGCCTTCGACTCGTGTGTATTTCGAAGGCTACGATACATCGTTATATGATCTGCACGCCACACATTTTTCTCAGTTGGTTCATGCACAATCTTATGTAGCATGTACAACACAGATCATCCACAACAAACTAATAATTTTACAAAGAGTGTCCTATTTAACGATGTGTGCAACTAGTCTCCACGGCACCATAGCGAGTGCCCCTTGTCTCGGGGCTGCCCACGGTGGCAGTGAGTGTAGAAGTTGTCCATGTCCCGCGATTTTATGATGTAAGTGGATTGTACAGTAAGAAATGTAACAATGATGCAAATTATATATAACTCACGTCTTCGATACGGAGTGCGTCTGGTCGGCCTGATACGCTTTGACGTCGTCCGGTCTCGGTCGAAGGAGCCTTCCCCTTCCCCTTGTCGTCGGACTCTCCACGTCGGGTTGGTGTGTCGAAGTCGTCCATATCATGCGATTACATGATGTAAGTGCACCGTACAGTGAAAAACGTAACAAGAATGTAAATTCTTCACAACTCCCGTTGTCGATATGGATCACGCCCGGTCGACCGGATACGCTATGGCGGCCAGGCTCAGCCGCATGAGCCTTTCCCTTCCCCTTGATGCGGGACTCTCCACATCGGGCTGGTATGTCGAAGTCATCCACGTCCTGCGATTCTATGATGTAAGTGCACCGTACAATGAAAAACGTAACAAGAATATAAATTCTTCATAACTCATGTCGTTGATATGGATTACGCTCGGGCGAGTACTGGGCTCCTTCGGTGCCTCCTCAACAGGGTCCGGTACGTAAGGTTTCCACCGCACGAAGGTCTCGGCCCGCATCGAGTAGTTCAACATGTACTTCTGCTGGATGAATGCCCTGTCGTACATCTCCGGGCCGTCGATCCACTGGAAGAAGTGGCAGCGCATCTCGACAGGTCCAACCCATCGGGTCCGCCCCGTACAAGGCCATTGTCGTAAAACACAAAAAAGTCTCGCGTGTTCGAAAATATCTAAAGCCACAGCAACCACTAAATAATTATGAATGAGTTATGCCTAACTAATTTCTACTTAACTAATTATGACTGATTAATTACCACTACATAAATTACTGGTAGTTCATTTCCACTAATCATTTATGCAAACAACTGATTACGACTTATTAATTACCACTAAAAATTTTACCATGACTTTATTTCCACTTATTCAATATTCTGTAATGATGACTACTAAACTAATTACAACTAATTAATTACCACTAAACTAATTCATTACTAGTAAACTAACTAATTATGACTAATTAATTACCACTAAACTAATTCATTACTAGTCAACCAACTAATTACGACTAATTAATTACCTCTAAACTAACTAATTTTGATTGATTAATTACCACTAAAATAATTACTAGTACTTCATTTCCACTTACTGAATATGCCGTAATGATGACTACTAAACTAATTACGACTAATTAATTACCACTAAACTAATTCATTACTAGTGAACTAACTAATTACGACTAATTAATTACCCCTAAACTATCTAATTATGACTAGCCGACTAAGACTCACTAATTACGTCTATGGTAATAACGGCAAAAGCATCTAACAAATTACCTACCCTTCGGGAGAAAGTAATCAATCAAGGCCGAGCACCGAGAAGCAAGAAAACAGTTAACCTCCTAATAAAAGTAATTATGTTACGTTCTCTGAGTTCTCAGCGACGAGCGCAAGAACAAGAATCAAAATGCAAATGAATGAGTTATGCCTAACTAATTTCTACTTAACTAATTATGACTGATTAATTACCACTACATAAATTACTGGTAGTTCATTTCCACTAATCATTTATGCAAACAACTGATTACGACTTATTAATTACCACTAAAAATTTACCATGACTTTATTTCCACTTATTCAATATTCTGTAATGATGACTACTAAACTAATTACAACTAATTAATTACCACTAAACTAATTCATTACTAGTAAACTAACTAATTATGACTAATTAATTACCACTAAACTAATTCATTACTAGTCAACCAACTAATTACGACTAATTAATTACCTCTAAACTAACTAATTTTGATTGATTAATTACCACTAAAATAATTACTAGTACTTCATTTCCACTTACTGAATATGCCGTAATGATGACTACTAAACTAATTACGACTAATTAATTACCACTAAACTAATTCATTACTAGTGAACTAACTAATTACGACTAATTAATTACCCCTAAACTATCTAATTATGACTAGCCGACTAAGACTCACTAATTACGTCTATGGTAATAACGGCAAAAGCATCTAACAAATTACCTACCCTTCGGGAGAAAGTAATCAATCAAGGCCGAGCATCGAAAAGCAAGAAAACAGTTAACCTCCTAATAAAAGTAATTATGTTACGTTCTCTGAGTTCTCAGCGACGAGCGCAAGAACAAGAATCAAAATGCAAATGAGATGAGCGAAGAGTGAGTGCCAGAGTTTGGTATTTATAACCTAGAGGAGGAGGAGTCGGGAATTTCGTAAGCGTTGGCGCCGGAATTTCTGGACGGGGCGACAGATGTGCGGAGGAGGGAGGAGGGACGGTGGGAAAGATGGCCACCATGAGGTTTTTTAATTCTCCGCGGAATAGTCCGGGTGCGTGGTGGGTGGGAGGGAAGGCCGGAGGGGGCCGCGAGCTGGGAGGGTGCTGCGAGAACAATTCTGAAAGAATAAAATTATGAAAAATTTACACAAGCAAGTACACGGTGTCGGAAGGCTCCACAAAAAATTTCATAATTTTTTATAAATTTTTTGAACTCATTTACTATATTTTAAAATTTCTTTAAATTTCAGTATATCCCTAACTAACCTAACTAATTAACTAATATAATTAAACCATTAATTAGATGGCGCATGGCCACTGTGCGCCAGCCGGTGAGGGGTGTGTGTGTGTGGGGGGGGGATCTACAAATACTTTGTTATCGTGATTAGATCCACAAATATGCGATAAAAAATGCTGTATCTACAAAAAAAAATCCCCGATTTTGCCAAGTCGTTTTCCTAGTCGGTTGTTTGCATCACGAACCGCTCTCTGCAAGCGAAAAATGTACACCGCTAACCTCACCCAACACTACCTTGCGCTCTGTCAGATTGCACTCTGTAGCCTGTCCGTGTAGCAACGATTATTACTTGTTGATTTTCCGAGTTTTGATCCAGTGCCTTCTACTTGGAACAAGTTTTAAGTCAGTTACATAACAATTAACTTGCTCTTACTTAAAGAAAATGTGATGCTGTAATCCCAAATTAGATATAGTATTTCAACTTGCACCAGGTGCACTGCTCCTCCAATTGTTGCTGAACCAGTGTCTCCACAAGGAAAAAAATTTTGTTGTTGATCCAAACACAGTTGGCGCCATTAGTTCTCCTCGACTCCAAGCTCGCAGCATTGGCAAAAGCAATGCTGGTGGCTGGATAATAATAATAATAATAATACTAAGCACCTGGGTTTATATAAAAATCCAGCGTCTCACGCCCGCAGGGCACCGTACGCACTGTTAGCTCGCCTCTCACCATCCAAGAATCCCTCCCCTTCGTTCCCTACCCAACAATCCCGGCCCAGAACCTACGGCGCGCAGCAGCCATGGCCGCGCGAGGCGGCCAGCAGAGGCCTCTCCTCGGCGGCGGCCCGGTATCTCCAGACGCAGCGCGCGGTCGGGGCCGTCCATGGACCGCGTTGGCCGTCGCCGTCGCGCTCCTCGCCCTGGCCGGCGTCCTGCTGTCCCTGAGCTCCGGGCGAGAGGACCGGCGGGTGTCTGGCGCGCGGCTGAGCCCGCACGAGGTGGATTCCGGCGTGGGCGCGGTGGCGTCTGACGACGGGCGGTGCTCGGAGGTGGGCGCCGCGGCGCTGCGCGCCGGCGGGCACGCGGTGGACGCGACCGTCGCGTCGGCGCTCTGCCTCGGGGTGGTGCACCCCATGTCGAGCGGCGTCGGCGGCGGCGCCTTCATAGTCGTGAGGGACGCGGCCTCCGGCGAGGCCGTCGCCTTCGACGCCCGGGAGACCGCGCCGGCCGCGGCCACGGCGGTACGTACGTTGCCCGTTCCTCGTTATTACAATCAAGAGCACAGAGAAGAAGAAGAAAAAAGAAACTTTTACCATGCGCCCGTTCTTCTTGTATCCATGACATGTGGGGTCATACGACACCTGGCCGGCCACTAACCTGGGCCGGTCTGAGAAAAAGGCCATGCCTGCTTACGCAAGTGATAGGCACACACCCAGGTTATTACAGTCTTTGTCCTAGGTAGTAACTAACTGACAAGTGTCTTTTACCTTCTTCCAAAACTGGTCTTGGATCATCGAAAAGAAACGGGTCTAAGATGAATGACTCTAAGCTACAGAGATCATCAAAGGATAGTACACATATTTTGATGAGAGATTGGTGATCCCTATATCATATTATAGTACTCCTTTTTATTCAAGAATATTTGACGCTTTGGATATTGATATGGTCTACAATATGCAACTTTGATCATTATTTTTAATATGAATGTGTTCATAAAATAATATAAAGTAATGATATTATGAAAATATTTTCATGACTAATCCAATTATACCATTTTTATTTGATCAATACAAATAGTTTTTTTTTAAAAAAATATATGAGTTGTCGAAGTTAAGGAAATTTGATTGCACACTTTCTAAAACATCATATATTTAGTATCACTTTAGGAAAATAGATCATCTGCATTGAAGGATCTACAGTGCATGGCATTAAAAAGTCTACAGTGTATGACATCAAGAAGCGATCTCCACCGTCCGATATAAAAATAATAATCAAAGGTCGAGATCAATAGCCACAATGTTTTTGCCACATTGTTTTCGTCGCAATAAATATTTCACTGCTGCTGCTGCGGTACCTTTTAAGGACTGTTCACACAAAACACGGCACAACAATGAACCTATGCAGTAATGCAGATTAGTAACGTGTAATACACATCAGTGAGTCATCGACCACGAGCTTTTGGGTCAGAAGCTTCTCTAGTTATCTTATCTCGTGACCCTCATGCGACATACTCGTTGATTTTAATCAGTGATGACGATTACTAAACCGACACGAATAGTATGATCGAAATGTTATTAACGCTGTCGAACGATTAATTTACCGTGTAATCCTATTAAGGGTGCCTTTCACATGAATAATGCGTTACCAAGTGCTTATCATGTAAGGTTTGCCATTTATGCTTGATTAAATTTATATACTGCTTGTAGTCCTCTGCAACGGTGTTCCTAAACTTCATTTGTCTATTTGTTTTTCTCTCTCTCTCTCTGTGTGTGTGTGTGTGACATTCTTTTTAGAGCGAGGGCAATTAGTTATCGCAACTACCTTTAAGACTTCAACACGAGGGATTATGGAAATAAACTCTAGAAAATCAACGAGTAACCCACTTACCATGTACTCCCTTCGGTTTTGATCACTAAATTAACTTATTATATATTTTTTAAAAGTTGTAAAAGTGCAATATAATGAAAGTATTTTGTAATGACAAGTGCACTCATATAATTTTTAATACACCTAAACCATACATTTTAAATAATATATTTAGTCAAAATTAATAGAGTTTAACTGCAAACATTCTAGTGCGTCACTCCTTTATGGCCGGAGCGAGTAGTTAGTACGAATCAAACTCTTGTCACCATTTGAACTAACCAAATTTGGAGCATGTGGTTGCAGTGTCAGCACCACCAGGGTTTTGATTGTTGGTTTTTTTTTTTTTTACCTGGGGTCACCTGTAGAACCAACTTTACCGATTATCGAAAAATTCGACCAAAATTTTCAAATCATAATTTGAATTTTTTGAAGTTAAAATAAAAAAATAATATAAAAACTATAATTTTTAGGGCACGCATGAGTGCATGACCTGCGGTCTCTAAGGTTAGGGACATTACCACTAAGACGCGCGCACACATGTGCTAAGATACAGTTATGCATTTCTCTTATATAATCCGATTTTTTTTTCCGGTTTTGGCCAGTTTAGACTTTTACGGGGTACCTAACTGAATCAAATTTTTCGAAAACCGGTCGGTTTTTTAAACCCCGGTCAGCTTCCGAATTTTTGAACCCCACGTCACGTTTTGGTCCCGCGTACTATTCGTCCCCTTCCGTATAATTTTGACAGCAACAGTAAGGCACCAACTACCCATCCCCCCCACCTATTTTCAAGTGTTTATGGAACAAATGTTTTTCTCCTGCTGCTTTATGCATTGAACGTGCATCTCAGAAGATTTCCAACCTGTCATTATTCATGGACTGCATGTAATTAAGCTAAGTTTGCTGATGTAATTATGGACTAATCCTGCTCTTCAATCAGGGAGAAAGACAGTGCATGTTCGGATCAGATGCTTACATTTACATTTACTTGTTTTGTGTTTTTGTAAATACCAGAGCATGTACGAGAGCAACCCGTCGTCGAAGTACAAGGGCGCGCTCGCCATGGGCATTCCCGGAGAGCTCGCCGGCCTCCACGCCGCGTGGTCGCGCTACGGCAGGCTCCCATGGAAGGACCTCTTCGAGCCGGCGATAAGGCTCGCGCGGGAGGGGTACACGGTGGTGCCGTGCGTCGCCAACGCGCTCAAGACGACGGAGCAGGACGTGCTCTCCGACCCCGGCCTGCGCGGCGTGTTCGCGCCGGAGGGGAGGCTCCTGGCGGCCGGCGAGGTGTGCCGCAACCCCGCGCTCGCCGACACGCTGGAGGCCGTGGCCAACGAGGGGGTCGCGGCGTTCTACGACGGGAGCGTCGGCGAGAGGTTCGTCAACGACGTCAGGAGGGCCGGAGGGATCGCGACGATGGACGATCTGAGGGGGTACAAGGTCGAGGTGAGCGACGCCATGCGCGCCGACGCCATGGGGTACACCATTCTTGGCATGCCTCCACCTTCGAGTGGCACCGTGGGGATGGCCTTGGTTAGTGCACGCCCTTCCATCTCACAGGGATCAAATGCTAAATTTTTATTGTTTTTGTTGTGTTGATTCAGATTCAGTGACATTTTGTTTTCCTCGGATGATTGCAGATTCTGAATATCTTGGGAGGTTACAAGTCGCTGGAGTTCTTGAAAGGGTTTCTTGGCGTGCATCGGTTCATCGAAGCGTTGAAGCACATGCTGGCTATTCGGATGGACCTCGGTGATCCCGACTTCGTCAATGTCACCGGGGACGTCTCCGAGATGCTGTCGTCGTCGTTCGCTGACAAAATCCGGCAAAGGATCGTCGACAACACGACATTTCCTCCCAGTTACTATTTGCCAAAGTATCGTGTCTGATCCTGAATATGTTTTTCCAGTGATTTTCTTGCAGAGATTATTATATAGCATATGCGTTGACAAGCTTTTGTTGTTGGCTTCAGATGGAGCCAGCTGAGAGACCATGGAACCAGCCACCTCTGCATCGTCGACGGCGACCGGAACGCGGTGGCTATGACAACAACCGTGAATTACTACTTCGGAGCCCATCTGCTCTCGCCGTCGACTGGCATCGTGGTGAACAACGAGATGGACGATTTCTCCGTGCCAGCAGAGCGAACCCCTGATCACCTTCCACCTGCGCCGGCGAACTTCATAGCTCCGGGCAAACGGCCTCTGTCCTCTATGACGCCGGCCATCATACTGAAGGTATTACTGTCCCACATCCATACTGGCATGTCTCGTCACGACTAGCTTGTACTGAAAACGGAAGTGTTTCTTCAGAATGAACAGCTTGCCGGTGTCATCGGAGGCAGCGGGGGGGCGTACATCATTCCTGCAGTCACGCAGGTCTTCCTGAACCATTTCATCGTCGGCATGTACCCTCTGGCCGCTGTCCAGCATCCTAGGGTCTATCACAAGGTAAACAACCCAATGCTTTCATGCGTCAGTCAGTGACCCATGAAAAACGAAAATAGGCCACTTGATTTCTGGTTCTTTTATGTCAGTTCTGTCGAAATGACACGGTTCGTAACCAGTAATTTGTAGCATTTTGAACGATGTATTTGTGAACAATATTGCAGCTGGTGCCGAATGTGGTGATCTACGAGAACGAGACGGTGATCAACGGCGAGCTTATCGAGTTCAGCAGCGAAGCGAGAGAGTTCCTGAAGCAGAGAGGGCATTGGTTGGCAAGCACGAACTCTGGAGCGGTGTGCCAGCTCATTGTGCAGGACTTGCTCGAGCCGGTTTCAGGCAGACAGAGCACTGCGCGGAGCATGAAGCTGCGGCGAAGTGGAGGCGAGAACGTCTTCCATGGGATGCTCACCGCCGTTAGCGACCCGAGGAAAGACGGCAGCCCTGCAGGGTTGTAACAATATCGTCATTCCAGTCCCCCCAAAACTCTCTATCGCCACTTGACGCTAATTTAAATGGTGACAGAGATCTTTTATTTTTTAATTTTAAAATTTAAAAAATAAATAATTTCAAATAGCGATAGGTATCCCGCAAGGCCCAATCGCGATTTCAAATGACGATACACACTCTCCTATGAAAGACCCTCAAAACTCTAAAATTCGAGGAAAACTCACTTTTATTCAGAAAAAAGAAAGAAGGTAGAGAAGATGAGGATTAGATGAGAGGAGAGACGCTAGCGGAGCGCTGTCCGTCCGGTCGCCCACCTTTTAGCTAATTTTTTTTTAACCGAATGGAATATATAGTTTTGGATGTACGGTTACATAGTGTATCATTGTTGTACATAATCCTTTTCGGTAGGTAGTCTAGTTTTAGATATGTGGTTAATCATAGAAATCTTATTTACAGGGCAGTACGTCAAATATGTCGAACGCCACCAACTTCAAAATTTACTACGGCTAGGGGACTATTCTTGAGGGTCCTGCAGGGATTGATTAGTGTTATTTTCAATCGGTGACTGTGCCCTCTACTAAGACCAGAGCACCGTACATGGGGCGCTGTGATGCAGTAGTTGTTTCACTCATTCGATTTGGATCATGTTGTATATGATTTGAGATTGAGTTTTCTTGCCCCCCGACCAACACAACACATATATTGGGAGTTAGTGTAGCTCAAGGGAACAAGGTCATGACAGTCATATGTACACATGGCGAGGGAGGAAGGGTGAGATTTGATCCTTCTGGCCCAGGCTTATGCCAAGCCCACTCCTGCATCGGCAACTGAATGAGAAGGGGGTGGTTATGCCGAATAAGAAGTCAGTGACTCCAACCATATCGCGGCGCACACAATGGCCAAAGGTCCAGAAGTTGCTGATGCCATCAATGAAAACCATACGAAAGTAGCTCCTTCGGCCAGGAAAACTAGTAGACTTACTGACGAGGGTGAGGAGCTGGAAGCCTAGTGCAAAGGATGGATCTCGAAGACCGGGACTACGTGACAATGTTAGAAGATGAAGGATCCGACGACGAGAATGATATGGACCAGTAAGCGGTTCCATCCGAGTGGAATACATACCAGTTCGACAACTTCGTCATTAACGAAGGCTCCTGTGTACTGTGGGAGTACGAGCAGAGCGAAGTCAGGCAAGGAGCTATGTACAAATGCAAGGAGGCTGTGCAAGAGATGGTCAAATTCTGGGCCTTGTCGGTGTGGCGTACACATAGTTGTCAAGTCTAACCCAAGATGCTACAATGTGAAAGTGCGACAAAAAGGGGTGTCCTTGGCGAGTGCACGCATTTCAGTCTAAGTGGGACACTTACTGGAAATGCTCTATAGTGGTCCCTCACACATGTGTCATCGTTGAGTCGGTGCAGTCCCACAGGAACCTGTCATCATGCTTCATCACCAACCTCATGTACGGTGAGATCGTGGGTAATCTAGATTTTGAGTCACGATCTATCATTTGGGCGATTGAGGTAATGTTCTAGTACACAACCAGCTATGCTAAGGCGTGGAGGATAAAACAGAAGGTATTGAAATCAAGGTTTAGTACGTTTCAGGACTCCTACAACAACCTCCCTGGGTTACTCCGAGTCATATAAGACAGGAATTCCGGCACTCATGTCGACTTTTAAGATTCCACGCATTCGAAGTGGGCCAATAAGGGTACCACAACGAGCATTCTTCGCCTTTGGTTCATGCATCAATGCATTCCAGCACTACCGTCCAATCTTGTGCTTGGATGACACATTCCTAACTGGAAAGTACAAGGGCTAGATATTGTATGTAATAGCGATGGACGGGAACAATCAAGTTCTTCCCGTAGCATTCACTTTTGTTGAAAGCAAGAACACAGACAACTGTTTGTAGTTCCTGAGGAATTTGAGGATTTCTGTTGTACATGGCCATCTAGACGTATGCGTCATACATGATCGGCATGCAGGCCTACTGAGTGCAATAACTCAGCCACAATAAGAAGAGAACGAACCACTTCCATGGGTGGATCTGTAGAGGAAGTGGTGCATGAGGCACTTGGGTGTAAACTTCTACAAGTAGTTCTGCAACAAGGACCTGATGAACCTGTTCAAGCGGCTATGCAATTAGAATCAGTAGCGAAAGTTTGAAGCACTCTAAAAGATTCTGGATGAGTGGACCCAGACGCACAAGAGGGAGGCAGTGAAAAGGGCCACCCCAAGAGCTGACCAGGCCACCGAAGTATTGCCACAGTTACCCATAGATGGTTCCAGTGTGACGAGTAAGACGGGGACACAGGTGAAATATTTCTCGGATTGTATTGAGCATGAGCATAAGGAGACGTGGTCACCACTACATGACAGGGGTGGTGCTCGATATGGTATCATGACAACCAATTTAGCCAAGGTCTACAACTGGGTCATGCACGACGCAAGGTGTCTCCCTTTGGTTGGTATTGTGGAGGTAATTCTTCGCGATACCACAAATTACTTTATTGACAGAAACAACAACACGTCGCTCGTCATGGCAAATGATAGAATACTCTATTTCGCCATAATCACTAAGTACATAGAGGAAAAGGGCAAGAAGGGTGAGATGCATCGAACATTCAATATGGGCACAAGGGAGGTTCACTTCGAGATAATGTGCAGCGATAAAAAATGCATCGGGACGAACCGCGAAATGATCACCCACGAGTGCACACTATGCCGCGCTAGTTGCGTATGCACTTGCAACATGTCCCTTCTTCTATATAGGCCCTACTCCCATGTCATGGCCACATGTTCGACGGTGGCGCAACATCTCGACCAGTACATCTCTGACTATTTCAACAAGGAGGAGGTGATGCAAACTGGAGTGCAGATATGTATGGTTACGCTGTGGTCGGCCATTTCACTAGCCATCTGACTTGGGACCAACTTATCTGGGCCGTGGACATTGATAGAATAAAGGAAAAAGTTGGCCGACGGCAGGTACGACACACCAGGAACGACATAGATGAATTAGAAGCCGAACGTCATACGAAGAAGTGCTCCATTTGCAAGGAGTCTGAGCACACCTTCAAGAAATGTCCCATGAGAAATTCTCAGGACGAAGAAGACATTGGCAATTCGGACGTCACCGTGGGGGCCTTATCTGATTGCCTGACTCGAGGCGATCCATATAGGGGATGTTCAGGCCACACCAATGGGAAAGGTTCGTCTAGTTGAAATATGTGGTGCCCAATATTTTGTAATATCACTTTGATTTGGAAAAACTAGGTGTTATGATGTTGTGTCGAATGTTTATGTAATATCAGTGTGATTTGTCTACAAAGTATGTGACAACGTTGAGCTAAATATTATGAAGTTGTGATTTATTGATAAAAGATATTACGAAGTTGTGCTGAATGTTGTGTAATGACATTATGATTTGTTGATAAAAAATGTGCTCGGGAATAGTCAGTAGAAATTTTAATTTATCGACAAAAGATGTTATGACGTTGTACTAAATGTTATATAATATTAGTGTGATTTATCGACAAAATATCTACTCGAAAATACTTAGTACAAAAGGAGTGGAGAGAAATTAAATAATAACGATTTTTCAAATTTTAAAATTAAAAAAATGAAGGATCCATGTCGTCATTTGGATTGGCGACAGGGACCCATCGCTAATTCAACTGACGATAGGGAGCTCTGTGTACTGTTGAGCCCCTGTCGCCAGTGGTTTGACCCATGTCGCTAATTGGAATAGTGACAACTGTCTGGTTTTGTAAGTTTTTATTTCAACTATTTATTTTTTAATTATCTTTTAAATTAATATTATTTTTTAAAAAATCTTTCGATAGTAGTATAAAAGAGAAGTTGTCTCCCTGGATGTTTCAGAGTGAAATTAAAGGAAATTAAGCTGTTAACTTGAATACTTACAAATCCAGACTCACAGAGGCAGCTGCCAATCGACGATTGTGTCTTCGCAGCACACCGGTGGGGCTGCTGTTCATCCACGGCGGTGGTTTCTCCAATGAAGAGGCATTCTTTGCGATCAAATTCCCCAGCGTGACGAGGGACAACCTAGCAGCAAGCATGGGTCGTCTAACAAGTTCATCGTGTCCAAGAATTCAGGAAAATCAGTGGCTCCATTAGGAAATCCTGTTAGAATAATTCTCTCTAAGGTCTTGACTGTAGCGCTTGAAAAAAAAACTAAAAGCATTCTAACAAGTTCCAATAAAATAAAATTGAATTGTAGCTCCTTGAACTTGCGAGGTTGTGCTACTATCTCTATGGACTTACATTTTACTTTCTCAGCTCCCTTGAACTTGCAAGGTTGTGCCACTTAACTCCATGGACTTGTATTTTACTTTTTCAGCGCCCTGAACTTGTAATGTTGTGTCACTTAACTCTCTGAACTTGCAAGGTTGTGTAAATTTGTACCCATTCGCATTGACGCCTCTAAGACCCTGCTTGCGGGAGCTTAAGGGCATGTTTGGGATGACTTTTGCTTAGGATTTTGGGTCAGAAAAACCAGAAGCTGTCCTAAACAGGCGGCTTTCCCTATCTGCTTTTGCGAAAGTCGGAAGTCGCTTGGGGGCGGCTTCCCGCGGCTTTCGCGGGATGGACTTCCGAGTTTGCCCCTAGAGTTCGGGGGTATTTACTCGCCCCTTGGCCCTGAGCAAAACCCCCCAAATCCCTCCTCCTCCGCCCGCCAGACCCTAACCCTAGCTGTGCCCACCCGCCCTCGCCGCCGCCCTTCTCTCCATGCCGCCGCTCCCTTCCTCCCCCTTCTGACGCTGTCGCCGCCTTCCTCCTCCTGCCATTGCCTTCCTCTCCCCCAACGCTGTCGTTGCCTTCTTCCTCCCTCGGTGCCGCTGCCCTCCTTCTCTCCTGACATCGCCACCCTCCTCCCTCTCCCACCGCCACCACCACCGCCCTCCTCTTGCCACCACTGCTTCATTTCTTTCTTTCTGATATAGTTAATTTTCCTTTCTTTCTTTCTTTTCTCTTTATGATATATTGAATTATTTATGTTATCATTGAATCGATTACTTGTCTAATCACGGAAATAGATCAAGTGTCAATATTTACTTTTGTGGAATTTGTCGTTAAATGTCGTTAATTGCCATGAATTAAATTAATTGACATCAATTACGTTAATTGTCGTTAAGATATACTTGTGTGCAAATTACTGTCAATTGTCGTTAATTAATGTTAAACGATATCAAATAAACCATCATTTGTCTTAGGGGCGTTTCAGACATTTGCCAACCCAGAAGCTTTAGCCAGCCACCTAAAAGCCAGACTCACAAACACCAAATGTCTCCAGCCTAGCCAAAAGCTATTCTTCAAAAATGCTGCAGCCATAGCAAACATCGCCTAAAGCGAGCTTTGACTTCCAAACAACTGGTAAGCTCCCCTAAACTGGTTAGCATGCAAGCAGCTTATGCCATAAGCCGAATGTCACATATAACTAGAAAAAACCAAAAATTAAAAGCTGGGTGGGAGGTGCTTCCCTAGCTTATTGCAGGCCCGACTTATGAGTTTGCCCAAGTTAGAGATAACTGATATTTACCCGCAAAATGACATTGAATAAAATCAGCACTCGACTCCCACCCGACACGCGCCGCTTCTCTCATCTCCCTCTCCATCTCCCAGTCGCCCCTCTCCCCCCACCACCCGCGCGTCGCCATCGCCTCCTCTGCCCGCGCTCCCCGCTCGGGGATAGAGTTAGAAAATTTTTATCCAAAGCTATATGATAATAACTAAATATCGAGGGGTGCCAAGTAGAAATATTTTGCTATCATATATGAAAAAATTAAGAATTATATAATTTTTTTCATCAACTATAGGTACCAGGCTCCTCAACCTCCTCCTCCCTCGCCCCACCCCCACCCCCACCCCCTCACTCGTGCACCGCTGTTGCTTCCTCCTCCAGCTCCTTCCCGACCTCAAAATATCTTTGAGCCTTGTATGGGTTGTTGACTATTTTATTATAGAAACCCTTGCCGAGGTGGACTATTATGAGTACCCAGAATGGGATACGGCCGGTAAGGATCCAGAGCATTGCTATGCTCGCCTTCCAAGCGTGAAGCACCCACAAGGGACAAAGATACGTCGCAGGCCACGTTGCTGATATTCGGGAGTACCATCAGTTCTGATTCTTTGGGGTGCGATATCAGTTCCAGTAAGAGCACGTATAATACAGGTATTTATAGAGATGTTTAGTAAATTTTCTTAATCTTTTTTGCCATAAAGAATAAATAAAGTGTTTATTTTGTAGTATTGATGTTTGATTAGGCACTAGTATTTAAGAGATATTTACGTATATAACTATATATAATCAATAGACAATATCTTGATGGCGTGACTATACTATCCTTTCTTAAAGGCTCGTATATAAACATCTTGAATTGTACGTGGCCTAAAAGCGAACCACATGAGTCCCAAGTGGGTGTAATATGATGCTCTGCTGTGTTGAAGAGTTGTATGTGCTCCTGTGCAACAAATATCTACTTTCATGCGAGAATTCCAGTGAGGCTATAATCTTTTAATGACAAGACCTGTGTAACGAAGTTGTCTGTAACTTTTGACTCTAAATTATCTGACAACCTGCTACTTCTTTATGTCTGTTATGTTGTTTGCCGAAGAAATTGTTGTGTATTTGACTCTAAATTATCTTTACAACCTGGTACTTATCTCTAGCTGTGAAGTTGTTTGTCGAAGAAAACGTTATGTATTTGGCTCTCAACTATCTTTCAAAATTGACGGTACTTCTGTTTTTTTTTCTTTCTTTTCTCAAACCTGATTGTACTTCTGTTTGTTATGTAGTTTGGTGAGCAAAACTCGTTGCATCTATGTAGTCTAGTAGCTGGCTAGCTGCATAACATAGGGACTATATGAGTTCTCTGAGGTAATAATGTGCATGTCATATATGGTAGTAGAAACGCTATAGTTGATTTCCATAGAGAGAGAAACGCTAGTTAGTGGCCGGGCGGCTTCTTGAAGGTGTATAGGTAAGAATGGTAAACTCCTATCGTACGTGCTTGTCTGCTACGTACCGAAATCAAATATTAATTGGCTAGTAATAGAGCTTGTCCATATTAATTACTTGGCTATTAACTAGCATATATAAACTAGCTAGCTCATAGTGATGCTCTCTAATTAACAGATGATGGAACTAAAAACTTACGTGATTGGTGGTTGACAACAAAGTACTTGCTTCGTAATGACAACAAAGTCTCGGATTGTTGCTGAAATCAAGGAGATTTGTAAGTTGTGGCATGATGCATAGTGAGGACACGACCTTACGGATATAATTATATTTGTTATGCTTGTTGTTTTAATTACAAGAGCTCGTATATTTTACTTAAATTATCATATTAACTCGTTTTTAATAGTGTTTTTATATTACATGAACTATATGATGCTACCTAATGATGAAAATGTATATTTGTGCAACACTACACCACTTTTTGTCCAAGTCAAGCAAGAGTTCGAGTTGGATACGTTTTGAAATCCAATTCGGTATCCGGAGACAGCAACGACTTCAAACGGGCATAACTTTTGCATACGGACTCCGTTTGAGGTCCACGAGTACTTGATGGAAAGCTTATCTCGTCCTCTTTCAAACAGATCTAGCTTCACCTCTAAATTCATTATATGTGCACCGTAATTGTGACGACCCGCACCATTTGCATATTTATTAACATAAAACATTTCCATTTCATTGCATCAAAAAGATTTTACAACATTCGTTTTACAAGCATTTACAGTGTCTTTGACAATAAATAACTAAAACCCTAGTTCTTTCCTTCTTGCCGTCTGTAGTAGCCGTCTTTTCGTCGCCTGGTTCTTTGAGCGCCTGCCCGTAGAGCCACCTCGCGATCCATTTTTTTTCCTCGCTCGCAAGAAAACCAGCAATCGATTAGTAATCATAGTCAAGAGTATTCCAGTGAGCAGTAGTATATAAAGGTTAAAGCATAGAGAGTGGCCGTCAGATTTCCCGAAGTGCAGTAGAGTATCCAGAGTACCCTGAGTAGTCGGTCCCTTGGCAATCAAGATTCCCGCACCGGCCGAGTCGATCGGCCCTTGATCGCCAAGATATCCAGACCACCCAAGATCCTTCGACATTTGTCACTTCTGTGGGTCTCATCATCCGGCTTTATCAGAACCAAACACCCACGGTTTGCATTTGCCAAACCCCAATATAACCCTCAGTTCATACCCCCGGTAACCACACCCTCAGCCAAGCTTCACCGGGTGCAGCAACCATTTTCCGAGCCTCAAAATATCAAGCCCGGAGGCGGCGACGACAAGTGCATCTCCCCTGGCCGTGCCCAACCCCAGCAAAACAGCACAAGCCAGCAATATAGCCAACCAGCAATGCATTTCCCCCCAGCAAGTGCATCTCCCCTGCAAAGCAGCATAGCCAGCCGCAGCCATGCATCTCCCCAGTATAGCACAATCCAGCAAGTGCATCCCGAGAAAGCATCACCCAAATGACCGGACCCGACAACAATCCCGGCCGACAATTCATCTCCCCGACAATACACCCCTTTCCCGGCTAGCACCGGTGACTAGCGCAACAAATACACCCCCCTTTCTCACCCAGCAAAACAGCAGAGAGCAGCAATGCACCTCCCCCAGCAAATGCATTCCCCAGCAAATACATTTCCCCCTTCCCAGCAGCAATGCATCCCCCCTTCCAGAAGCCACAGCAATACATTTCTCCCCAGTCAGATGCATCCCCCAGCCGAATGCATCTTTTTCCCCAGAACTCATCTCCCCCAGTATAGCCAACCAGCACAAATACATCCCCTCAAGCCAGCCCCTGCATTCACACAGCAAGCAAAGCCAGCCAAGCCAGCATGTAAAGCACACAAGGCCCCCCAGTGCCCTTCACCTCCTCCCAGTTCTTCTCAGGAGAAGGCAAGACCTCCAGCAGAAGGAGCAAGAGCAAAGGAGCAAGAGGGGGAAAGAGGCCAGCACCAGAAAGCCAGAAGAGGAAGAACCACCAGGTAGCCAGGAAGCATAGGAAGAGGAGAGCACCAGCACAAGGCCAGCACTGCCACCCTCTTCTCCCAACCCAGATTTCAGCAAGAGGTAAACCCATCACCCATCTGTATGCACTGCACATTAGGCACATCATTCACAGGTATCACCAGACCCCAGTAGCATCAAAGTATAACTCTCAGTTCATCCCATCACAGAGCAGTAGGGGGAAGGGTAGAGAGGGATAGGCGATAGGGAGTAGCCTATCTCGAGTGCTCAAGATCAGCCAGCACCATCACCAGGTAGGCGGCAACCATGGTGGCAGCCACTCCCCCATTCCAGCATGTTTATGCATCAAGCAAATCACCTCCATCACCAAATCCCATTAGCATCATTTTTAGCTTTCAGTCTTGTTCATCTCAGAGCAGTAGGGTTAGGGGAGTAGTTTTACCTAGGGTTTCCAGTAGACCGGGCCGGGCCATACCTGGGAGCCATGGCGGCTGGTGGCCGGGAGGCCAAGCCGAGCCGGGCAGGGCCGAAGCCGAAGCGAGGCGAGAGAGAGAGCGCGGTCGAGCCGCGTAGGGCGGGTCGGGCGGTGCCACCAGGCACCATGAGTGGGGTAGAAAGCGGCGCCGGTGGCCAGTAGGTCGGAGAGGGAGGAGACGCCGAGCCGGGCCGAGGCGAGGCGGCCGGCGGCGCGGCAGAAGCAGCAGCGCAGCGCTTGGCCCGCGCGAGAGAGTGAGGCAAGCCGTAGCCGAAAGAGATGGCGCCCGGAGACGGAGGCGGAGCGGCGAGCGGAGGCGATGGCGGCGGAGGACCCCGAGAGAGGGAGCAGGGGAAGGCGAGAGAGAGGGGAGGGGAGAGTCGGCGGTGAGGGAGAGGCGCGAGAGCGGAGAGGGAGAGCGAGGTTAGAGGCGGTGGAAGGAGTCGGAGGCGTGAGAGGCGAGGAGATGGAGTCGCGCAGAGAGTCGGGTGGAGATAGAAAGAGGCGGCGTGCGGGTGTGTCGGCAGAAGGGAGAGGGGGGGTTAGATTAGTTAGTAATTAGGGTTAGGGTTAGGGTTAGGGTTAAGAATAGAAATGAGGGGTAGTTAGGTAATTTTGGGTAGAGAATTAGGGGGGAATTAGATAGAGGGGTAATTTGGTAGTTTGGTAGAGAATTAGGGTTAGGATTTTTAGGTAATTTGGTATCTAGGGTTAGAGTTTTGGGTGTTTAGTTAGGTAAATTAGGTTTTTTGTAGGTTAATTAGGGTTGGATTAGATTAGGGTTAAGCGGGCGATTAAAATAGGATTTTAATGGGAACTGCTAACTGAGTCGGGTTTTGGAAAATTTTTGTAAATTAAATTTGACTAACCAATAGAAGTCCATTAGCAGTTTATTCGCTTAATATTACATAAAATCACTAAGTATTTCCCTACGTATTATTTATATTGCCGCCTTTGCTTGAGAGGGCGAGCTCGGTAAACGGAGAAGGCGATAAGAGATTCGTCATCGTCGACCTTTCCAAAAACTCTAAAGGCAAGCGATCCTTTGAACATAAATATAGTTATGTTAAATGTAAACCGTATATTGCTCTATCATATATGTACTGCATCAAAACTATTTCTCAAAATCAAATTGGATTGAGATGATGAGAAAGATAAGAAAACTGAGATGAGATGAGATGAGAATTACTATGTGGGTAAAGGGGGCCTTGATAGAGAAAAGAGATGATGATGATGATGATGATGATGATGATGATGAGATGGGACCCTTTTACCTACAATTATAATATAAGGACTAACAAAACTCTTACTCGGTCAGATGCCGTAAATTCAGTGCCAACCATTTCCCCGTTTCGGCGGGCAGAAAATGCTACCTGTTTACGTAATTACATTCTCCACAACGGGAATGTTGGACACGGAGGATAGCCGGTCCAAGGTGGAGTGTTGGGCTCGGAGGATAGCCGCCCCAACCAACATTGTTGGAACTCGGTGGAGGCTGGGTGCGCTCGGGACAGACGGAAAACAATGGGTGGAGACTTAATCACGTAACACGGAAAGCGTCGTATTCGAACTTGAAGTCGCATCAAAGGAAATCGATGGACCTAGCTCATAAAGAGTTCCAGGATAGCTATGGGTAAAGTGGCGCAAGCTGCGCAGGTGCTATACAAATCATGAATTCATGCCAGTCTCTTGGATTGGAGTCTACGGGAACCGCTAGGGTCTTTCTTCTTCAGAGTGACTAGTAGTATTTTGAATTAAAATTGCAACTTAATGTTTTAATGTTTATTTTCAGAATGAGATGATTTTAGAATTTGTGATAAAGACCAGAGATCAGTCATGCAGTGCACTTTTTGCTATTAATGCTTGCTGAGTACTTTTTGTACTCAACCTTGTTAGTATTCTCCTTTGTTAGATCCTAGTCAAATAGGGAGCTATCCCGAGTGGGGCAAAGGACTTCAGTACCGATCTGCGGCAGGAGGAGAAGGCACCGTGGCGAGGACACGAGTGAGATGGAAGCCATCTTTGACTCGTGGGACAGTAGGAGGCGGTAGTTCAGAGCGGACTCGAGGCGGAGCTCCCTTTTGTATCACGTGTAATAGCTTTAGTAAGAACCCTAGTCTTATGTGGCTACTCTTGTAATAAAGATGTCTGATTTCTATTTTATTGTTCACTGCGCAACCACGATAAAATGGCTTGCTATTCGTTGGGCGGTGTTCTCAAGGCGAGGCATCGAATAGTAATCCGTATGCCTAAGTGTGATTACCCTAGGGGTAATGACACGGGCGTCCTGAGTGGTATCGAGCAATAAGATCGGCCACGCTAATAAAATAGAAACTGTAGCAATACCTTAAGTATGTCCTTCTTGCTTGCTATATTGCACTAAATATTTTATTAATCCTTGCCCTCATTTCAATTTCTATTCCAAACCGCCCTCTTTCAAAAAGATATATATTATGTTGAAAAGCTTACCTCTTCTTAAAGTGACATTCCTGCTAACGTAGAACCATTTTTAAGTTAATTATTCTTTCGAGAAAGTGCGGGGAAACGCGTTGTTGTCATAGGATCAGTGTGGTTGTCTTTTGCGGATAGATGGTTAGATTCCAACTCAACCTAGGATAGAAAATATAGGCTGTGGGTGCAGTACCATAAGGTTTAGAGCCTAGTGCCTGGACTAGAGGCATGGAGTAGAACTCTAGTATGGACCTGCTTTTCCAATTTTGGGCAAGTCTGGACCATACTCTTTAGCTTCTTTTCCTCTTCTTCTATATCAAGGTGTCTTGTCTCACTTCTGCACATCAGATTTTCCGGACGAGTGGTTCGTGGCACTCGGCGTGTAGCTCTGGCGTACCAGGCGAAATCTCGGGCGTACTCAGAATGAACCTGGCGCATCCCAAATATGTGATTTGGGTGGACTCGAGCGGATCTCGGCGTGCAGGCGCGTGGATCCGAGGTAGCATAGGTCGCACTCGAGGCAAGCTCGAGCGATCCCAAACTGTGGATTTGGGCGGTCTTGAAACAGGATCTCAAGCGTGGTGAGCACGAAAGACTCGGCTAGTATAGGATTTGGATCTTTTGCATCTCATTGTTTCTTGATTTTTATTTGATTATCGGTGCATGTCATAATCCAACTCACATGGTTAACCTTCTACCAAATAAGTGTAACCCTCCATCTCTACTCCAACAGTTGTTAAGGAAGATGGAAGGCCAAGGAAGTCAAGATCGTGCATTAAAATTGAGGCTGGGACTTCGCCGCATGGGCGATCCACACAGAATCCAAAGATAAACCCGGTGAGTCGGCACCTAGTCAACCTCCATCTACTACCATTCCGGGAACGATCGTGACCACCCACGAGCAGCAGATCCCTAGGCATAATGGTGATGTACTCATATTCTAGAGAACTCGAAAAGAAGCCCGGAGAACCAAAACCGTTTCATGGAAGCTCTATTAACCGAGTAGCACCTACCACCTCTCAACGGTCAGTGGGGTTAGTGCAGGTGATTTTCTCCAAACTCACCCTACCACTTTTGCTAAAGCTCTTGATCCCTTTGGACGCGAGTGATTGGTTGGTGGAGATAGAGAAGAAGTTGGATCTGATGGGATGCTCGGATGTGGAGAAAGTGCGGTATCGTCACACCGGTGGCCGGACGGCTGACTACACCGGTGGCTTAACTACAACCGCAAGCGTGTCGGTGAGCAACCCATCACTTGGTGAGTTCAAGATCGCTTCACCAAACACACGTGCCTCTTTGGAAGAATGGAATTGAAGAAACGGGAATTTAGAGCTCTAACTCAAGGCGGGAAAAAGATGGTGGAATATTTGAGTCAGTTCAATGATCTTTCCCGCTACGCTCCAGCTGATGTTGACACCGAGGAGAAGAAAATAGAAATTCACGGATGGAATGCATCCATATCGAAAATGCTCCTATCCATCCACAAAATCTTTGAATTCCAAGATCTAGTCAACGAGCCATAATGCGGAGAATGAATACTCTAACCTCACCGAAGAGCGAAGGAAGAAGGCCAAAACCGATCATCATTCTTCATCTGCTCCTAGACGTCATTCCTTTGTGTCTCAGCAACCGCCACCAAGATATGGACCACCTCAGCAGCGACCCTTCAACCCACTTTTTCAGACCCCAGCAAACCAACAGCAACCAGTACCCCTAGCAATTAAATGTGGGAAGTGTAGAGGAAGCCACATGACAAAGGACTGTCTGAAGGATACAGGTGCATGCTTCAATTGTGGACAGTTTGGACATCGTAAAATTGATTGTCCCAATCCCCGGAGGACATTTGGAACCCCACCACAACTAGCATTTAGGCCAAGGCCACCTGCTCCAGCACCACCACAACTCACCTATATGAAGCAGACTGAAGACAACCAACTTGTCACAAAGGAAGCTGAAAAAGGAGAACCGGCACGCCTATCACCCGTCATCGCCAAACCGGTTGGAGAAGCATCAGGTGTAATAACGGGTACGTTATTACTTTCACTCTTCCCGGGTAGTATTCTTTTAAACGTTGAAAGAACCCAATCCTTTTTACCTCCTGCATTGCTAGCGAAGAACCTTGTAAATTCTGAATTTTTGGAAAAATCCCTGGGAGTGAACCCACTGATTGGAATAGTCATCTACTCTTAAAGTAAGTATAGATAGCGTATTCCAGCAAACTTCCACCAAAAAGTCAGTCAGGACCCGACCATAATACCTCAATATTTGAACCTGGAGGGAACCATTTGAGGTGACCCTCACCTTTCTACACACAAATCTCGACCCTTCTTTGCAAGACGTTCAACATTCAAAGGACCCTCGTGAAGACTCTGGCTACAGAAACCCGTCAGTTAAGGAACCCGAAGTTTTGACCAAAAGAGATACAGTGGAAGGATCACCCCGTCAGCGAAGCTTCGTGAAAAAGGAAAAAGTACTACGTGAGCCTAGCCCAAAAACCCCCTCCGCAGAGATTGCAATTTCGGGGACGAAATTTTTCCAAGGGGGGGAGGATGTGACGACCCGCACCATTTGCATATTTATTAACATAAAACATTTCCATTTCATTGCATCAAAAAGATTTTACAACATTCGTTTTACAAGCATTTACAGTGTCTTTGACAATAAATAACTAAAACCCTAGTTCTTTCCTTCTTGCAATCTGTAGTAGCCGTCTTTTAAATCGCCTTGGTTCTTTGGCGCTTTGCCGTAGAGCCACCTCGCGATCCATTTTTTTTCCTCGCTCGCAAGAAAACCAGCAATCGATTAGTAATCATAGTCAAGAGTATTCCAGTGAGCAGTAGTATATAAAGGTTAAAGCATAGAGAGTGGCCGTCAGATTTCCCGAAGTGCAGTAGAGTATCCAGAGTACCCTGAGTAGTCGGTCCCTTGGCAATCAAGATTCCCAGACCGACCGGAGTCAGTCGGCCCCTTGATCGCCAAGATATCCAGACCACCCAAGATCCTTCGACATTTGTCACTTCTGTGGGTCTCATCATCCGGCTTTATCAGAACCAAACACCCACGGTTTGCATTTGCCAAACCCCAATATAACCCTCAGTTCATACCCCCGGTAACCACACCTCGGCCAAGCTTCACGGGTGCGACAACCATTTTAGAGCCTCAAAATATCAAGCCGGGGCGGCGTGACACCGAAGTGCATCTCCCCTGGCCGTGCCCAACCCCAGCAAAACAGCACAAGCCAGCAATATAGCCAACCAGCAATGCATTTCCCCCCAGCAAGTGCATCTCCCAGCAAAGCGGCATAGCCGACCATGACCATGCATCTCCCAGTATAGCACAATCCGACAAGTGCATCCCAGCCAAAGCATCACCATGACCAATGACCCGACAACAATCCCACCCGACAATTCATCTCCCCGACAATACACCCCTTTCCCAGCTAGCAGTGACTAGCCATAACAAATACACCCCCTTTCTCACCCAACAAAGCAATAGAGACGACAATGCACCTCCCGACAAATGCATTCCCAGCAAATACATTTCCCCTTCCAGTGACAATGCATCCCCTTCGAAGCCACACAATACATTTCTCCCAGTCGGATGCATCCCCAGTAGAATGCATCTTTTCCCAGAGCTCATCTCCCCCAGTATAGCCAACCAGCACAAATACATCCCCTCAAGCCAGCCCTGCATTCACCACGACAAGCAAAGCCACCAAGCCGGCATGTAAAGCACACAAGGCCCCAGTGCCCTTCACCTCCTCCAGTTCTTCTCGTGAAGGCAAGACCTCCAGCAGAAGGAGCAAGAGCAAAGGAGCAAGAGGGGAAAGAGGCCCGACACGAGTAAAGCCCGAAGAGGAAGAACCACCGGTAGCAGGAAGCATAGGAAGAGGAGAGCACGGCCAAGGCCAAGACGCCACCCTCTTCTCCCAACCAGTTCAGCAAGAGGTAAACCCATCACCCATCTGTATGCACTGCACTTTAGGCACATCATTCACGGTATCACGGACCCAATAGCATCAAAGTATAACTCTCAGTTCATCCCATCACAGAGGCGAGGGGAAGGGTAGAGAGGATAGGCGATAGGGAGTAGCCTATCTCGAGTGCTCAAGATCGGCCGACACCATCACCGGTGGCGGCAACCATGGTGGCGACCACTCCCCATTCCGGCATGTTTATGCATCAAGCAAATCACCTCCATCACCAAATCCCATTAGCATCATTTTTAGCTTTGGTCTTGTTCATCTCGAGCGGTAGGGTTAGGGAGTAGTTTTACCTAGGGTTTCGATGGGCCGGGCGGGCCATACACAGGAACCATGGCGGTGGTGGCCAGGGGAAGCCGGCCGGGCGGGCAGGAGGAAGCGAGGTAGAGAGAGAAGCGAGGTCGAGCAGCGTAGGGTAGGGTCGGGCGGTGCCACCAGGCACCATGAGTGGGGTAGAGGCGGTGGCCGAGTAGGTCGGAGAGGAGGAGAGCGGGCCGAAGCCGAGGCCAGGCGAGCGACCGGCGAAAGGAGCGGCGCAGCGGCGCAGCCCAGCCCTTGCGAGAGAGAAAGCCGTGGCCGAAAGAGATGGCGCCCGAGAGGCGGAGGCAGGGCCGGGCGATGGCGGAGGACCAGAGAGAGGGAGCGAGGAAGGCGAGAGAGAGGGAGGAGAGTCGGCGGTGAGGAGGCGCGCGAGAGAGAGGAGAGCGAGGTTAGGCGGCGGTGGAAGGAGTCGGCCGAGAGGCGTGAGAGGGCGAGGGAGATGGAGTCGGCGCCGAGAGGGAGTCGGGGTGGAGATAGAAAGAGGCGGCGTGCGGGTGTGTCGGCAGAAGGGAGAGGGGGGGTTAGATTAGTTAGTAATTAGGGTTAGGGTTAGGGTTAGGGTTAAGAATAGAAATGAGGGGTAGTTAGGTAATTTTGGGTAGAGAATTAGGGGGGAATTAGATAGAGGGGTAATTTGGTAGTTTGGTAGAGAATTAGGGTTAGGATTTTTAGGTAATTTGGTATCTAGGGTTAGAGTTTTGGGTGTTTAGTTAGGTAAATTAGGTTTTTTGTAGGTTAATTAGGGTTGGATTAGATTAGGGTTAAGCGGGCGATTAAAATAGGATTTTAATGGGAACTGCTAACTGAGTCGGGTTTTGGAAAATTTTTGTAAATTAAATTTGACTAACCAATAGAAGTCCATTAGCGATTTATTAAGCAATATTACATAAAATCACTAAGTATTTCCCTCATTATTATTTATATTGCCTTGCTTTGCAGAGGACGAGCTCGGTAAACGGAGAAGGCGATAAGAGATTCGTCATCGTCGACCTTTCCAAAAACTCTAAAGGCAAGCGATCCTTTGAACATAAATATAGTTATGTTAAATGTAAACCGTATATTGCTCTATCATATATATCTTGCATCAAAACTATTTCTCAAAATCAAATTGGATTGAGATGATGAGAAAGATAAGAAAAGCGAGATGAGATGAGATGAGAATTACTATGTGGGTAAAGGGGCCTTGATAGAAAAGATGATGATGATGATGATGATGATGATGATGAGATGGGACCCTTTACCTACAATTATAATATAAGGACTAACAAAACTCTTACTCGGTCGGATCAGTAAATTCGATGCCAACCATTTCCCGTTTGGTGAGCGAGAAAATGCTACTGTTTACGTAATTACGTTCTCCACAGCAGGAATGTTGGACACGGAGGATAGCGGTCCAAGGTGGAGTGTTGGGCTCGGAGGATAGCGCCCCAACCAACATTGTTGGAACTCGGTGGAGGGCCAGGTGCGCTCGGGACAACCGACGGAAAACAATGGGTGGAGACTTAATCACGTAACCTGGAAAACGTCTGTATTCTGAACTTGAAGTCGCATCAAAGGAAATGCGATGGACCTAGCTCATAAAGAGTTCAGGATAGCTATGGGTAAAGTGGCGCAAGCCTGCGCAGTGCTATACAAATCATGAATTCATGCCAGTCTCTTGGATTGGAGTCTACGGGAACCGCTAGGGGTCTTTCTTCTTTCCGAGTGACTAGTAGTATTTTCAGAATTAAAATTGCAACTTAATGTTTTAATGTTTATTTTCAGAATGAGATGATTTTAGAATTTGTGATAAAGACCAGAGATCAGTCATGCAGTGCACTTTTTGCTATTAATGCTTGCTGAGTACTTTTTGTACTCAACCTTGTTAGTATTCTCCTTTGTTAGATCCTAGTCCGACCGAGAGCTATCCGAGTGGGGCAAAGGACTTGCAGTACCGATCGGTGGCAGGAGGAGAAGGCACCGGTGGCGAGGACTGAGTGAGATGGAAGCCATCTTTGACTCGTGGGGCAGTAGGAGGCGGTAGTTGAGAGCGGACTCAGGCGGAGCTCCCTTTTGTATCGTGTAATAGCTTTAGTAAGAACCCTAGTCTTATGTGGCTACTCTGTAATAAAGATGTCTGATTTCTATTTTATTGTTACTGCGCAACCACGATAAAATGGCTTGCTATTCGTTGGGCGGTGTTCTCAGGCGGGCGAATAGTAATCCGTATGCCTAAGTGTGATTACCCTAGGGGTAATGACACGGGGCGTCACAGTAATCGTCAAAAAAGTTATTGTGTCATCTGTTTGGGTCAATTTGGGTCTTGTAATCGTACCTAACTTGGCCCATATGCCCGGCCGGTCACCTAGGGAGCCATACTATTCATATGAACAGTAGTATCACACCCCCTATCTCATGCTATGTGTGGTTGCTCCCCCTATTTAAGGTGGTCGCACCTCTTTAGTTTCCTTGGATTTTGTTTTTTTTAAAGTTAGCTACATTGTCACTTCGTGTATTGATTTGTGTCGACTAGACCAACCGTGAATACCGCTTCGAAATTCCACATTATTGAACACTTCAATTTTATTTGCAATTTCAGATTGCTTATTATCTTGTTCTTACTTGTTCTTCGATTGCATGTAGGAATAGACCTTCCTGGTCAAGTCGATTGTGTTTTCAGCGAGGTTGATAACAATCTCGGAGTTGGTTCAGCGATTGTCAGACATATTGATCGTGTACAATTAGTAGCCGAATCGTGAGAGTCGTCTCTACCAAATCCAGTTATCCTTCTCATCGAAAGATTGGGACACCCATGTCACATCAGGTGGTATCAGAGCTTTCGTTCATCGGTGAGAATCATCTACCTACAATCCACAAAAAATAAAAAAAGTTTAGTTCATCCTGTCCAAATCAATATGTGCCTTCACAATTTTTCTTTTCTGTTCGCTTATTAAATTTTTGGTTATATTGTCGTGTCGAGTTGCTGATTTTTAGTTCTAGTTATTATCTAGTTGGTAATTGTCTAGTTTGTATCTTCATCTTTGCGTTCCTTTGCGTAGCTTCATCACTGTGTTCGCACAAACCCTAGACAAAAAGAGATAAGAAAAAAAGAGAATGACAAAAAAAGAGAAAAAAGGAAAAAAAAGAGTCCTCCTTTTCGAAAAATGAAAAGCTCGTCAAACTTTTGCCAAAATAATTGAAAATTTGTGGAGTCCTACATATAGCCACAAGATTTCATAAAAAAATTCAGCAAATTTGGCCCCACGGGTTTGGAAGATATAGTTGTTTCAAATTTGAACGCGAGTCGGTTTCCAGTCCGAGTAGGATTTCCGAGACACTTTCAGTAAAATGGGCATAACTTTTGCATACGGTGTCCATTTTTGACGTTCTTGTGATCGTTAGAAAGCTGATGACGAGGTGCATTAAACGAAACTGCCTAGCTATTTCTAGTCACCCTCCAAGGAACCCAAAATCAGCTATCTTCGGTACCAAATTCGTGTCGTAAGTTTTTAGTTTCTGTTTTTGTCGTTTCTTTCGGTCTTTCTTTCAGAATTTTGGGGTTCGCCTCAACTGTAAAGTTGTAGATCTCATCAAAACCTTTCCAAAGAGCGTATATAGGCCATATAAAATTTTGCCTTTTCATCTCTTGAGACTAGCTGTTGTTTACTGCTTAAACTACATGGGTGTTTACATTGCACGTTATTGCGTCTTTGTGCTTTACATCTTGTGAACAATCTTGTGCCCTTACAAAGAAGTTTGATTAGTTGGCTAGCGTCTCTCCTAGCACTTGGTGTGAGAATTTTCTTTGCTTACATCAAGTCACATTGATATTTACGTGTGTGTTCATACACTTCTTTTAGTAGGCTTTGATTAAGGTAGGATCAGCAACATTGACTAGTACTTTGAAAAAAAATTCAACTTGCATTACTGATTTGATTGTTGCTAATCCTTACTACCATATTAAAGTTTATCCTAGATCCACCTTCTACCATTGTATAGTTACCAGTTGATTGCAATCGCTTTGTCAATCTTCGGAGAGCATTTGCCACCAACACTAGTTGCCGGTCACCACATGATTTGCATTCGTAAGAGCATGCAAGAGCTTGGTAATAGCTTGAGTGTGAGCGACTTTGAGCCGCAAGATTCTAGTAGTTGATAGGAACATATACTAGTGATTTATTTTCTTATTTTCTACTAACTATGGCAGGTTCATGTGATGATTACAAGATAGATCCACGTCTTCTTCGATCCATTGAACAGGAGTCCAAGAAAGTCCGCGAGAAAGATGCAAGTTTGAGACAAAATTCTCTACCACAGGAGGTACATGATTGTGATAGTATGTCTGGTAAAACTAAATTCAATGTGCCTTCCTTTATGGGTAAATTTGATCCAAATGCCTATGTTGACTGGGAGATAACATTAAACAAAGAATTTGGATATTATGATTGGTGTAGTAAGCAAAAGATTAGAGTTGCCACTAGTGTTTTTGTTGAAGATGCGAAACTTTGGTGGAAGTATCTTGGTAGAAATGGAAGAGTGTCTCAAACTTAGAATGTGTTAAAGAAACTTTTGAGAGATGATTTTGTTCCAAAATATCATGCTGATTATTTACTAGCTAGATTATTTACAAGGTAGTAGAACTGTAAGAGAATACTATCATGAATTAAAAACCTGTTTGTTTCATTATGGTTTACAAGATATGATGAAGCTACAGAGAATAGATTCTTAAGTGAGCTTAATCAAGCAATTCGGGACCTTCTTGTTCACAAAGAATATGGTTCTCTCACTCATTTGTTTATACTTGCTTGTAAGGTTGAACGTCAGATTGAGAAGAAATTGATAATACTTAATGATAGGAAACATGATAACAAACTTATGCTTGTATCTTTTTCTGTGACTAACAACTTCTAGGATGTTGAGAACCATGCCAAAGAGGAGAATGAGCTGATTGAACAACCAATCCATTGGTTGAGAAGGAGATGAGGAGATGGATGCACCTACATCATCTGAGGAGAGTAAAAAAGGTAAAGATTATGGTGCTATCATCACTCAATGTGAGTATGCTTGTGAAGAACTACTGTTGTCAACTGTTCATGCTATTTATGAGCAAAAATTAGTGAAAAATAATTCTGATATGCACATTTTTCAAGTAGAGAATTCAGACTGCTTTGACTTGAGTGCACCATGTGATAAAATAATTGAATTGCCTACTGTTTTGAGTGATTCATGTGATGAGTTAATCGTATATAATGAATATGTGGAATTGGTTAGACATAAAGAAGTTTTGACAAGAATTTCTCCTGTTGAATCTTTATGTTACATAATATTGGACCCCTCTATGAAATTGTCATATGTTACGGAGAAAGTTTCTGTAACTACATGTTCGAAATCCTTGTTTAGTGCATATACACCTGGATATAAGTTTAATTTGATAGGAGATTATAGTGTAGACAATCAATTTCTTGTATATCAAATATGCATAACTTGTGATCACATAGATGACTTGAGGCTTGCTGTTTTGAACAACAATTCTTGTGTGCCAAATCTTGTTCACTATGAGAGGAATATAAAATTTAGTGATCATCTAATGCCTATGTGTTCGTCACTTATTGCACTATCTAGTACTGACAATCTGGATAATGATGTTGAAGCATGGAAGAATATACAGATCTTTTCACCCTTGCTAGATGAATTTGCTATTGCTTGATTAAAATCTGATTATATGGATGAACTTTGTTTGATTTCAGAAGTTGTAGATTTGCCTATATATGCTACAACTGCAAGTTTACAATGTCAGATATTTGAATTGCATAAATGTTTCACTTACATTTGCAAAACTAGTTGCAATAATTGTTATGTGAGAAATTTTGTTTTGCTTATTAACATATATGGTTATTCTTGGGGTAATAATATAATGAGCTTTTATGATCGCTGCTGTTTTATAACCTTAATTGTGTAACAACGAAGAACCGTTAAAATATATGACATATACATATACCGTGCATACAACTTGGCATCTTTGTTACCCTATTTTCAGCTTATCAAAATCCGATGACGGCTTTGTTTTCAAGAAGGGGAGGATGATAAGGACATGACCCGTATGGATACAATCATATTTGTTGTGCTTGATGTTCCAATTACAAGAGCTCGTACACTTCACTTAAATTATCAGGTCAGCTTGTTTTTAGGAGTGCTTTTATATTATATGAACTATATAATGCTACATAATGATGGAAATATATATCTGTGCAGCACCACATCACTTTTTGTCCAAGTCAAGTAAGAGTTCGAGTTGGGCACGTTTTGGAATCCAATTCGGCCTTTGAAGACAATACCGACTTCAAACGAGCATAACTTTTGTATACAGACTCCGTTTGAGGTCCACGAGTACTTGATGGAAAGCTTATCTCATCCTATTTCTAACAGATCCGGCCTAAATTCTAAATTCTTTATGTGCGCATCGCAATTGCCAAAAGAAAGTTCTGTATCACCTATTTGGGTCAATTTGGGCCTTGTAATCGTACCTGACTTGGCCCATATGGCGGCCGGTCACCTAGGGAATCGCACTGTTTATGTGAACAGTAGTACCACCTCCCCTATCTCATGCTATGTGCGGTTGATCTTCCCCTGTTTAAGGTGGCTGCACACATCTAGTTTCCTTGAATTTCGTTTAGTTAAAAGTTAGCTACATTGCAACTTTGTGTATTGGCTTGTCGACTTGACCAACCCTGAATACCGCTTTGGTATCCTACATTATTGAGTTCTTCGATCCTATTTGAAATTTTAGATTGTTTATTATCTTGTTCTTGCTTGTTCTTCGATTGTATGCAGGAATAGACCTTCGTGATCAGGTTGATCATGCTTCTAGCAAGGTTGATAACAATTTCGTATTTAGTTCAGCGATTGCCGGACATATTGGTCATGTGCGATTGGTAGCCGAATCATGAGATTCGTCTCCACAAAATCGAGTTATCCTTCTTATCGAAAGATCAGGACACCTATTATCGCATCAATACCGGAGCTAGTTAACTAGATAAGTTATTTTACTAGTTCTCCTGTGGTTTGTATTTTGTTTTGATTGCTGTGGTTTGGCTGCTTGGGCAGCATCTGATCATCGGATCTGTTAGCCGAAGATGTATCTTCCCCTTCTCTTTAATACAAAGACGCGCAGAACTCCTGTGGGTTCTCAGAAAAAGATAATCGTTGAATTAACGGAAGAAAGCGACACTGTTGGGGCCAGGGTAAACTATATCGTCAAAATTTCACTGATAACCAGCGGCTAACTTATCGGTGGGGTTTATATCTGAAAATTTCAAATTTTAATTAAAAAATTTCAGTGGGCTACCTACGTTATCGGTGGGGCACTGGGGCTACATCATCGGTTCAATATTTGAATTTATCTAATTTTATCCAAATCCAAAATTTAGATAAATTTTGCCTTTATATTTTAAAAATTCAAATTTCAATTAAAAATATTCGTCCAAAATCTTACCGAAATATCCAGTATCGATGAGGTCCAATTCTATCCATGGGTGCCATAAAATTTCCGAAACTATGTAGCAAGCATATATGCAGCACTCTCACACCTATTGCTAACTGCGTATATATATATATATATATATATATATATATATATATATATATATATATATGTTTGCGGCTCACCTCCTCCGACCGCATCACCTTTGCATCGGCATGGTAGCTAGCGGCTCACCAGCACGCTCGCTCCTAGCGCTAGCTGCCTATATATGTTTGCGGCTCACCTCCTCCTACCGCATCACCTTCGCGTCGGCATCGCAGCTAGCTTCAGTCGCATCGAGGTAGGCTAGAACTGTGTCTCCTCCGCTGTGCCTCCCCATCGTCGCCGTCGCCATCGCATCGAGGCTCGGCTCGCAGCGAGCTCGAGCAGGCTCGCGAGCCTCGAACTTTTTTTCCTACCCTAGATTTAGGTATGGGCTTATGCCCATAAGTTAGTGGATTTCGTAAAATTATCGGATATGTTGTATAGTTGGGAGATCGTTAATCTGGGCATTGTGTGGTTGGATGGGCTACTTTGATTATACAGAGACTAGGTTAGGTTTAGTTTAAAAAGTATTTTTATGTGGTAGCAATTTCAAAAAAGAATTATTTTTACACTACAAAGTGCTTGTAACTTTGAGTTGAACTCCAAATGAGTTTAACCAAATTATTTTGGTCTTATAATTTTATTATCTATTTAGATATGTAATAATTTTATTCACCACTATTATACAAATTTTTGCTAAAAATTGGATTTTAGATGAATAGTAATCGAAGCCCATTTTTCAGCATTTTTTAAAAACTGATTTTCAAACGGCTATAACTTTCACATGCAAAATCAAAATGAAATAATTCTTTAACATAAATTCATCTAAAATCTTTAACTAGCCACTGTAGAAAAATCATGCATTTTTTAGCACTTTGATTTTTGTCGTATTTCTCAATGTTTATCGGCATCTTTATTCTATAGAGCCCTCGACGTAAACGCTTACGCCACAGAGAGTGAACAATTACACTTCCAGCAAGGCAAGCATTATTTGAACTTTCTTTTTGCATCATATTGATCCCAGTTTTAATACACTAGTGTTTGAAATGCAATGATATTGCTTGCATACTAGTTTCGGTATATGATTATGTTGTGAGTAGTTAGCTATGTCCTACACTTGCTTGTTATCCTTAATAATTTCCTTATAATTATGCTTAAGATAGATGCTTGTGATGATGTGAAGGTTATGTGTTGAATGCTTAGCCATTGCGGGTCTAGAAAACGAAATAGATCAATTGATGGGATTAACTCGTCAATTGTGGGAGACACATAACAGTGCTTTTTCTTTTTTTAATTTTTGTCCAGATTGTTATATTTGTTTATTGAGTTAAAAAATTATTATTGTTAAAAGGTTTTGGGTCTAGACAAGTGGTTGTAGTGTGGGTGCTGTTATGCATGAGACTCAGGTTTGTGGTTGTCTTGTCCGGACCGTTAAGGACCGAGTCAAGGACTTACGTTCCAAGTACTGATCGTGCTATCACACGCAGAATATGGGTACCGTTTCAGGTTTCACTGTTGATTGCTAGCTGCTGCAGTTGGCTGCTTGGTAGCAAGTTGCTGCTGCGACATGCTGCTATTGTCCATGGCTGCCTTCCTGTTGCTGCTGCTCGAGACGTTGTGTGCCCTAAGGTTTTGGTAACCGGAGTGGTCTGAATTTTTTTTGGGGGGGTGTTCTACTCGGACCAAGTTTGGTCAAAATTGGCCGAAATTTTAAATTATGGTGTGCACTGCTGCTGCTTCTCAGGTCTCAGCCCACTTTATTTCTTTCAATCACATGCAAGAAGGGATGGTCTTTTATGACCTGGACACAACAGTAACAACTTGGCAGAGGCCACTACAATTCATTCCGAGTAGCACTCTATCTGCTTAATTTTAATCCAAAATGTAATACTCTGAAATTTATTCGGACAACTAGAAGAGTACTCGGGAGAAAATATTAAATAGGAAAAAAAATAGAATTTTTAGTTTTTCAAGGGGATTCCTACGAATTCCCGATAACTTAGGCTCTGGGCCGCGGCCCAAGAGGCCCAAGAGGGGGCCAGCCAAGTGGGGTGGGCGCCCTCCCCCCAAACCCTAGCCGCCCTCTTCCCCACTCCCCTCCCTGCTGGTCGCCACCTCCTCCTCCCCTCCCACCTGACCGCCGCCGCCTCCTCGCTGAGAACTCGACGGGTTAGCATGTCTAAAAAGGTAGTCCTAATCCCGTTAGATTGGTGTTTAATTTTCGTGATTAGGCGATACTGGTAGCAGATTGATTCTGACAGTCTATAGAGATCACGTGTTTTGGGATAGTTAATGGTGGATTATGACCAGAACATCTCCTAGAGAGCTGTAGGTATCGTCGCTAGCTCCCCATAGAGTCTTGGATTACTAAATTTGGAGTTGGGGATCTCGAGTTATGATTTTTTCAATATTACTATTCTAGGTTTCTGTTGGGGTTCTGACAGATCGTAACAATTGTTTAATAGGAAATAGATAATGATTTTTTAGGGGATTGCACCAACACGAAAGTTGTAGGTATTTTTGTAAGATTTCCATAGAGCTAAAGATCACATTTTTTGGATGTTACTATTCTAGGTTACATAGGTTTTAGTCTCGCTATCCAGAACCTCTGATGAGATTTAACGGGT
This sequence comes from Hsuehochloa calcarea, assembly GCA_036346395.1. Classification (NCBI taxonomy): domain Eukaryota; kingdom Viridiplantae; phylum Streptophyta; class Magnoliopsida; order Poales; family Poaceae; genus Hsuehochloa; species Hsuehochloa calcarea. The sequence continues at coordinate 80,158,635 of CM070593.1, read as the reverse complement.
TGATTGATCTGCTTAGTAGGGGTAGAAGAATGCAGAATCTGGAGACCTTGCCAACTAGGTTTTCATGAGAAATTTTGTAAGATTTCCATGGGTTTATAGATCATTAAATTTGGTTAATCCTATAGGGAGTTATGAATTTTAGAAGGGGACTGTCTCATTCTGGGATAGTTTGTTGTTTATGGGAGTTGAAGTTTTAGGTCGTGTTTGGAAGCTTAGCTTGTCGAATATTATTTCTAGCAATGTTATGTTCTGAAGTACCTTTTTATTAAGATTGTTGCAAAATGTTCAGGCGGTGGTGTGGTTCCGGGGGTAGCACCCTCTTCACGTCATCAAACTTCGCACGGTTGAGGCAAGCGAAAATTAGTCAGTAACATTATGGTGGTGAATGCTTGAACATCTGTTTTATGATTATGTTTTTGTGCTCATGAATGTCACAAATGGATTTCTACATGTTTATGTTAATTCTTCACTGAAGAATGTCACCACTGAGTTGTTACATCTTTACATTGAATAATTGAGATGTCTCATATGCAACATGTTGATATCCTTGTGGCTTGGCCATGCGGAGGCCAAGTATTGATTTTTGAGGTCTCCGTCATGATTGGACGGGCTTATGGTTCCTACACTCATGGAGTGTAGGCTTATGGTCCCTGTGCTAGAAGGCATAGGCATGGGTTAGTTTGTATAGGGTGTTAGTTTGTATAGGTCATCGAGTGACAATCTTTAGGCTGTGTTATTTCTTTAACTCAATTGCTCAGAAGGTCATCGATCCCGAAGGACTCGACGCTCTGCAAGCCGAGGTGGTGACGACTCTATGTCATCTTGAGATGTATTTCCCTCTGTCATTTTTTGATATCATGGTCCATCTCATTGTTCACCTTGTGAAAGAGATAAAAATATTCAGCCCTGTGTTCCTACGTCATATGTACCCTTTCGAGAGATACATGGGAATTCTGAAGTCCTACGTACGGAATCGATCTCGGCGGAGGGCGATATCATCGAAGGTTATGCAACGAAGAGGTCATTGAGTTCTGCGTGGACTACATAGCTCGAGTGGAACCGATAGGTGTGCCTCTATCTCGTCACGAGGGGAGCGGAGGTATCGGGACCATCGGGAGAAAGCAATCACTCCGATCTAGATACATACGTGCGAGCCCATTTCACGGTCTTGCAACACATGACCCAAATGTCCGTACATCGGCGAGCACAAAGACATAATGCGCCAGAGAATCCGGACGGTCGGAGGTTTGGATAACGAGAAACACAACGCAAATCGGTTCAGCGAATGGTTAAATATGCGATTCACTTGGAGGTCATCAAGTGATGAAACACTACTATGGTTGGCCAAAGGACCAAAATTTATAATTGTGACATGGTAATGATCGACATAAATGGTTACCGCGTTTTATCTGGCTCGGGATAGGAAGAGCCTGATCCGAGCGCGGTGTCGCATAGATGCATTTCACGAGGGTTCAATCTGGTAGGGGGCGCGGGTTGAACTCGTACTATGGGTTCGTAGAGGAGATTTGGGAGCTCGACTATGTACTTTTCAAGATCCCCTTGTTTCGATGTCATTGGGTTAAACTTCGCGAGGCGTGAAGGTCGACAAATGCTGGCGTCACTCTGTGGACCTCAAACATGTCGGATACAGGGCGAACTATCCGTACTCGCTAAGCAAGTTGTTCAAGTTTTTATGTAACGGACCCGACAAATAAGAACATACGTAGTTCTTCATGGGAAAAGAAGGATTGTCGGAGTTGAGAATGTCGTGGATGAGGAAGAGTACAATCAATTTGACGAGTTGCCTCCTTTCGGAGGCGGCATCGGTGGAGGAAGAACCCGGTGAGAAGCTAGCTATATGCGCGTCGATCATCATGAAGGACTATATTTCAATTAAGCATGTATTCCATTGTAATTTGATGTTAACATGTGTTATGGACTTGTCATCTCTAATGTTGATGTTAATACGGACTTGTTAGAGTTATCAGCTTGTTGAGAATATCATCTTTGAAACCTTGTTGGAAATACACGCAAATGGGCAAATGTGTTTTGTCATTTGAGCAAAGTTAAAGTGCATTATACGTGGCTGGCGATCATTGGCAATTAGTTGTGTTTCAAATGTATAAAAATGAGGATAAATTAAAACTTTTGGATGCATCCTTGTTGTCATTTGAATTCTCTAGAATTTATCTCCTTGAAATGTGGACTTCAAATTCAATTAAGGTTATTGACTCGAAGTGTTGCAATTCAAGGTCTTCTAGTCAAACCTTGTGATCATCCTCGGGAAATATTTTTCCTAAATTCTTGATCGTCTGGGTAACATCCCTGAGAAATTTCATAATTTTTAAAAATTATTTGCTATTTCTTAAGGGCTGGTCAAACTGTTGTCTCCTGGTCAAACCCCACATCCGTGACTTGTGAATTTTCTAGTGGGCAATGCACTGCATGAGAAATTTTGGAAAATTCATACACAGTTGATATTGTAGTAAGGATCACTCATTAAAAAGTTTAGAATTTTTGGAGCTGTGGATCTACCTCTGGAAATTCCCAAATCATCTCAAGCTTTCAACACATCAACATATCAACATATCACAGACGGTTCTAGTAATGAACCGTCTGTGATATCAACATATCACAGATGGTTCAGTTACATAACCATCTGTGATATTAAAATAGGGTTTCTCTGTTAAGTCATCACGAGCGGTTTCATAATAGAAGCATGCGTGATATTAAAATAAGTCAGAATGGCCTATCGAATCTCGGCCGTTCATTTGGCATCGCGAGGCTAAAATTCGCGGCGTGTTTTGGGCGGTCGAGCGGCCCACTAAATCGAGCCGTCGATTATACATCCAACGATGCGAAGCGATCCAAGTTATCTGGCGTGCGAAGCGGGCGGTCGAGCGTTTGAATGAAGGCGGTAGTTGATCTAAAGATAGGCGGCTCACGCGAAAGAACTTTCGAGCAGTGCGAGCGTTCAATGCATCAGCCCGTTCGTTGAGATCGGCGGCTCTACATATGTGTGTATCTGTTCACATCACGAGCGGTTCTATTAATGAGCAAATGCGTGATATCAACATATCACAGATGATTGATTACATAGCAAATGCGTGATATTAAAATTAGGGTTTCTCTGTTAACTCATCACGAGACGGTTTCATAATAGAACCATACGTGATATTAAAATAAGTCGAGCGGCCTATCGAATCTCGACCGTTCATTTGGCATCGCGAGGCTAAGATTCGCGCGGCGTTTGGACGGCAACGACCTACTAAATCCGAGGCGTCGATTATAGATCCAACGGTCTAAAGCGATCCAAGATATCTGGCGTGCGAAGCGGGTGGTGCGAGCGTTTGAATGAAGGTAGGGCGTTGATCTAAAGATAGGCGGCTCACGGTGAAAGAACTTTGAGCGGTCGAGCGTTCCAATGCATCGGCACAGTCGTCGAGATCTAACGGCTATACATATGTGTGTGTCTGTTCACATCACGAGCGGTTCTATTAATGAGCGCGTGCGTGATATCAACATATCCGCAGACGGTTGATTACATAACCGTCGTGATATTAAAATTAGGTTTCTCTGTTAACTCATCATAGGCGGTTTCATAGCGAGCGAAATGCGTGATGAATTAACATCCTGACGGTTTGTTTATGGGAACCGTCGCGATTTATTATCCTGAGCGGTTCTTGTGATATCCGGCTATATAAGTGCGGGCTCGAGCGATTGTGCACTCTTACGCGTAGTCTATTTCCACCGGCCGTGGCGCCCTCGGTCTCCTCGTGGCGCCACCTCGGCGGCGTCGCCTCCCTTCTTCTCGCCTCCGTCGGTCGCCTCCCTTCGTCCCTGCCTCCGTCGGTCCGCCGCCCTGCCGACTACCGGTGAGTTTCCGCGCCACCCCAATGCTGTGTGCGCTTCCCCCCTCTCTGTAGTGAGGCGAGGGTTTCCTCGGTCGCCCCGCCGCCGACCACCTGGTGAGAGAATTCCTTGGTGGATTCTTCAGGTTTGGGAAGTTTTTGTGCTACTTGTGATTACATATTTGTGCATGCTTCGATCTCGATATTAATTGATGGATCTGTTAGTGTTAAAAATGAATTGCAAATTGGCTTGAGGAATCCTTATTATTCCCCTATGAGTATGTGCTGAAAGATAGGGACTTGATATTGTAGTATTGTACATTGAAAACACCTAAAAGCCTCTACTTGTATAGCCTTGCTTTGTTCCTGGTCATGTGAACATGACAAGTTAAAGAAACTCAATAGCAACTAGCTATGAAGGTATTCAATAAATGCAACTTCAAGCACCATGATACTACCATCGAGTTACATTTCTGACTGCTAGAAGCACAAACTGAACTTTAGCACATATAGTTGGAAGATGATAGCAGTTTCGAGTTAAATCCATAGGGACATTGCACTTTTTTTATGTTTGTGATAAAAATGGTGAAAATGATACATTAATTATGCACAACTTTCAATGTTTGGCTACATGAAAATTAGTTGCTATTTGATAAAAACATCCATAGGGACATTGCACTTTTTTATAATAGAACATTGTAAATCATAGTTATACCGTGCAACAACTTGGTGGCGTATGCAATCCCTCAATATTGTACTATAATGTATTGCAATGTCCATGTTATCACACCTGCACACATGTTGCATAAATCTTGTGTGGTTAGTTCCAAATAATAAGCAGCCACATAATTGAAACTATGACAAAATATCAGGACGGCTCCTGTTATCTTTCCGTCAAGATGGCTCCCGCACACAGGAAGAGGACATGCCCTCCTGTACCTCATCCATATAACCTACAAAGCAAACAGGGCTGAGATGGCAAATGTTGATTCAACATAGGTTTATAACTATAGCGACATACACGAGTAGGTTCCACTGGATTCTTCTGATTCTTGTGCCTAAGAGGAACATGGTATTGTACTTTGATTCTCTACTCAACAAAAATCACGACTTCACCCTTCTTAAAGGAATACTCGACAGGTATGTTCATTTCCTCCGCACATAACTCTATTGTAGTCTTCCTTCGTTTGAAATGGACAAGGATAACTTTTTGAATCATGTAGAGCGTTCATCGGCTATGTTGTCGAGGAGGTTTATACAAGGAGCAGCGCCTGTGACTCACGAGGATGCGATTTACGGTACACGCTACAACACAATAATCATATATCATACTCAAGTAATATTGTGTCTCGAATCGACTTTACATATATATGTAATTCTATTTTTGCGATCTGCTTGACAAAAGCGAGATCACCTATCGCATTCTCGTATGCCATCATATCGACTATTGATTGCTTCTAGGGCCTTACGATCCCGGGTTTGTCAATCTCGTAATAATTATCTCATAATTATAAATTTAAATATATATGCTTACTACTTTACTCTAGCTAGCGGCAGGCTTGAACATAGAGTTAAATGCACTCGAGATGGACCAAGTCATGCACATTCGAGGAGCTCTGTGGCTTCATCAAAGCGGACATAGTTAACACCATAGGAGAGTTTCACGCCGTCGACACCGATGAGCGACCTCGAAACAATTGATTCAATATTGTAATTCACTTTGGTAGTTGTAATTCAATTTGTAACTCTAGCGAAAATATATACTTGAAACATTCTTTTGTAATTGATTTTGAGTTAAATGATCACTTTGAGTTGTCAACAATTATACGTGACATGTTTACGCTTGCTAGTTTTGAGAGGGCATGGCTAGCAATTCACGAGGCTAGCTGAAAATACGATAAAAATTAATTAGGTCTAAATACTTATCACAGACGGTTCTAACCACGAACCGTATGTGATACTACAGAATCACAGACGGTTCCAAAAAATTGATTAGGTCTAAATACTTATCACAAACGGTTCGAACCACGAACCGTCTGTGATACTACAGAATCACAGATGGTTCGTGGTTGGAACCGTATGTGATAAGAGTTATCACAGATGGTTTTCAGCGTGCGTGATAACGCTGTTATCACAGACATAAAATTTCAGACGGTTCAAAAACCGTCTGTGATAACTGTTACGAACCGTCTGTGATGAGCTTTTCTGTAGTAGTGACAAAACACTACCTGGAGCATGAAGCTGTGGCAAAGCGGCAGCGGTGGTGGTGGTGCGAATGTCTTCCACACGTTAGGCAACATATCTAGTGCAAAGGGATAGTTGAATGTTGCAAAAGGCAAGGTGGGACACCCGATCTAAGACGTGCAGCTCAGATGGAGGCGAGCAGGAACCCCATCACATAGACATGGCCAGATGGGTCATGCCGGTGAAGCCGACCAGTATAACATCTTGTTAGCACGGCCGGGCAAAACGCGGCGTCGCATTCATAGGTCGAGCTAGCACAACACAGCTTTGGGCCATGCACAGTGCGTAGTCGGCATGATGGGCGGCCGGGCACGGCACACCTGATGCCGCGCCGTGTGAGCACAACCGGGCACCGCCATAGCGGAGAGGGCGAGGAGGAGGGTTTGAGCTAGGAGGCTGGGGTGGGCAAACGGCCGACACAGAGGAGGAGAAGGACGGGGCGGGCGTGCGGCCAGAGAGGCCAGCGTCGAGGAGGAGGATGATGTTTCTTTCATAGTGTGTACTTGAGGATGTGTTTTTTCTGAGAATGCAGGTGTGAGAATCTATGAGTTCCATGTTTTGAATTGTGTGAGCAGGGATAGCATCAAGCATCCCAAAAAAGTGTTGAATTAATGAAGAAGTTCAGTGCTGATATATACAACTGATATTTACTTACAATTGAAAATTCAAAGTAACAGTCCGAAATTGACACTATCAACACTATCAAAGTACACTGATATCATAAGCACTAGCAAAGAAACCAACCGTAGTGACAACAGAAGAGAAACGATCAAACTAGACACGAGGAGCTTGCTTGAGGTCGTAAAGAGATCGGCGAAGTTGACAAACCATACCCTCAGAAACAGAATACTCTAGTGGTGGCTGCATATAAACCTCCACACGCAGCTCACCATTGAGAAATGCATTCTTGACATCAAGCTGAGAGATGGACTATGCTCGAACAGACGCCACAGCAAGAAGAGTGCGAACAGTGGTCATATGAGCCACAGGAGCAAAAATCTCATCATAATCATGACTATGCTCCTGCTGAAAACCATGTGCCACGAGACGAGCCATGTAGCTCTCAAGAGAACCATCATAGTGGGTTTTAACCTTGTAGACCCGCTTACACGTGATAGGAGTAACACGCGTGGGAAGAGGGAGAAGATCCCATGTGCCAGTATGCTCAAGGGCAGCAATCTCCTCTGTCATCGCATGCTGCCACTCCTGACAAATAGCAGCATCACGATAAGAAGTCGGTTCGGCAAGAGCCGCTAAACAATAGAGCGTAGGAGGCCGAATAGACTGACGATCACGAAGAGCATATCGAGGAGGAGATGCCGAAGAAGATGACCTATCAGAAGAAAATGGTGCATTAGGAGAATCCCCAACTCGTAGATGACGAGTATAGTAGAGAGGATAAGAAGGAACAAGGCTAGGAGGAGCCTCTCAAGAGGATGGCAGTGGCGAAGGAAACGGTGGAGTAGGCACCGGAGAGGTCAAAGTTTGTGATGGAGGTATGGTGACTATGGGAGTGTCAAGAAAAGTCATGAAAGAAATAGGCTCAACAAGAGATGCTGGAGTGGTGGAAGGAGAAGGACGAGAGTAGAAAGGACTAGACTTATAAAAAAATGACGTCTCGAGAAACCCGTATTCGTCGGCCAGTAGGATCCCAATAATGATATCCCTTATGCTCAGCGCTATAGCCCAGAAAAACGCACTCCACAGACTGAGCGGTCAGTTTGGTGCGCTCACAAGGGGTAAGAAGAACATAGCACACACACCCAAAGAGGTAAAAATTAGAATAGTCAGGAGTCTTGCCACAGAGACGCTCAACTGGGATCCCACCCTGAATATTAATCATGAAAGTGGCAGTAGAAACAGCCTCAACCCAGAAGTGTGAGGGAACAGCAGAAGCAAACATAAGAGCACAGGCTGTCTCAAGAAGATGACAATGCTTTCGTTCAGCCACACCATTCTGGGCATGAGCACCAGAGCAGGAAAACTGAGAGAGAGTACCCTGCTTAGCAAGAAAACCATGAAGGACTCCTGACAAGTATTCTCCAGCAGAGTCAGCACAAAAAAACGAATAGAAGAATCAAACTGAGTACGGATCATAGGGGCAAAAGTCTTGTAGATGGATAAAACCTCACTACGAGATGACATAAAGTATATTCATGTGTGGTGAGAAAGATCATCAATAAAATAATATAATATCGATGACCCCCTTTCAAAACGTAAGAGACCAGACCCCATACATCAGAATGAACAAGATCAAAAGGACGTTGTGACACTAACTCACTGGAAGAATAAGGAACTTGAACCTGTTTACCAAGCTTACAACCCTGACAATTTAGAGAAGCATCACTAGACACAGACCCTAAAAGACAACAACAAAGTAAAGAAGATAGACATGACCCGTAAAGATGTCTCAAACGATGATACCACTGAGCAAAAGACGCAGTGGAGGATGCAGCATAAGCAGTGGCGATGGGGGAGGCGACAAGACTGGTAGGGGTAGTGGAAAGAAGATGAAGCCAGTCAAACTCCTAAAGACACTGTGAGTCACGGCAACGAGGGTCAGTACCAACCAGAGCACCTGTGCGTCGATTCTAAACACAACAAAAATCAGAATCGAGAATAACACGACAACCATGATCAATGAGATGACTGGCAGACATCAGCTGCATGGTTAGTTTGAGAACATGAGAAACAATAGGAACATGAAAAGTGGAATTCAAAAGAGTGTCTCGTCCTGCGACAGAAAGAGAGGTACCATATGATGTCTGAATAGTGATAGACGCAACTAAGGGACAAATAGAAGTGAGACTGATGAAATCAGATGTCATATGAAAGGAAGCACCAGAGTCAAGAATCCAAGGTGGGATACCTAATGAAGAAGTAGAAGGTGGTCTCCCACTAGAAGACTGTGCAGTAGAACCAACAGAACTAGACGGTGAAGAAGCAGCCATGCGACACTACAGAGTGAGAAACTCCTGTGAATTAGAAACATCAGAGCTCCGCTGAGAGGAGGAACAACTAGTGTCTTTCGGAGGATGGCCACCACGACGTAAATCCTTCTTCTTCTTGTAGCAGAACTGCTCTACATATCCATGCTTTCTTCTTCTTGTAGCAGAACTGTTCTACATATCCATGCTTGTTGCAATAGGTGCAATGGAGTCTCCTACCAAGAGCAGCTATCACTGTTGAAGACACAACTAGTGATGGAGTGGCTGTAGCAGGTGTAAAAGCTGCAAGAGCTGTCAGAACCGAAGGAAACAACTGGGATGGTAGCAGATCCGCAACACGAAGGCGAATCTCCTCAGCACGAACAGCTGCAAGGGCCTCCAACAAAATCACACGAGGGTGTCGTACCAGCAACCGAGCACGAGTCTGCTCATACTCAGCCCGAAGACGTGTCAAGAAGTCGTAGATGCGACGAAGCTCCAGGTGAGACTGCTGATGCTGATAGCACTGATAAGTATGGCAAACATCTGATCCCAAAGAGTCAATCTGACGCCATACCGCAGACAACTGAGCATAGAACTCGTCCACAGTGGTATCTCCTTGCTGCAGCGACTGCTCCTGATGCACAACAGAAAGATACAAGGAATCACCAGACGGCTCGTAGCGGTTGCGCAGATGCTCCCACATCAACTGTGCTGAGGCCAAGCCAACCACATCCCTAGTGAGATGCACTTCCATGCTAGCAACCAGAATAGCAGAGGCATGGGCATCCTCATTAATTCGTGTCTTGTAGGTAGCATACCGAGTCTGAAAAATCACCATGACATCCTCAAAAGCATCAGATATCCCTTTACGACTATCTTTGGAAGTATCCTTCGGGAGCACAGGCTCAACAGGTGGAACAAGGCGAGGAGGACAAGGCAACTCGCCAGTGAGAAAATCCCAAAGACACCGACCACGCATATGGAGGTGCATGTGCTGAAACCAGTCCCGATAATTAAGACCATCAAAGATTACTGAACAATGAGGAATGAAAATAGTGCCCATTGGTAGGCGGCGCTGGATGGCGTGGCGACCAAGACAACGAAGTCTAATAGGCGACGTTGAACAGCGCAGCGGTTAGAACGACGTACTTGCCTCCCCCCTTCTTTTCTTTCTCTTTTTTTTGGCTCTCGACCGACTTCTTAGCGGGTTGGCTTCTTATCAGCCCGCCTTTGAGCCTCTACCTTGTCTCGGCCAAAAGGCTCCCGAGAGAGGGTTTCTCCTTGCCACGCTATCGCTAGCGACGGGAGCAACGAAGGTAGCGCCGGTGGTGGGACCGGCGAAGGCAGCGGCGGCGAGGGTGCCGGCGGAACCTGCCTCCCTCCTCCTCCGCTCAACTTACGGCCTCCCTCCCTAGCTGCCTCTGTTGACGAGAGGAAAGAGGCGGCGATCGGCGGCGCCCCAAAGCGGCGGTGGGAGACTCCCTGGTGACTATGGCGGTTCGTCGGCGATGGCGGTGGCAGCTCCCTGGCAGTGGCGGCTCTGGATCAGGAGGCCACCAATCAAGGTGGCCCCGAGGTGGCCCGGAGCTGCGACGGTGGGCTATCGGGCAGTGTCTGCCGACGTCATGAGCAGAAGATCCGGAGGTGGCACCGACTTAGTGTGAAGGTGTCCCCGAGGCATCCCGGAGCTGCGACGGCGGGCTATCAGGCAGCGGCTGCCGATGTCACGAGCAAAAAATGAAGAGCGACACCGAGGACAAGGCGACGCTGAGGAGAACGAGGCGGGCCGAGCTCGAGCGGAGAGGCTGCTGAGCAATGACAACAAGACAAGCGGCGAAGTCGGCGGCGGTGGGAAGAAAAACCCAGCGGCAGCTCGACGAAAATGAACCCTAGGTTTGCTCTGATACCATTTTATGAATAGCGCTTATATTCAATATAAGGCCAATGGGCTAATATATATACAAGTATATGTGTGACATATATATAATGAACCCCTTATACAATACACATCTAACACATCTAATAGGTCATTTAACTGCAGACTATTTGTGCTTACTGAGCCGAATATTGCTATGATGTCCCTTTTTTTCTTTTGCCCGAAACTTCCCCGGTCTGATAAAATTATTTCCTAACAGGATTGACATTCAAACCAATACAAGGCACTTCCTCTCATTGTATCATGTAAGAATTTGTTTGTTTACACTTACTCTACCTCATTTGGAAACTGCACTAGATGCATTTTTGCACCATTGAGAAATCTTTTCCTCCTACTCTCCAGATTCACGTTGTTCTATGATCAGGGTAGTTTACTTTTCTCCATATTCCTGGTGCTGATTTTTTGCTACTAAAGTGTTGCATTGTTCCATGTGCAGATCACTTGCTTGCAAGTTTCCTTGAGCATTTCCAAACTCTTTCTTGGTTGGTGGCCCGGCAGATTATTTTGTGATTGAACTCACTGATCAGGTTATTCTAAGTGAAATTTATACGATGTTTTATCCGTACGATGTGTTAATGTGTTGTATCATTTTGTCAAACTAAATATTATTTTCTTTGTTACTCCAGCTCCAGAAGCTAAAAGTGGAGCCAGTACTGCTGCAGTACCTTTCCCGCATGAACATCCTTCAAGGTATTATCTATTCAGAACATATTTCTGTAGTAAATCCAACACTAAGTCTGCATATCTATTTCTCCACTGGAAGGTCGCATTTTATTCTGAAAGAAAATTAATTAATGCAGGCTTGGAATTGAGGAATTTTTAGCCGATACGGCCGATTTTGATATCGTATTTGCGTTTTTGACCAGCATTTCGTTGAATTTACAAAATAACGCGTTGGCGCCACGCCTTGCGCCAACAGTGTGATGGGCTCGGCAGCGTGGCGCTGGCCTTGGGCGAACTGCTGCAGCGCTTGTACAAGCCTGTGCCCGACCCCAGCCCGGCGGCGTAACAATGGCATGGCGCAGGCCTGTGGCGGCGCCGCGCGCGTCTTGCGACTGCCATGTGGCGCCTACACACATTGCCCAGCGCCGCCACGCTGGCGTAGCGCATATGTGCACATTGCTGGCGCTAGCCTTGTATTGTGCCATGGCCGCTGCGGCCGCTGTGGCCGCCCTGTGCGCACTTGCCACATGGCGCGGTGCAGCCGCGCACGCGTGTGTGCCTTGCCTGGCGCCCAGCCGTATTTGGCGCGCGTGCGCCACTGCCTGTAGCCGCAGCGCAGACTCGCCGCCTTACAGCCCCATGCTGCAAGGCCACGCCTGCTGGAGCCCTGGCGCGCTCGCCGTATATATTGGAGAGCGACCGCGCGATTTTATTTCATGATCGTTCTTCCGCTAAGTTCATATTGATCCTCTCGCTCACTCCTCTGCTCATTCTTTTCTTTTCATTCGCTTCTCTCGATTATATTTCAACGTTATTACTTGAGTAGGTTTATCGTAATTTTTAATTTAGCTACATTCTTCTATGTTTAATTAGCCACATTGTCGGTAATGTTCGCTATGTATGTTTTGCTAGTCATGTCTCTCTAGGAGCTACTAGAACAATTCTACGATGAGGACCACCGGTGCAAGCTGTGGCTCACCGTGGCGTGGATGGCCCTCGCCCTGGCGCTTGGCGGGAGGGGCGGTGGGCGCTAGGCGATCGTTACGTCCGTTCCTCAGGGAGGCGGGCTTGTTGCCCTTTGCGAGGATGGTGTCCTTCCAACGGGGTTCACCCTAGACGCCCGACTGTTGTCCGCACTTGTGGACGGTGGAGGCCGGAGACGCACACCTTCCATTTTCGGTGGGGTGAGATGGCGATCACCTAATGGATGTCTCGTTCTTGGTGGTCTCCGATCCGGGTGTGCGCTTGTTAAGGCCCTCAGAGAGCGGGTGGAAGGTCGACCGAGCGGCGGTTTGGCCAACCTCTGCCGGAGGTGTGCGTGGCGTCCCTCGGGCTTGGCATTGGCGATTCGGCGAATGCCGCGAGGTGCACACGAGGCGTCGTTAGGGCGCATCTCGTTGCTTACCTTCTCCGGCTCTTTGGTTGGGTCTGTTTCCAACCACAAAGGCGATTTGTGAACCCAGCTTCATCCGCGTCGCCGAGTCTTTGGGTGGCGCGGTGAGCCGATGCCGCACTCTGGTGAGGATCGGTAGTCCCTTGCGCTACATACTGAGGGTTGTGTGGCGCTTGTGGCGGCTCTGGTAGCAACCTAGTCGTGTGCTACGTGCTCCTGCGGTGTGGAGTTGGGAGCACTTCCTGTTGGGCGTCCAACCATTGAGGCAATGGCGCACCGTTCCCTCTCCCGGATGGCGACCCACCACATGACCCCATAGACGCGCCCACCATGGGCTTACGATGGGCTGCGGCGGCCGTCTGCTATTTGGGCCAACGAGAAGACGGCGAGGTGCTACTCGTTGTACCACAGCGAGTTCGAGTTATTGCAGGCGACATCATCGGTGTCCATGGCATGCTGGGTTTCTCCTCGCGGTTTGCGCCAGACGGCTGTCTGCTTCATGCGTCGTGGATCGATTTTGTGGACGACGACACGCCACTGGTGTTCTCACATATGGTGGAGCCTTACGCGCCGCGTCGCGTAATCTGACGATTTAGTGCAATGTACTCGTGCCCCGAGCGTCGAGGCCCACGGGCGAGCTGTACACCTATGAGTTAAATTTCATCCAAGTAATTTTTGCGATCCTTACGTCTTCTTTTGTAACATTAATCTTCCGAAAATGCGAGCAATCGAGGTCGGGTGGGCATATTTTGGGTCGCAAATGCACCGGCACGGTGGATTGAGACATGGCTTCACGGGGTGCGTGGATGTATGGCATGAGCGCGCCCACATGACCCTCGATCGTGCAGCTGCGTACATGGAGTGGTACATGCCGCGAGCAGCGCGCAAGACTCACCATTCCTCCTCCGGGCGCCGAGGAGGTGACATGTCGACGCACGAAGAGACCCTCCGCGCGACGTCACGGCCGTCCACATAGCTTCAAGACATGGCGACGCCAGACGACACTTACAACCTACGGTTCGCGATTTTGTTGATGATATTCGTATTTTTGTTAATGAACACATTACATATGTCACTCTGATTGGGCGGGCGGTGCGCGTCGAGCGCGGACGAGGCCCAACTTCGGACAGATAGAACCCGTCGGCATATAAAAAGTTTTGAAGCACATCTCGGCGGAGATGAAGAAGATAGTAAAGAACTTGAGCGTTGGTCGTTCGAGGGCGGCGTCTTGCGCGTCGGGCGCGCAGTGGGGGCCGTGCTCACCGCTAGGTCACCACGACCTAGCGAGTCCGTGAGCGTCGTAGCGTTCCGTCGGTCATCTGCGGGCGGTCGCCGCGACGTAAGTCGCTATGTACAAATTTACATCAAGTTTTGTAATTATGCCTTACGTTCCGCTAACATCATGCCGTTTCTCGCCGTAGGTCCGTCGGGATGAATCACTTACATCGTCGGACCCGTTACCTGACTGCCGCCCCCTCGGTCATCTCGTGACCGCACATCCGGAGGTACGAGGTTCTTAGTTTACATCCGAGTGTTCATTTGTACTAACATCGTTTCGTCTTGCGACCTTGACCCACAGGGGTGGCGGCGATTCACATCGGCCCGATAGCGGCGATACGGGCCTCCCAACTCCTACCGGGGAAGCGTTACGGCGCCGGGCAAGGACAATGGCGGCCGGGGTTTTTAGCGTCGCAGGCGAGCTCCTCGGGTTATTGCCCCGACGTTCAAGCAGATGTCCTCGGGTTCGGTGCCCCACGGTATACTCGAGCGAGTTCATCGCGCAGCGGAGTTGCGAGCATCGTACCCCAGTGGCCCTCGAGTGGTTTTCTAGCCTCCGTCGTGGATGAATTCCTCGGAAGTGTCCCAGTCGGCGACGTCTCATCAAGGCGACATGTCGCCTACGGACTCGCTCCGGACTCGGTCTCTTGGTCCACCTCCGCCTCAACGGTCTCGTACCCCCTCCGAACCGACACGCGTTCTCGAGGCGGTGGGCGTATTCCACAGGTCATGCTCGGCGCAAAACAAGGCGCGCGCGTGACGGCGACGCGCCGCAGCGAGGAGAGAGTAGTGGCTCGGACGAGTGGCCGTATAGTTTCACGTGTTATGCTATTTTCATTGTACTACATTAATTGATGCATTAAAGCAACGTTATATCAAAAGATTCTTAATAAATAAAATAATAGAAAAATTACATAATCAAGTACACTTTGTCAAACACAAAAATTTTCATTTTTTACCTCATTTGCTATAATTTAAAATTCGGAGACCGAAGCATTGCGATTATGAAGATCTTAGTACAACATGTGGGTAGCAACTACTTAACGATGTGTGCTACTTGTCTCCGCGGCGCCATAGCAAAGGAGCCTTGTCTCGGCGTCGGTGGGTCTCGGTCGAAGGAGCCTTCCCTTATCGCCGGACTCCACGTCGGTGGTATGTCAAGTCGTCCGTACCACTGCGATTGTATGATGTAAGTACATCGTCTGATTACAAAGCGTAACAAGAATGTCAATTGTTCATAACTCACGTCGTCCATGTAGATTGCTCGGACGGCCGGATCTGTTAATGGCGGCAAGCTCGGCCGCATGAGCCTTTCCCTTACCCTTGTCACGCGGGATCGCCCACGTCGGTGGTGTGTCGAAGTCGTCCATGTCTGCGTTTGCATGATGTAAGTGCACCGTATAGTGAAAATCATAAGAAGGATGTAATTTCTTCATAAGCGGCGTCGTGGATACGGATGGCCTTGAGGCGGCCGGATCTGTTGTGTGGCGGGCTCGACCTCATGAGCCTTTCCCTTGCCCTTATTACGGGAATGTCCACGTCGGGTGGTGTGTGAAGTCGTCCATGTCTGCGTTTGCATGATGTAAGTACACCGTATAGTGAAAATCATAAGAAGGATGTAATTTCTTCATAGCGGCGTTTGCATGAGCCTTTCCCTTGTCGTCGATATGGATTACGCTCGAGGAGTTTCTTGGGGTCCCGGTGCCTCCTCATCAGTGCGTAAGGTTTCCACCGTGAGAAGTTCTCGGCCGCACCGAGTAGTTTAGCATGTACTCTGTTTGGATGAATGCCATGCCGTACATCTCGGGGCCGTCAATCCTTTGGAAGAAGTGGCGGCGCATCTCGGGCCGCATTACGTGGGGATGAAGTTAAAATTGAAGGAATTAAACATTGGGAGGAAAATCGATCTGTGAAAAGAAAGCGCTTACCATGTAGTGGCGCTTTGTAAATGCGCCCGGCGCCGTGTGCAGGTGTGTGGGTGAATGATCTCTGCGGTTCACCACACACACTTCGGGACCGACAAGCGTGGTGGCTGGAGCATCTTTCATTGAAAAATCCGGGTATTTTAGTTGTTTCCTCTTCTGCGCAAGCGATTTGCGCACGCAACATCCTCTTGTAGAAGTTTGCGAAGAGTCCATAGCCGGGTCTCGTATAATTTTGCATTGTACATAACAAGCAAGGCAGAAAAACTTTAAATTACGACAGTGGCGGCCAGGACGAACTAGGTGCATTGGGACAATCCTTCATTGAGTGCCCGGGTCTTGCATATCACGCACTTCACTTTGTGCGGCTATCTTGATACGTTGACTAGCATCCATGTCATTCGGAGCGCCGCGTCGCCGTCGCCCCTTCCTATTCTCTTCAAGTCCTGTTGGGACCCCGATTGCACCATGTCGGGCCAAAGATCCTTGTAGTTCATTTCCAAACCATACGAGTGAAACTCTCGCTCCATGTACCGAATAGGTCTTGCATGTCGTAGTACTCGAGAGATGTATGGTGTAGCCATCACGCGCATTTGCGCACATGCCTTGTACGTCGCGAGCATGGTTTGTGGAAGAGCTTTGGCTTGTTGCGGTGCATGTCGCCACATCACCCGAGTGCATGCTGTTTTCTTTCCCCCTAGCATGACTATTGGCGTATTTACGCCGAAGCTTGATCTCGTACTTTCGCTGAGGCCGTCGATCACCGAATGTCGTGCATTCGGCCTTCTCCATCTTCCGATCCATGTGTCTCTGCATGTTCTCGGACCTTTGCTTGCCTTCGTCCATCGCCGGCTTGGTGCGGTGGCTCTATTCTGAAATAACCAGCGGTGCGAGTCCATGTCTCTGGACAACGCGGTGATAGGAGCCCGCGCACACCTTCGGGGCGCTATTGTAGACCTCGGACATGTTGGTCGTCATAACGCCGTACCTCGCACCGTCTGTGTCATAGAGGAGGGACCATTTCTCCAATTCGGGGCGTGGTCGTTAATCCTTGGGAGAAGGTTATGGCGCTACTAGGTTGCTCCCTCTCGGAGTGGACTCCCTTGTATGTCTCGTAGTCCGGTGTTCAAGGTCTCTCCAAATAGACTCAAACTTAGTCGCCGGTTACGCATACACAATGCCTTGAGCGTCTTCATGAGTTCCCGACTGCGGAACGCGTGAACAAGTTAGATTCAAGATGCCTCATGCACCACTGGATTGCACGCGTCGTTCCCTTTGGTGAGATGGATCCATCCACGCCGCATGATGTTGATGGCGCCAACAACCCGACATTGCGATGCGTGACTAGGCGACGTTGGCGGTCTCCCACCACGGCCCTCTTCACGTTCTCCAGAACCACGGCCCGGTGGATGTGTTCTCGCCTCGACAATGGCAAATGCAACGGGAGAAGTTGGTCATTCGATCGGCCGCCACCGCGGTGAGGATGGTGCCCTTGTACTTCCCAGTGAGAAAAGTGCCATCCATCGTTAGCACGGGACGGCAGAACTTGAAGCCCCGATGGCACGGCGAAAGCCGAACACCCTATCCGAGATGAAGTGGTTGGGCCCTTTTGACATCTTCACGGTCCGGCTTGTTTATGTACGCGCGGGGTTTGATCCGCAATCTGGTGAAGCAATCTCGGCACAAGGTTATGCGCCTCTTCGTATGTCCCGTACATAGTCTCGATGACTTTTCGCTTGGCTCGTCGAACCTTGTTTGTAGCTAATGGATAGCCAACCCGATTGGCGACTTCGACATCATCGGCTTGGGGAGATAGACACGTCGCCTCAACTAGGTGCGTGATGAGGTTTGCAACATATGCGGAAGTCACGTTCGATCTTTCGCGCGGGCTCGCTGAGCTCGCGGTATGGTCGATCGGCTCCTTGGCCGTGAAGACCGAGCCAAAGATCTTTGCTCGAGAGCCCGACCTTGCCAGGCGCCTTCTACTATGCACTTCACTGCGTACTTCCACAGGTTGGACCGGTGCACTCGGTACACACGGTGATGGACAAAGCGCCGTGCTATAGCTTGTTGCGGCCACCTTGTTCGGGAAGCGCGCCCAACTAAGAGGGTGTCGGCTTCAAACCCCACTGGGAGCCTTCTTCTTGCGGCAAGACGGCGAGCGCGCGCGATATCATCAAGTCTCGATGCCACGTAAGGACCACCGGCCGTGTGCGTCCTCGTCGGTACCATCAGAGCTTGGGTCGGTGTCCTCGTCGGACTCCAACCCGAGAGTCTCGTCCGGTAGATACTCGTGGCGGTCGATGCGGGCGACCACCATGTTTCCGCCCCTCATTTGGCTCAAAATTAGGCACGGGACTTCCGAGGCGGCACATTCCGTCTTTGCCATCTTGAGCTTCAGTGCGCTTGCCGCTTATGCGAGCCTCGGCATCATCGGGGTTTCAGGCGCCCTATATACGAAATTGGCGTACACCATAGGCTTCCGTGAATGGCGCCTCGGTGGGAGACAATCTCCATGTCTTGCCTCCATGCTATGCTTCCATCCACCTTTACGAGCTCCCACACATAATTGGTGCGGTGATCGCCTCAATCATAACTTTCTTCGTCCTTGGCTCGTGAGAACTCCTTCGGATCAACCGCGGCACGTGAATATTCATCGCGTGGAGCCCCTCCGCCGGACCACCTTATCGGCATCTCGGCGGGTCCAACCCATCGTGTCCGAAACTCGTACAAGCCCATCGCCGTAAAATACAATCAAGTCTTGCATGTTGAAAATACCTAAACCCACAAACAACCACTAAATAATTACGACTAATTAATTAGCACTAAACTAATTCATTACTCTTGAACTAACTAATTACGACTAATTAACTATCTCTAAACTAACTAATTACGGTTGATTAATTACCACTACAAAATACAGTACTTTATTTCCACTTACTTGATATGCTGTAAAAACTAATTACGACTAATTAATTAGCACTAAACTAATTTATTACCAAGTGAACTAACTAATTACGACTAATTAGCTATCTATAAACTAACTAATTACGGTTCATTAATTACCACTAAAAATACGTTACTTTATTTCCACTTACTTCATATCTTTGTAACGATGACTACTAAACTAATTACGACTAATTAATTAGCACTAAACTAATTCATTACTACTCGACTAACTAATTACTACTAATTAATTACCTCTAAACTATCTAATTACGACTAGCTAACAAAGACTAACTAATTACGACTACGGCAATAACGGCAAAAGCATAACACAAATTACGCCGCCGAGGAAGTAATAAATCACCCTTCTGAGGAAGTAATAAATCACCCTTGGAGGAAGAGTGGCGAAGCGAGAAAACAATTACCTCCCAATAAAATTAATTATGTTACGTTCTCGAGTTCTCGACGCAGCGCAAGAACGAATCAAACGCAATTGATATGACCAAGAGCGAGTGCGAGTTCGGTATTTATAGGCGAGTGAAGGAGAGTCGCGGCCTTGGCGCCGGAATTCCGTAAGTATTGGCCGAATTCTGGATGGGGCGACAGATGTGCGGAGGAGGGAGGATGGGCGGTGGGAAATAGGGCCACCCAACATTTTTAATTCGGCACTGCCACCTCGCCTTAGAGGCGGCGGCGCGGCGCCTGGCCGCCCGCAGCCGCCGCAGGCAGCAGCCGACGCAGCTGGGCGGACGCCAGCGCCAGCCATGCGCGCAGCGACGCGCTTCGGCGGCGCTGCGCCCGCCAGCGCCGGGCGTGCTTGGCATGCCAGCCCGGCGCGCCTGTGGCGCGCCGCGGCCAGCAGCCCGCCGTGGCGGTCGGCGCGCCCGAACTGCGCTTCGCGCACGCAGCGTCGCCCGCCAGCATGGCGCAGAGCCAGCGGCGTCAATTGGGCTAATTTTGTAAATCTGACTTGCGGCTGGTTAAAATCGCAAATACGATATCAAAATCGACCGTATCGGCCAAAAATTCTGGAATTGAGTAGTAGTACAAGCACCAGACTACATACGTGCCTGTACAGCTTTACTTCTACTGGAGGCCCTACCTACCCATCACGAGCCGTACGGCACGCAGCCTCGGATACATTGGATTTGCTTTTCCCTATGAGTGTCATCTATAATCCTAAACTTAGTTTTATCGTAGCTTTTGCTTTCTCTGTCTTTTTCTCCCCTTCTGTCACCAATAAGTCAGTGTTCAAGACATGGATATCTCATGAACCATTTAATTTGCACGGTTGTCGTATGAACCATTTGATTTGCAATTTTTGCAATAGCTATAAATAGTTTTAATAGCTCATGGTAATGTCTGGCTACAGGTCGGTCACTATCCGAGGCATGTGATAAGCCTGTTCTTTCGCCTGCTCTGTCCGTGGTACTGGCCTTCCTCTCGCTGGAACTTCATCATGACTTGTGTGAAGACCACCTGCTACTACATCCCGAATCTGCTTGTCTCAAGCTGGGAGAACCTGAGGAGACCCAACCATCAAAGGATGCACAGTGAATGAAGAAATGGCAGCCGAATCACAGCTAGCATCTTGTGTTGTTACATCTCTTTCATTTTCACTAGTAGGTTAGTAGCTCATGTGTTTGTTCTAGTAGCATTTAGAGAGAGAGAGAGAGAGCAATGAAAAAGAAAAGAACAGGAAACTTGTGCATTTCTGGCTTCACAGGTATTTACTCATTTGCAGTGTCATGTCTCCACTCTCCAACATCTACGGATAGCCTGTACTGGCAACCATAAAAAATTATTTGATCAGTCCCCGCAAGGTTGAAATGATGTCGGACCCAGATCTTGCAAATACAAATACTCTATGAGAACATTGTGTTATTCTTTGAATCAGTAGATAGCACTCATAGGCACATTGTTGCATCATTTCATACATGGCATGAACTAAGACATTCAAATATATTACAAACATCAAAGTGACATAGACTACATCGGATCGAGTTTTACAAAAGGGCCGAACAGGCCAAATTGATTACAATGCGAAAGAGTAACGTAAACTACAGCGGAAGCAAAAGGGTGACTCATCTCTACATGCAGTTTAAGGGTAGCACGTATGCAGCGGATATTAACCAAGTGGTTGGATAATATTGGTTGTACGAAAGTATTGAACAAGTCCACTAAATTGAGGCGAGATCTAGACTACAGAACTATAATACTCTTCATCGTTCCCTTGTCCGTCGACTTCTGGGTCCTCATAATACACATAGTCCCTTTGATCCACATTATCTAGAGGGTTTGGGGAGAGCGAGAATGGGCACAACTTTCGTGCTCTCTAGCCAACACACAAGATGCAATAATAACATGCATGGCTTAACAAGGACGGCTCATGTTCTTTTATTTGCTAAAGCAACATTTTCAATTATCATAATTACAAATTCTATGACTTAGCATTTTAACCAAATTGCATTTTATTAAAGAGAGTAATTGTAATATTAAATAACAGTAGAGGTTTCCTCTATCGGAAACTCTACACATGCTTCATTCGATTGGAGCTACCTCCAATTATTAACACCACTGAGCTCGACGGCTCAGAAAAAATCCAATCTCAGGGCTAGGTGAGCCCGACCTGATTTTCATACCACCCTCAAAGGTTTTTGAAATAGAACTAACTCTAGTAAATTCTCATGTCCGCCTATGACCTAGGCACAGCTATTTAAACAGTTTAGACTCTGTAGAGGTTGTACACTGTACCCACAAGAGATAATCATACTCGTTGCCCCACATGATTTCTTAGTCATGCAGTTGAGCAACCATCACAGTGACTTTTCAAATTATTTCGCCCCTTCCGTCATCTCACCCATATGGGCCACGCTCATAAGTTGTGCGAGATGTTCACCTCAGCAACTAGCATAGCTGGATTACCCACAACGTCTAGCGCGATTGGCAACTTCACCTTGCACCGATGTCCCTTTCAAGCCGGACCGTGTCCAGTGCTTGAACGATCCCGCTACCCCTCTAGCGAGATAACATTCAGATTTTAATAAATTTACTAAGCCAAGTTGTATTTTACAGATTTGTGGTTGTACTTGTTTTACATGAGAGGTCATGACAAGATTAAGTGCTTAATCCATCCGGGTGGTTCATACCACTTACCCACCACTCTCATGCACAACGGCACCCACCACCCTTTCCATCTGCCCAGATGTGGTAATAGCAAGTTGTTTAGGGTTTTGAGGAGTAAAACCAATTATCTCAACACGCCAGTCATTTACCCAGAATGACTGCCCAAAACCACTTTCATGTTTAAAAGATGATGATTATGATATTTATTGTCCTGGTACTTAAGCAAGCCTACCATGTCGCTTAAGTACAACCTATACTAGTATTTATCACATAACTACTAAGGTGATATGGAATAATGGATTCAATTATCAAAGGATGGCTTAATAATTAATTAATCATCAAATTGGTATTTAGCTACCTTAAGCTTTAACATATATTTGATTAAAGCATGCAATTTTGGTAATTTCAATCAATATAATTTACATAAAATGTAGGCTCAAAATGATCAAAGTGTCGACTCAACTTGGTTAAAAGCAAGAGAGTCTTAATAGTCTTGTGCTTGATCAATTTGGAGATCTCCCGCTTCTTCGAACCCTAATCGGATGAATGTACCAGAAAAAGGAACAACTAGCAAAGAAAGCAAATAAATGCTAATGACATAATAAATGGACTCCAAATTAAACAAGACTAGTGCCATTAGCAAGATCTTGAATATATAGACAAATTTCACTTGAATCGAAGTTAAACGGAGGAGAACGGGGCTTCCGAAGTTTGAATTGGAATTAAATCAGAAAATAAAAAGAGGAGAGAGAAAACAGTGACCAACTGACACATGGGGTCCACTGTACAGTGTCGGGTTCATGTGAACAGTGCGTGGACCGGAGGTCATCACGCACTGTGCGAGTCCACGGGTCTACCGGTCTATGGAACAGTACAAGCGGGGCCCACTTGTCGGTCATAGCAGGGGAAATGAATCGGTCATCACTATTTTCGGGCCCACCGGTTAGTGAGCCAAGGAGGGGGGTTAAGACACCAATTAGCGGCTAATGAGGGCTTAGAGTTTTAAGACAATCATTAGTGCTAATGACGGATGAACAGTCGTCCGTGAATGCCAAAGACGAGGAGCTTCGGCCGTGGCGTGGCGGCTCACCGCCGCCGCGAGAGGAGGGATGGCGTGCGTGGAAGCGCCAAAATGGAAAGCTCACCTGCGGCGAATGCGATGGTGGTGGTGCGGCGACCGGAGGATGACCGGAGTGGCGGTGCGGTGGAGATGAGCGGTGACGGAGGAGGAGCTCCGGTGGTGCTCTGAGCGGGGGGAGGTGAGCACGGGGAAGAGCTTAGAGAGGTGGACCTACCGGGCCAACAATGGGGAACGGAGGTGGTCGGAGAAGGTAGATCGCCGGCGGAGTGGAAATCGGCCGGAGGCGGGGAAGAAAGTGGAATATGGCGGCGACAGTGGACCAAAACCGAAGAGGCTAGAGGGGAAACGTTCCTCGGCGACTGGGGCGCATGGTGACGGGGTTGGTGCAGCGGTGGCGTCGCCGTAACAGCTAGTCGGCGGCGGAGGCGGCTCGGCCAAAGAATGGCAAGCGGCGGCTCTTAGGTGGAACTCACCGGGGAGCAATGGGGCGACGTGGGGGAGACAAGAGGGGACACAAGGGGCTTCTTTATAGCCGTGCGCGCGAGAAGGAGCCGTTGTGAGGGCGCGGGGACACGCGAGGTCCCGAGGTGACCGGCATGGGCGAGACAGCGAGCGACGGGCGGCGCAGCGTCTGCGCATGAATGGCCGAGGCGGGCACGGGGCGAGGACGGCCGTGCAGGCGCCGCGGACGCGTGCGGTTGAGGACAAAGGCACGTGAGGACGCCGAAGCCTTCAGGCTGCCGAGGAGCAGGCGGGAGTTGGTGGCGGGCGCAGCACGCGGGTGGCGGAGGAGCGGCAACTCGGGAGGCTGGGGCAGACGGCGGAGTGACAGGACGAGGTGGGTGACGCGGCGCGCGCGCTGAGGAGTGGGCCGGGAAGGGGAGTGGGCTGAGCTGAATGGAGATGGGCCAGGAGGCCAGGAAGGAGAAACGGGCCAGCCCAAAGAAAAGGAGGGGCAAAGATTGAGAGATGGCCTAAAATCCTAAAAGATAATTTCAAATTCGAAATTTGAATTCTGGAATTGTAAGGAGGTTTGAAACACAAACTCAAGCTTAGCTAGAAGGATTTGGATATACGATAATTTGAAATACGATTGAAAACCGGAAATCAAATAGCAAATACTATTTATCGTTCGGAAACGAGAATGTTACAAATGATGAATCGCAAGGTAGATTTTGATGTCAGACCAGAGGGATTGCCTAGTACTCCACTCATGTCTCATAACGCATTGCTGTATTTTGTTTGGTAGAACTGCCTGCTGCTGCCTGATTTGCTTCAGCTTTGGAGTTA
The DNA here is from genome assembly GCA_036346395.1 of Hsuehochloa calcarea. NCBI lineage: Eukaryota > Viridiplantae > Streptophyta > Magnoliopsida > Poales > Poaceae > Hsuehochloa > Hsuehochloa calcarea. The sequence goes on along the minus strand of CM070593.1, from coordinate 80,133,975 downwards.
CTGCAAACTCCTTCAGGCCTTCAGATAAAAAATGTCAATGGTTCAGATTGTTTGAGAGGACATTGCATGCAGAATGCATGATATATGGTTAAGATTTTTTTTTAAATCTCCATTTCTGTTTCAAGAACATGTTCGGTTAGGTAGCTGGACAAGAAAGAAGTAATGCGCCCATCTGACAGTACCTTGCAGCCAAGGATACCAATAAATTGCTTACGGTCTTGCACTGTAGCTTCCATGGACAAGATTGAAGTGTCATCCTCATTCGTACTATACATTCTTGCATTGTTTTGCAAATCACACCAAGATTACAATGAGATTTTGCACCCAATGGGGAATGCTTTGTCTTTCTCTTCTAACTTTTGTTCCCTCTTGTTTGCGCATGTGATCCCTTAATTTTCAGTGGCAGTATTTTACATGTTCAGTGGACTCAATGTACTACATTTTGGGTTAACCTCTGATAGATGATCAGCATTTTGTGATTTTCACTTCACAAAATGCTACTAAATAATAATAAAATGAACAAAATATAAGAGGGGATATGATGTAGGAGCAGTTTGCACTTCTTATCAGCTGTTCGTCAGCATTTTCAGAAACATTCAATTCTTTTTCCTGATACTTTAGATACTGGAATGGAACATAAATGCTTATGGGCCACCTGCACCTCTCTTTGGGCTAAATCTGACCTAATTGTGCAGACACGCTAAATGCATGCCTGGAATGCATTATTTTCTGCAGGTTTCGAGTAATACCACATTTGTACTGCATCTTCCTTTCGCTCTTTCTTTGCCTCTTCTACCTTTTCCACCAGATGTGTTTGGCTATGAACAACCTAGTTCAGTTAACAGTGAAAATTTAGGCCTAATTTACCCTTTAAAATAGATTAGGTGGCACATTGCACTAAAAGTAGAATCTCTTTTCAGAAACAGAAATTCTTTTTGAGGGTGTCACTGAAAGCTTTGAATCATATCTGCGTTATTCTTCAACCAATTTTTCATTCATTTAGTGCTTGCTTCAACTTTTGGATAAGGCTGCAACATTTTCCTTTCCCTGTGTCCATCTTTTTTAGAATGATAAGGTTGCTTGCTTCAGTGGTTGGAGATAAGTATCTGTCAGCAATGTAGCTGATGTGAGTGCATATCTGAATGGGATGTCCTCAATTAACACTGTTCTTGAAAGTAGTTGAAAGTAGTGTGCTATGAGCCATCAAGTGAAGCAGATTCTTGATTGTGATTTGTAAGCACTGAGCATAGCAGCTCCAAATGAAGAATCCCAGTGTCACCGACAACTGTAACACACACATTCTTCCAGATACAGAAAATAGTTCAGACTTTTGAGTTGATAATTGGGTGCAGAATGTCATCAGCCAAGCCAAAAGGAATCAGTTCTACTGACAGATTAAATTCAGAGTTATTCTATTATTCGTCAATTTTTCCAGGCATTTAGTGCTTGCTTGTCGGACCCGGATTTCACAAATCCAAATTCTATGTGAAAATAATGTGATATTCCCTGCATCAATAGATAGTACTCACCGATACATCACTGAATCATTTCATACACGATGTAAACCATACCATTCATTATATTACAAACATTAGAGTTACATAGACCGCATTGGGTTGAATTTTACAATAGGGCCGAATCGGTCAAATGCTTACATTACATAAAAGCGAGCGACAGAGCAAAAGCAAAAGGGGTATAGCACAACTCTCCACAGGTAAGCGACTGGGGAAACACTGTGTGTGTCCGATATTAACCAAAGACTCGGATAATATTGGATGCACGCAAGCGCCGACAGAGACAGTTGGACTGAGGCGAGACCTAGACTAAAAGGACTAAACTACTCTTCATCGTTTCCTGGGCTTCCAACTTCTGGATCCTCATAGTATGCATAATTTCCATAATTTCCTACTTCTGAGATTTGGAGGAAAAAGCAAGGATGAGCACAACTTCCGTGCTCGCGAGCGTACGACGTGGTCGGAAAGAGTTTCGACAACACGTGGTAGGAAGGAGTTTCGACTACACGTGGTCGAAAGAAGGTTCGACAACACGTGGTCAGAATGAGTTTTGACAATGCGGCGTGGTCGAAAGGACATGAGGGAAGACAGGGCACGGGGAAGGGGCTTACCACGACTGAGAGAGAGGTCAGAGGAGGTCGGTAGACAGCGAACGGCGGTGGGGAAGATCGCGGTTGGAGGCTAAGGAAGACGACGGTGAAGATGTCGGCCGAGACTGAAGGAGAAGAGGAAATACAGTGGTTCCTGTGACACAAAACTAAAATTGAGTGAGGGGATTGCTACAAGGACCTCTGGGGCACGAATCGATGCAGGTAGAAGAGGGGGCTGCACTGGTGCAGTGAGAACCAAAAGGAGGCGCGTGGCGGCTTGAACTCGGGGCTCAGGGCTTCGTGCAAACCACAACAACACGAGCGAGAGAGGGAGGGTTGGGTGGGGAAGGAGATGAAGGGGGCTGCTCGGGCTCTTTATAGCCCGGAGGAGAGGAAGGGGGAGCCTTTGATAAACTCGGAGGCGCACGGGCTCCCGAGGCGATCATGGGAGCTCTGGTTGGTGAGGACGGGGCAGGTGCACGTGCAGCGGGCGCAGCACGGGGAGATGACGAGAGAGACGACTTGTGCGGGCCGAAGCAGGTGACGGAGGCGACAAGGCAACGTGTCAGGTGGCGCAAGGACTCGTGCGTGGCACAGAGCCCAGGTGAAGCTTGGACCGAGCGGCTGCAGGCGTAGCGCTGGCGTCCCGAGCGACAAGATCGGGCGAGAGAGAGGGCGCTGGAGTCCACGGGTAGGTGGGAGCTGCGCTAGCGATGGGACAAGACGAAGGAGGGCGCCGGAGTCAAGGGCAGGTGGAGGGGAGCAGGTGGCGGCAGAGGGCTAGAGGGCGGCATGCGCGGCGCGGCCCTGCGGCAGCCCAGCGGTGGCGAGGCGAGCAACAAGACAAGGTGTGCGGCTCTGGCGCGACCACGGTCTGCAGCGAGGAAGCTAGGCGGGCCGACATCACGGCAGCGAGGCGGCGACTTTGGGGCCAGCGCGCAAGCGCTCGTCTGGCGGTGGGAGTGGCGGTCGGCAGACGGGGCGGCGAATGACTTCAGGCGGGCCGGGCAGTGGCGAGGCGGGTGGTGGTGGCGTGGGCGTGGGCGTGGGCTGCCGTAGCGACAAAGCGGCGAGTGCGGCGAGGCACGGCACTGGCGTGTGCTCGACGCTGGGGTGCGTCTGGGCTGGGAAAGGGCTGAGGGAGATGGGCTGAGCCCAGGAGAAGAAGTTGGGCTGAGCCCAAGAAGAGGAGATTTGAATTTGAGTTGAGATTCAAGTCAAAACTGGAACCAAAATTTGAAAAGAGATTCAAATCCGATATTTGAATTTTGAACTTTGAAATGAGGTTGAAACTAGAGGATTTTGCAAATACACAATTAATTTGAATAAGTTTTGAACTCTAAAACGGCAACGGAAAATTACTATTCATCGTCCAAAAACGGGATGTTACCTTGCTTCAGATTAAGCTAGGATAAGGTTGCTCGTAGGTTCATTATGCATGCTTGCTTACTTGCTACAGTGCTCGTTTAAGTACCTGCCCTGAGGACAGATATCCTCCTTGACTGAAGATGTTCTCCAAAGTAATGAGCCATTAAAGTGATGCTGGTTCTTGATTTGGTAGGATACCATATCTGCATTCTTTTCTGGTCAATTTCCACTCAATAATGCATCTTATTTCTCTTCATGCTTGTTTCACAGGCTATTCATAAACAAGTGAATTTAACTCATAGCACTCTACATTGTAAAGGAGAAATCTAATTACCTTGAACAAGTTTCTACAGTGTCAGAAAGCTTTTACACGGGCATGCAGTAAATAACACTGTACGTTGTCACCACATAAATCCTGAACAGTCTGCGCCAATAGAATCTCCAACTAACAGACAGCGCCCTCATTGAATTGCCGCAACCACATTCTTGAACAGCGCCAAACAGCAGCAGCAGCAGCATCTCGCGCCATGACAGCCAAGTCCACATCCATGCAAAGACAGCATCAGCATCTATGCTTTGCTTGCGGTTGCGTCTGGACTGAAGCCCATCAAATGCATGCATGGCACCAGCTAGCATTATCTCTATATATCCATGGCACTAGCATTCAATCATGCATGGCAACTGCCAATGTCAAGAAGATAGAGGTCATCCACTCATGGGATAAGATCAAGATCACGCCCATCCATGGTCACCAAATCCTGTGATCTCCCAGATTTTTCTTAACCTTAAAACGTCTCTACAGATTACCTGCAACATGCACACCGATCGGTCTGGTGCCTGCTGAAAGATACGTGAGTCATTCTTTTTGTAGCAGCAGATGTAGGCAGTTCAGAACTTCAGATGGGGAGTTGGTGTCAAGCCATAGATGTCTGGTGATCTGAAAAAAGTGAAGTGTCTGTGAAGGCTTTGCCCATTGCCCAATGTGGGGAGAGGTGAGGTGAGTGAGCCCCTACTAGGCTGGCTATGAACCATGAGGCTTGTTGCTGCACATGGAGCCTTGTAATGCACTGGTCTACCCTGTAGAAATCATTGCATGTGGGAAGAAGCTCTCAGATATGATATGATATGATATGATATGAAATCTAGTGAGCCCATCAGCCATTCAGACTCCTTGTTCTTGCCTATATATATTGTTGACCTCCATTACACAGGTAATGTCAATCTTTTAAAAAAAGACAGGTAAATGTCAGTTGAAGACATGAAGGTTCTGACCTGTAAATTCAGCCAACCTTATCAATTTAGGAGAAAAGTCAAGTATATGAAATTGCTAAAATTCTAGTACCCAAAGCTAGTCAAAATTACCCCATAACCCAACTTCTATAAAAATTACCTTGAAAAAGGCAACTAATTAACCTACTCTCTAAGTGTGCGAGACTCCTAAAAACAATTAATTAGACAGGAGGTGTCAGAGTTCAATTGTCCTGTATGTTTCCCCATGCACTTCCTGTCAAATTCAATGTTTTGTCTATAGCAACTTTTCTGTACTACATGCTGCATCTGCATGCATTCATGTGCGAAGGACAGGGTCCGAACTCCGAAGTGTTCATGGATGCATCCATGCATGCGTGTCATTACCAGGCTAATTAACAGCGGCTCAGAAGACTAGAAGAGGTCATCACTGGCAGCCTGACGCTCGGTGTGATCAGTACGAAAAAAAGTGCAATGCACGCAACAGAAACTAAGGAGGAGGAAATTTGGACATATGTAACACTGTGTAAATCCGAAATTCCAAATTTAGCCTCTATACGAAAAAAATTCCGTTTCTAGCCCCCCGTTCGAGCGGGATGCGTCTTCAAGCGACAAGACGTGTCAATCGTGCGGTGTGGCACCCACGATCAGATTGTTCATCTGTCGTGCGGTGCCACATCGCACGGCCTGATTCTGCCGATCGTGCGGTCCCATACCGCACGACGACGAATGCACTCTCCCGACCATGCGTCTCTTCTCCCGACCGTAGCGTCTCTCTTTATCATTCCATCCGCCGAAGCACCGAAGCTGCCGAGCTGGCCACTCGCTAGCACACGCGTCGGCTATTCATTTCTATGGCCCTTCTCCATGAGCAAAAGATCGGCGTATATGTTGGCATACGAAGGAAGAAGCTCATTTGTAGTTCATTCAACCGAAGCGAGAGCGAGAAAGCGAAGGAAAACCGAGGAGCGAAAGAAGGAAGATTTGAGTTGATTTCGTTCGAGCGGATTTGGCAAGTACAAAAGTTGTAGATCGTCTCGTGAGCTTCAAGAAGAGGTAAGTTTTGTACCGTGTAACTAATATTTTATGTATGTCATTAGTTTATAATTAAGCAAACCATGTTTGGTTAATGTTATTTTAGGTCAATCTTTGATACGCTATGTATTTGTAGCAAATCTAACATATGTTAGGCATGATGTATTGTAGTGTATGTAATATTATACTATGTTTTTGAGAACATACGTATTGTAATGTAGTTTCATGTTGTGCGAAAATATGAACTTGTAGATTTGTAGACGGTGAGAAAGTACATATTTTTAGAGCATTTGTAGGTGATAACAATAGTGCAGGATTAGAAACATACAATTAGTACGGTTAGGGAAGAAGTGGATATAGTGCGGTTGGTGGTAAAAATAAATTGAAAATAAAGTGCGGTAATGGTGTTTGATGGTACGATTATTGCATGTTTGAAACTAACATGGTTGATTATGCACTTAACATGTAATGGGAATTTGGCATGAATCGAAACAAGCTTAATCTGAGAACAATAGTGAAAATAAAATAACGTTGTAATGTAATTTTCATATGAATTAGAAATGGAAATAAAAATGAAGTGAATATGTAATTTGATGTATGTTAGAATTTAGAAGTAAAATAGTTAGAAGTAAATTGTAGATTTATAAATACCGTCTTTATTAATGTTACAATGGGGTAGTGGGGTGTGATGATCGATTGTTGCATGTTGTGTAATGAGATGGTTGATTGTGCACTTATGTTAGGTACGCCATGGTCGACATTCAAGACTTGTTCGTATTCTCTGAGTGAGTGGTCTCGTGCGCGACGGGCCGTATGGGCGGGCACTGTCTAATTGTGGCGGGACCGTGATCCGGGCACCGGTCTGAACGCCATGAACTTGTCGACCTACGGAGGTGTGTCCGATTCGGCGTTCGATCGGCTGACACGGAAGGAAGAGTTTCGGATCGAGCGTTATATGCGTCAATGGTGGGTGATGCGGGGGAAGAATGTGGCAACCGAAGGTGACCAACGATGCCTCGTGGGCCAACTACATGGAGGTTGTGTGCAACCACGATCTTGCGATATATGCGGACCAATGGTATATGTCGAGTTCGTGGAGAGGGCAGAATCATCGCCATGGGTGGCTCGATCTGCAGTGCGGATGTAGTGCAGGTTCATCTTGGCGGTCATGAAGGCGCTTGTGCGGGGAGAAGATGTGGGCGAGGAAGTGGGTGATGAAGAGCTCGGGAGGCATGCGGAGAATTTCGTGCCAGCGAAGGTGTGGAGGAGAGGTGGTGGGCGCCGTATTGGTATCATGAGTACCTTGGGGACCGGTGGAAGAAGTGGGCGGCGAGGAGGAGGAGGATGAGGAAGCAGCGATTACGGAGAGGCGGCGATGGCGAAGCTGCAATTGGAGGGGTGGTAGGTGGTGTTGTGACCACCGGCGGTGCGTGACGTGCCATCGAGTGGGCGACAACGGCGGCATCTCTAGTTACGCCACAGCGGAGGAGGAGAATGGGGTTCAGCCGAGGCACACTCATTTTGGGGCGGTGCTTAGTAATAAGAGTGTTGTCCAATGAGCTATTGCTAGATCGCCGTGAACATGGCGGACGATCGGTGCAGAGTCAAACCAGACACGTACATTGTGAAGTGTGTTGGCGGGTCTGTCTTGGCAAAATTCGTACCACGCGGTTCAAGGGCGCGAGCGAAGTTCGGATAACGGTCTTTGCATGATCCGATTGTGAGCTTGCGGGGGCGATGCGTAGGCACCGCAACATGACATCGGCATATGTTGCGGGGTGGTGAGCCACCTCATCGTGGCGGATGTATCCATTTCTCGAAGGTTATAATGGCGAAGTAGCAAATTCGGAGGATTGAGGTGAGCTACAAGAAGGCATGGAGGCGAAGCGAAGGTCTTTGCACCGTATGTTTGGGACGACGAGGAGGCGCACGACCTGGTCCCAAGAATCTGCGGCAAATCACGTAATCAAATCGAGCACGTACATTACATTAAGACGGGAGAGGGTTCATCCTACGAGAGCCCGGCTGTATATTCTTGATGAGTGTTCGGGCCTTCCATCGAGCGATACAAGGCTTCGTGTCGTGCCGTCCGGTGCTAACGATAGGCGGGACGTTCATATCCGGCAAGTACAAAGGTACTATCCTCACCGCGATTCTGCGGACGCAAATGACGATTACTCCGATGGCATTTGCAATTGTGGAGAATGAGAATACGGATAGGCGGCTTTGGTTCCTTGCCAATGTGAAGCGAGCCATAGTGCAAGGTCGTCCGGCGTGTATCATCTCGGACCGCAATGCGAGCTTCTTTATCTGCGTTGCGAACGATCGAAATGGGGCGCGACCCCCTTCCGGTGGAATGATCTCAAGAACCGTTGGTGCATGAGGCATCTTGTTGCGAACTTCCGCTGAAGGTTCCGTAGCAAGGACTTAATGAAGATGTTTAAGAAGCTATGTGTGCGAACCGAGCGGAAGTTTGACACCTTGTGGAGGCAACTCGATCGGGAGGCTAGTAAGCATGTCAGACGAGTGGGGCCGTGGAGGAGGCTCCACAAGAGTTGGGGTGTTCACACAATGGGTTCAATCAAATGCACTGACTTGGAGATGTGGTCTTTGTTGCACGACACCGGGGCGAGGTATGGGATCATGACAACTAATATGTCTGAGGTTTACAACGAGTCTTGAAGGCGTCGGATCTCTACCAATCACGGCAATCGTGGGCGAGAGCCGGAACCGTCTTGTCGGGTATTTTGTCAATAGAGCCATGATGGCGAAGAAGCACCTCGGCGAAAACAAGCGTTACTACGAGGTAATGCGGCGTATGGGGAAAAAGATGGAAGAGTCGTTCCCATTGCTCGACCCATTGATGGCCTAAGGAACAAGTTCGAGGTTCGCCTCGAGCGTAAGTGCGTCATGGGTCACATCGGAGGATCGCAAACACGTATGCACGATTGATGACAAAGCATCTTGCACGCAACAAGCCCGACTTCTTCACTGGCCGTGCTCCCATGTGTATGCGACTGCGCGGTATGGCGAAGCGTCGACCCGATACATCTCACGAGATTACGACATGCAAACACTTGTATGCAACACGGAGTGCAGAGTTTCATTCATACGGGTATATATGCACTATAGAAATTATGGCGGGGAGGTAAAGTGGGTACCAAGCGATGCCTTCGAAGCATGTCGGTCGTGGCGGACGACAAAGCCGTCGCATCCGCAATGACATGGATGACAGACCGGCGTGGGGATCGAGTTCGGCGGCCAAAGTGTAGGCTTTGCAAGACGATTGGGCACTCCCTCAGCCAGTGCCCAAATAGGCCGACATCAAGCAACCCGACGATGTATTGTTGGTTCTATGTCTGTATGTCACACACATTTTATATTTTTGTACATTACGTATGTTGTTTGTCTACATTATGTATGTGTACATGTTATGCAGGTCATATTTGTGTGCACATTTGATCTATGTGTTCGTACATTCCATACGTTTATTTGTCATTACGTTTGCTGTTAGTTATGTTGTCATTTGTTGCACATCATATTATCAATGTAGACTCACTTGTTTTTCTTGTTTGGCAGGTGATGGCTTACGAGTTGCTTGACCCCCGGTGGGATGAGCGGCACCGATGCCTATCGTGGTCGTCGGAGGCAGACCTCGAGCTTGATCCTTAGGAGCCCCGAGAGCAGGCCTCTCGACCGTGGTACATCCCTCTATCGCGGTACAAGGTTCTTGCCCATTGCCCGCATGTTGGATGTACCGCACGCAGCGTTGCGATTTGATCTTCGTTGTTGCCCGCTCTTGTTGATCGCCGAGGGTAGGAGACTCACACCTTCCACTTCCGCTGGGGCGAGATGACGGTTACTCTGCAGGATGTGACAATGCTTACAGGTCTACCCCTCCGTGGTGCTGCTGTAGTGCCACCCCCGAAGGCTGCAGATTGGAAGGTCCATCTGGCTCAGCGGTTCGGTCATCCGATCCGGACCGCGTGGTGGTGTGCCACATGGGCTTCCGTCGGTACATGACATGTCTGCTCTCGCACATAGCGACCAGTGCGGACACGCCGTTGCGTACACTGCTATTTACGTTCGGGTGGGTCTTGTTCCCTAGCACCACCGAGATTGGTGGGCACCTAGCTACATACATCTAGCGAGTCCTTGGCGGATGGTGGCACGGTGAGGTGCCACAAGTATAGTGAGGATCGGTGTTCTTAGCGCCACATACCGAGGTTTGTGTGATGCCTCCAACAGTACTACGGCGGCGAGCCGGTCCTAGCTGTGTGCTACGTTCTTCTTGATTGTGGTCGTAGGAACACTTCCCGTCAGCGAGCCTTACTTTGGTACTACATTGCACCCTTACGAGTTCAGCCCACATTTGTGCGGAGTTGGTAATGGAGCAGCGCCGTCGAAGGGCCCACCATGGGTGCAGCGTTGGACACATGCTCGGTTGCGGTGGGCCAGGAGAGCCGAGACGCGTGCAGGAGTTCCACAACATGTTCGAGACACTCCACGAGGTAGAGATAGTCGGTGGCCATGGACTCCACCGTTCATTATGGACCACGGCCCCCACGGATTATCATCTCGGTCAAGGCGAGGATCACATGTCTTGGTTGACGACTTGCCACTTGGTGTTCTCTCAACTGCGTCGAGCCATACAACCCGCGGCGAGTCATGAGGCGATTCGGCATGTACCAAAGTTGTCCCACCCTGCCGGGCGCCCTCTTGCACCCACCACCCCGGTATGTGATTTCACAGTAGCGTAATTAATGCATTACTTTGTGCCCCTACTAATTGTGGATGTCTCAATTAACTTGCGAGCAATCGAGGAGAGGCGGCGACGAAGGCGAGAGGCGTACAGCGGAGTGGGCGGACATGTGGCGTGACCACGCGGACACGATGGTTGTGGATGAGACGGCCGTCGACCTCGGCGCGTATAGCACATACCTCGAGTGGTACGTTCCACGCACCCGAGAGGTTTCTTGGCGCGCCACGGCGTCGATGGAGATCATACACGAGGCCGCTATAGAAGCGAGTCCGCCGGCATCGGCGGCAAAGACGGCACGGCGAGGCGGTAAGAGATTAGTATGTAATTAATGTGCATGATTATGTTTTAACTAGTTACTTCAGAATCGCGATTCGACCGTTGCATCGTATCCACGGCGAAGCGGCTCGGGCTCTCCATCGTGGGAGAGCCAATTCGATTGATCGTCCGCGCACGATCGCGCAACATATGATAACGCCAGTCCGCCATACGGACCATCGGTTGTGGTCACCACGAGATGACGCTTTGTTGCGACTTGGTCGCGGGCGGGGCCGACCACCACCACCCCCCTCCGCGCCACCGTCAGCAGTGCCATCAGCACGTCCATCATCGTCACGTCCATCGCAGTCCAGCACTCGACCCAGCTTCGCTCGCTCGTCGTCCACGCTGTTCGGACCGTCGGTACGACATTTGCCACCTATTTGTTCGTGCACTCGTTTGCCATTTATCTCGACCACATCTTTTTCTTGCGGCATTTACGCGGGGATAGCACCCTGCTACCGCCATCGTCATCACGGAGGAGTACGGGGGAGCGAACAATCTCGCCTGGCCGACGGGCCCGATCTCCAGACAGCGACCCTGACTCGGCACAGCACTCGGAGGTGCCGTTGCCCGCGTTCGCTCATGGTGGTCAGTCCAGCATGCAGGAGCAGCACGAGTGGTTTGGCCAGACCTACCAAGATTACACGGTGCAGGAGTATGGTGGGTCGCCGGCATTTGACCAACACGGTAAATGCCTTTTGATATTACTATGTATTAGTAACAACGATGTGCATGGCGTAATTCAGATGTAACATCTCAGCAGGACATAGACCCCTCGTCGACCGATTGGATGAGCTCTATTTTCGGCCATCCGACGGACCTCCCCACGCAGTCGTACCCGGCACCACCTCGGACGCAGGCATCGCAGTACGACCTTCGAGATGCACCGCACTCCCCTAGCAGGTTCACCTTCTCCGAGGAGCACATACGCCGTCAGGAGGCGCGCGAGATCCATAATGAGTTTTGTAATTACGATTTACGTAACGTCTCATGGTTTGCTGTAACTATTTATGAAACGTACGTATGTGTAATACATATCCATGGCATGTTTTGCAAATTATTTATTTACATCTTGCTTCACAGAAACATACATTAACCCTCCAGCACTAAGACACACGATAACAATAAACACAACAATAACCTCCAACACTACACCTTAACGATAACAATAAACACAAGAAAGAAAATAGCACACAACATGAAATTAATCTTCCACTCCGGTCTATCAAAGCGATGGCGATCTCGACGGGTCGCTACCCCCACGACAACTCTCTCATGCCTCGCAATGTCGGCCCTACCGCCCATTTCATCCTCCCACACCGAGAATCGGCAACGCAGGGGCTTCTGCGTTTCACGAGAACAATATTGTCAAACATGCCTGCGATTTGAATGAACCCGAAACAATCATACTCACCGAGTGAAAGGGGCACTTGTAGTAGTGCGCCCGAGATTCGTGGCCGTGTGTGAGGTCTTCGTCTAACAACCGTGTTGCATTTTGGGCAAATCACCATTGGAGCGGACGATGCGGTCTTGAGATGACTCATATCGGTCGTGGGAGGAGAAGGAATGATAACTACACGAATGGGAAGAACTAATTCGGAGGTGAGGGAGAACAATGCGGGGCTAGGTGAGGAATGGCTCCCTCTTATAGGCTCGGGGCCTCGGTCATAGAGTCCACACAATAAGAATGCGTGACGCAATGCCAACACGAAACAAAACATACATTG